>JAYRBT010000023.1:1504523-1570211 GCA_036023395.1 Myiotriccus ornatus | reverse complement strand
CTCTGGCAGCCTTGGGGCTGTGCCCACTGCCCTGGGGAGCCTGTTCAGTGCCAACCACCCTCTGGGGGAAGAGCCTTGTGCTGACACCCAACCTGCCCCTGCCCTGCCCAGCTCCAGCCCTTCCCTGGGGGCTGTCCCTGCTCACAGAGCAGAGGTCGGAGCTGCCCCTCGGGAGGAGCCGCAGCCCCTGCTGGGGTCTGACCTGTCTCATCTCTCCAGCTGAACAGACCAAGTGCCCTCAGCTGCTCCTCATCCGGCCCCCCAGACCCTTCCCCATCCCTGTGTCCCTCCTCTGGACACTCTCTTTAGATCTTTCCTTTATTGTGATACCCAAAACTACCCCCAGGACTCGAGGAGAGGCCGCCCCAGGTCAGAGCAGAGCGGGACAATCCCCTCCCTCACCCAGTGATGCTGTACTTGGAAATCTCCTCCTTTCTGTCCATGGCTTGGCTGTAAAGCTGAGTAATGCCTGTAGTGGAAGAGGGAAAGGGCAGGGGGTTTCTCCAAGTACTGCAGAGCTTCTGTTGGCTTCCCTTTGCCCCAAGGATTTGGATGTGTAATGTTGAGACACTTTCTCTCCATAGGATGTCGAGGGTCCTTGCCCTGTTAATGCAGCCCCATTACACCATCATAACTTTACCTGTTTGCCTCTCTGAAGGGAGCAATGTGATGAGGTCAATCCATGGAGTGGGAGAGCTGATGACCCAGGTGGTGCTCAGAGGTGGGGGGTTCCTGCCCATGACTCCGCTCGCGGCTGCTCCCGAGGGTAACGTCAAGCAGAGCGAGCCGGAGAAGGAGGACATCCTGGTCATGGACACCAAGCTGAAGATCATTGAAATACTTCAGGTACCAGCAACACACATTAGTGCAGCATCTTGTGCTCTCTGTAAGCATTAACAGGGTCCTGCTGCCTTTTAATTTATTTTGCCTCGTATGTGCCTCTTACACTGGTAAAGTGTTACAGAAGGTGACCTTGTCAGGCATGGGGCTCTCAACTTGCCTGTGACAATATTATGCCTTTACTGAAACAGTTTATTAGAAAAGAGCTCACAGTAGACATCTGCCTATTTAGCAGTGATTTGTAAGTACCTGACTTGAAGCAGAGCTCTCATTTTCCACCTTACTGTCTCACCAGTTCCTTGGAGTCTACAGGGCCATCTCCAGTGCCCCAAGGAAAGGGGGGAATAATGGAGACTCTTTGCACAGCCCTCAGCCTGCCATGTTTTTTCAGCATGCACATTAGCCAGCCTTGCTGTCTGTTCCATCTCTGTCTGGCTTTTCTCACTTGCTCTCTCCTGAGTCTTTGGGACACGCTGTTTTTTTCCCTTTTCCACGGCACTGCCTCGATCAAGAGGTTACTGCAGAATTCCTGCCCTGAAATCCAGCTTCCCCCTCTGACTGTAGGAGTCCTTTTTCTGTTCAGTAACTTCATCAGTGACTTCATGGAGGTCAGAATGCTGCAAGAGCCTCGTGGGCAGGAGTGTGTGAGGCAGCAGGAGATCCATGGTGTTCCTTCCCCGTGCCCCGTGGGAGGCTGTGCACGGAGCGCGGGGTGAGGTCCTGCCCTTCCCTCAGCAGCAGATGCAGCACGTAGGGAGGCTTCAATCCTTCCTTCCATCAGTGCTAATTTTAGTTAAAGGCACAGCTTCTCTTGGGGCCTGGCATGTGCAGAGGGATATTTCAGTGTGCCAGTATCCCCCCAGTTCTCAGGGTCTATTAAAACTGACATTAAGCCTTTTCCCCGAGAGCTGTGAGAACTGTGAGTGTTCTTGGCACTGCATCTCCTTCCTCAAGAGGAAGATCATGGAGAAGGTGGTCTCTGCTAGGGTGGAGGTTATCTGGCACCAGCTAGTCCTGAACTGGTGTAGCTGCTGTATGGCAGCAGCCTGGCTCCTGGCACCTCCTGTCCTGCTCCTGTGCCCCAGCACCCCGGGAGAACAGCAGCACGTGTCTGTGGGATTCCTGCTGCTTCAGAGTGGAGATGGAAATGCTGCTTTCCTTCCCTGGGGGATGGGGTATGGATGCCAGCATCAGGCAGTAATGAGGGAGCAAAGCTCTGCCAAAGTATCTTACTCATGTTTTATTGTGTGTGTGTATCATGCTCGTTGAAAGCACTGAGAATTTAAATGACTGAATCCTGGGGGATTTTTAAGACAACATTTGCATACCTCTTCGAATCATAGAAACCCAGCATGGTTTGGGTTGGAAGGGACCTTAAAGATCATCCAGTGCCACCCACACCTTCCACTAGCCCAGGTTGCTCCAACCTGGCCTTGGACACTTCCAGGGATGGGGCAGCCACAGCTTCCTGGGCAACCTGTGCCAGGGCCTGCCCACCCTGGGTAACTTTCCCAAGTTAAATCCACATCTCTGCTCAGTTGATGTTGCACGTTGGTGGCACTGCATTGTGTGTAAATGGTAGATGTGCTGGAAATAGGCACATTATTTCAGCATTCTTCCTGCTTCTGTGTCCCCAGTTTATTTTGAACGTGAGACTGGACTACAGGATCTCCTGCCTGCTTTGCATATTTAAACATGAGTTTGATGAAAGCAATGCCCAGATGTCAGAGTCACCCACTGGAAGCAGCAGTCAAGAAATGCCAGCGAATGTTCCAGGTTGGTTATTTTGCAAGGAATGAGGTTGTGTGGGTTAGGGGAGACTCTGCAGTATTAGAGGGACTGATGGTTAATTGTTTCAGGTCCTTGCTTTGGCACACAGATGGTCCCACTGGAGTAGAGTGCCCTGCTCACAGTGGAATAAAGGAGTAGGCTCACTTCCATATTTTCAGCATTTTCCAACTAAATACTGTCTCCTACTTGCTTCGGTGTATAAAGTGTGACCAAGAGCCCAAGTTACATCCTCTAAAGAAACTCTGAAATAAGTGCTGTCATGTGTGACCTGTCATCCACCTCAGAGCTTTTCCATGGACGTTTCTGGGTGAAGGAAAATGGTCCCCAGAGTAATGTGGCTTTCTCCATCCCTTCCCCTCATCCTCGTGCCTCTACCCACCCAAATTTTTCTTTTCCAAAGATTTTGTAGGAAGGCAAGACCTCTGGAGGTGTCTGGGCCTCAGTGATGCTGTGGAGGAGCTTGTCAGGTCCAGTGTTCTTCTGAACTGGAAGCAGGATGGTGGGCTGGGTCACTGGGGGTTGGGATATCACTGTCCAGGGGGAAAAGTGTCCTGTAGCAAGACCTGTGCCATGTAGGAATAACTGAACAGTAAATGTGCAGCTTAGGAGTCATCGAATGGTTTTTGTTCCCCAATTTGGGGGCTGTATCTGCAGATGCAGAGGAAAAAGGTAAGAAAAATGTGATTTAGATGTGAAGTGTTCAAAGTGTGACTGCCTCTTGATCCCACTTCAAAGGGGATATGTTGACTCTTTTCCTGGGCTGCCTGAGCCTTTGGAATGGGTCTGGGGGCACACCCACACCACAGCTCCCTCTGCCAGCTGAACTTCGGGAGAAACGGGGTACGCGTTTTTGGCAGGGATATAAAATCTCTGTGCTCTCTTCTGTTCCCCTGGGCAAATTTTTGTGAAATAATGGGAGTCCAAGACTGTTTTGTCTGTTTTATGGGTTTTTTTAATTTCAGAATATTGGTCATTGCCCGTGTGATAAGGTACCTTACACTGAGAAATGCAAAAGCCTTTTTATTGCTGTCATGGCTGAATTTATGACTTTAAACTTCTCAAGGGTGAAGTTTGGCCTTTTATTGTAAATGGCCCCTTGGAATGACACCAGGTCCCATCAGCATCCTGGAATGACGCTGATGCAGTCTAAAAGTAGGCAAGAGAGGAATAAGCCTGGATGTTGCTGAAATTATTACACAGTTTAATTTGTGAGCAGGGAGCAGGTTAATTTATTGTCTTATGTTCTCTGAGCAGCTGCTTCAG
The DNA here is from genome assembly GCA_036023395.1 of Myiotriccus ornatus. Taxonomy (NCBI): domain Eukaryota; kingdom Metazoa; phylum Chordata; class Aves; order Passeriformes; family Tyrannidae; genus Myiotriccus; species Myiotriccus ornatus. Next base: position 1,566,317 of record JAYRBT010000023.1, on the reverse strand, counting down.
TGATCTCTGTGTCCCTTTCAGCTTATGACTTGCTTACACTGCTGTCACCACTTGCCATTTGAAATGTTTTTAGGCTGAAAAAACATCTTTGATGTCACTCTGACATCACATATCTGTCTCGTGTTCTCAGGAGCCCTGGACTTTGAACATATTGAAGAACAAGCTGAGGGGATCTTTGGAGGAAGGAAAGTATCTCTTCACGGGTGCTCGTCGAGGGGTGGCTCAGAGTCCCCAGGCTGCAGGGCTCCCAGGGAGGGGGAACTCCACTTCAGAGTGAGGTGGTGACTGGGGAAAGCTTGGAAACAGCTACCACAGCTACTCAGGCTTCATTTTCTTAAAATGACTTGCATGCAGCTCAAAGTAGGGTCCAGTTGGACTGAAAACTACATTTAGAAGAACCACTGTGGGAGGGCTCCACCTGTGTGGGTAAAAGCCAAGGTGGAGGATTAGGGCATCTTAAGGTCAGTGCTGCATTAAAATCTTACTTTGGTGGAAGAGTTTGTGCAGGCAAGGATTGGCAAAACTTTAAACTGGATAATGTAAGCTGAGTGGACCCTGAGCAGTGAGATTCTGGGATAGCCTCCCTCTTAACAGCACACCAAAAACCCCGTCTTAAGGGTTTGATTCAATAAATTTCCTCCTCATTTAAAAGTAAGAAAAGAGGTTTTCCTCCTGCTAAGTGGATTAAGAACCTGCTGGGACACTCAGTCTCATGTGCCAGTTAACTCCTCCACTCTGTTTTCAGTGAGGAGAACACACCTCTGGATTTGGACGATCACGGTGGCAGAACATTTCTCCGAGTTCTGTTGCACTTAACCATGCATGATTACCCTCCCCTGGTGTCTGGAGCGCTGCAGCTCCTCTTCAGGCACTTCAGCCAGAGACAAGAAGTTCTTCAAGCTTTCAAGCAGGTATGTGTGAGTTCCAGGGGTTATTCCTCATCTGAATGTGTATATTGCAGCTCAAAGCAACCCTTTTTGTGCAACTAATGGATTGCATTCATGTAAGGTTCAACTGCTTGTTACCAGCCAAGATGTTGACAACTACAAGCAGATCAAACAAGACTTGGACCAGCTGAGGTCAATAGTGGAGAAGTCGGAGCTGTGGGTGTACAAAGGCCAAGGTCCTGACGAGGCCATGGACAGTGTGCCAGGTGAAAACGAGCACAAGAAGAAAGAGGTAATTAGGTTGTGTTTGTGCAGATTCCTGTGTGGGTATTTTGAGGGCGTAGCTGTGTTCAGAACTGTGGCAGAAGCCCATCTTCCCACCACCCTGAGTAGCCTGGTGAGGCTGTCTGTGTTCTTTTAAGTTAAGGCAAGAGTAAGGGGAGAATTTGAGCTGGTTGATGCCAAGTGGAGACTCCTCAGGATTAGCAGCCACTGAAGTGTCACCTTTAGGGTCTGATAGAGCTGGTTTGGGTTGTTTCTGGCTCCCCAGTTCTGTCCTTCCAGCACTGACTGATCACATGGGATTTGTCCAGTCAAAAGCGCCTCAAGTAAGGTAAGGGCAGAGCTGTGAACTGCTCAGGTGATGCCTTTTGAGTCATGGCACTGATTAAATGGCAGAACAGAACTGTGCTTTATCTGTACCTGATAATCCAGGACTTTCCTGACATGCACATCTGACTTGGAGCTCATTAAACACATTTTGCCTCCATATAATTTGCAGTCAGACAGGACTGGGTGAGGGAATCCAAGAAACAGTCCCTCGGTTATGAACACTTATTGTTGGAAGTAAAGACAAGTAATGTACTTGTTGCTTTTCTTGTGCAGGTCCTGAGAGGCATTTCTTAGTATCTGTGCAGTGATAGTTTAATAATAGCAGAGAGGAAGAGAACATAAGAGTTTTTTTGGGAGGGAGTCTTGATTAGAGACACAATGTGGCAAGCAAAGAAAAGAACAGGAAGTTGCTGTCTCTGAAATCATCCCACCCTCACCTTATTTTGTGTTATAGAGGTCAGTGTGACTTGACAAGATAATTGTGTGTATTTTTGTGAGGCTGTCAGAGCTGGAGGATGACAGTCCTTCCCAGGAGGAGAGCGGGCGCTGTCCTAGAACGGTAATTTTAGCCTTTGTGAAGGCAGTAGTATAAGCTACTAATAAATTGTCTGATTTTATCCTCAGGAAGGTCACAGCAAGTCCCAAAAGCCTGAAAGTACTAGCAGCTACAACTACCGGGTAGTAAAAGAGGTAAAACTTTGCTTCTTGATAGTTCCCTGGCAGTGTAAATGAGTAACAGAGCTCTGGAGAGCTGCAGTCAGAGGGAGGCACCCAGGAAAGTCTGAGTCACTGTGCCATTGTGGAAACTATTTGCTGAGTAATAACATATCCCAGCTTGAATGGGAAGCCAGGATATAATAAGCACGACGTGTGTACTCTTTGCTTGAGGATGGATTAGTGAGAAACGCGACGTTTTGCTGCTGTTTCAATGGTAACACAATATTTTTATTGTTAAAGACTACAAAGGCAGGAGGCAGGGAGAGAAGCCCTTTAATATGCCCTGGTCCTGAGTACCTGGCACTCAAACCCGCCGTGCTGTTGGAATTTAATGCAGGGAACACCAGACCGAGAGCGTGTGCTGGTGCTGGTGTTGGTGTGAGCTGGAGGCCTGTGTGTGGAGCCTGGTGGTGGGTTCACTGGGCGTGGCTGAGTTCTGCAGGAACATAGAATCACAGAGCATCCAGGGCTGGAAGGGACCCACAAGGATCATCCAAGTCCACCAGCCTTAGTCAGATGCCATGGATGGAGCCTGGGCCACGAGGTGCTGCCTGGAGCCGCTCTGCTCCGTGCAGAGGAGTTTTTCCCTGTTGCTGCTCTCTGGGACCTGGCATTCTGTGAAGGAAAAGCCAGGCTTTGGGCTCTAAAGCCAGTCTCTCTGCAGATCCTGCTGCGGCTCAGCAAGCTCTGTGTGCAGGAAGGGGCCTCTGTCAGGAAGAGCCGGAAGCAGCAGCAGCGACTCCTGCGGAACATGGGAGCCCACGCCGTGGTGCTGGAGCTGCTGCAGATCCCCTACGAGAAGGTGGGGCTTCTCTGTGCTGTCACCTTGCTTTGGGTCCTCTTGGCAGGCTTTTAATGCCTCCTCGGAGTCTTGGATACGTTGGAATGTGTTGGATCCACAGGGGCTGGTTCATGTGGAATCACAGTCTATAAAACAACCACATTTTGGGGAGCTTGGACAAGCTCTGTGTGTTTGAAGTCTTCAGCATGCAGTTATGCACTAGTTCCTGAAGAAGTATTTGTCTGCCACAGCTCAGAGTAAGACCAAGGCTCAGCTCTGAGCTTTCCATGGGAGGCATGTGCTGCCTTGAAGCTGAGCTGAGGAAGCAAGACCCAGTTGTTGCTGTGGGGCAGCTGCATGCCCACCATCCTGGGAACACCAGAGTGCCTGGTCCCCATGGGATTTGTCAGGTCTGCCCAGTATAGACACCGACCCCCTCAGAAGTAAGTACCACCCTGCCCTCCAGGTCGGGCCACTACTCATATTGAGCCATATCATACCCACATGTTGTCAGCAGTGCAGCGTGGAGCCCAGTGGGACTGGGTTTGGAGCCCCCTGGGCCTGGGCTGTGTGTGGCTGGAGCCTGCACAGCCCCACGTTTTACAGGTGCAGCACAGCCCAAGTTCATCACTTGGCTGCCCATTAGTCACAGGTGACAGGTATTTATCAGTACAGAAGTGACAAGTGTCCTGGTCACTCTGCTGTCCTCCTTTCCAAACTCCCCAGGTTTCTGAGAACCAGTAATTCTGGACAGTAGCTTTGATTAATGTTAAGTCTCATGGTTTCTTGCTTCGTATTTTGCTAAAAATGGGCAGCAAAAACACTCTCCAACATCTTCTTGTCTCCTTTCTGTCCTGTACGTGTGAATGTGCATTGGACAGGGAGCATGGAAGGGATTTCACCCTTGGAAATACATGAAATTCCTTAAAAGTAAAAACAGACTCTGATTTTCCAAACTGCATCTTCTGCCATGGGTGGGTTGGGAACCCACACTGACATCAGAGGAAAGGCACCAGTTCCTCAGCAGTACTTGGAAGTGTGCAAGTAGTGTGCAGGTTCCAGTAACTATCAGTTGGGCTGAGCTGGTGCAGTGACAACTTTCCGTGTGTCCCTTGCCATGAGCTGCTCGTCTGCCTGTGCAGTGGAACATGGCAGAGTTCCTGGGCAGCCCCGAGGTGATGATGTGTGGCTTGGCCAACATGCTGGGATGTTCAGAAGTGTAGAAGTGACTAAAGCACGTGGCTGGCAGGCCCGGCCACGGAGTAGGCAGTTTTAGGGAATAAACTACTGTAGTTTCTATTATGGACTTCATTTTTGGTGCTCTTTAGAACTGTGGAACAGGCCAAACTCATCCCGAACGTCTGTGAGCTGGGTGGAGGTTTGTTTTCCTTCGAGGTGTGAGAGACGTGACCGTTCCCTTGCAGAGCTGGAGCTGTTGCTCATCCAGTGCTCACCTGAAAGTGAACTTTGGGAGTCCTTTTAACCCCCTCTTGTTTGTCATGCAACCCCAGGCTGAAGACACGAGGATGCAGGAGATAATGAAGCTTGCACACGAGTTTTTGCAGAACTTCTGTGCTGGGAACCAACAGAACCAGGCCTTGCTGCACAAGCACATAAACCTGTTCCTTAACCCGGGGGTAAGAATAACCTCAGGCCACGATTTATTTTTTGTTCTAGGCAGGGGAAGGGACTGGATTGTCCTTGGTGATGCCTTGGGGGCTGTTCTGTTGCAAGATTGGTTGAAGAGGTCACATTTTGTTTTCGTTCTGAAGCCTCAAAGGTTGGCACGATGTTTGTTTAGGGCCATTTCAGTGTAGAAAGTTCAAGAGGCTGAAGTGGAGTGAAAAATAGGCTGAGATAGGAGCTGGGGTGTTGACAGATGAGGTCCTCAGCAATGTTCCTCCAGCCCTGCGCCCTGCAGGAGTGTTGGCTTTATCCTGACCTCTCTGGGGGCCCAGTGGGTTGTTTATTTCCTGATTTCTTTCTTCTCTTTGTCCCTTAGATTCTGGAAGCAGTGACAATGCAGCACATTTTCATGAACAACTTCCAGCTCTGCAGCGAGATCAACGAGCGCGTCGTTCAGCACTTTGTCCACTGCATCGAAACCCACGGCAGGAACGTTCAGTACATCAAGTTCCTGCAGACAATCGTCAAGGCAGAGGGGAAGTTCATTAAGAAATGCCAAGATATGGTAATGGCTGAGGTGAGAGCTGCAGGGATTTGCAGGGTCTGAACAGAAGTTTTCACATAGCAGTTGGTGAACATGACAAATTGATCCTCTCGCTTTGGGGACTGCCAAGAAGCTGACAGTGAGCTCTCACCGTGCAAAAAGAGCAAACAGCTCCCTGAAAGCTCAGGCTTTTTGTGACCAAAAGCTTTCTGAGCTCTTGACTCACAGGTGTAACAAGGGGTTGATAATTAATGGCACAAGTTAACTTCCCGGCACGTGTGCACAGCAGCACAGGGGTGGGATTATGAAGCAGGGGGGCCTTTCTCTGGCAGAATTGCCTTGAAGAGAATTAATTGAATTTCAAGATCACTCATGCAGAAGGAGAATTTTACCATGATAGTGTTTTGATGGGAATTCTTTATACCATCCCGGAATGGTTTGGGCTGGAAGGGACCTTAAAGCCCATCCAGTCCCATCCTCTGCCATGGGCAGGGACACCTTCCACTGTCCCAGGCTGCTCAGAACTGGCCTTGGACACTCCCAGGGATGGGGCAGCCACAGCTTCTCGGGGCAGCCTGTGCCAGGGCCTGCCCACCCATACTTTTCCTAATACCCAGTCTTTCAGTTTGAAGTCATTCCCCCTTGTCCTATCACTCCAGGCCCTTGTAAATAGTCTTAGGAAGATGTACTTACTCAGCTGTGTAAGTGCTGAAGGTGGAAAAGATGAAGGTGTTCCTTAGGTGTGTAGGTAACTGGGAAATTGGAGTGGCAGGGTAGAAGGGAGAGGTAAGAGAAGGGTGAGTAAGTGCCTCCAAGTGGGATATTGGATGTGATCCAGGGTGGTGTATTTGCATGTCTGATGGGATGTTTGGCCTCCTCAGCAGGGGGAGCCCCAGGATCAGATTTGTCAAATCTGGCTTGTTGCGTCAGTCCTGGTAGACTGATGGAAAATCTTCCAGAATTTGTTGTTCAGCTCAAAAGCAGCTTCCTGAGCTTCTCAACACACAGCTGAGTTGGTGAGGTGGTCAGCAGCTGCTGAGCAGAGGGGGCTGCCTGAGAGGTTTCCTTCTGCCTTTTATCCCCCTATTTTTCCCAAACCCTGGGGGAGGACAGCCCTGGATCCCTGCAGCTGAGTGCTCAGCAGTGCCCAGCCTGGGGCAGGTCTCACTTTGCTCGTTCTCCTTCCCTTCCTGGAGTTCCAGGAGGTCTGAGCTGCTCTGAAATCGTGGCCAGCCGGGTGTCAGATGTGAAGCTGATGGAAATCTCCAGTGTGTGACTTAAGGTGTCACTTTGTGCCTTGGAAGATGGATGGTGTTTGCTCAGAAGGGTGGAAGGAGCGAGCCCTGAGCCCTCCCAGCCCTGTGCCCCGGGGCAGGTCTCTGACCAGCACAGAGCTGCCCACAGCTGCATTAAAAAGTCAACTGAGGCAACAGAACGTGAAACAAAAAAACACAACGGAAAGTCACCAGTTTGTTGGCACAGCTTCTGTCTAAGCAGGCAGCTGGGCTGGCTTTGAACTTCCTCAGCAGTTCAGAAGTGGTAAATTCTTTAGGAGAAAATGTCCTACTCGTGTCCTGTCTCCCGTGAAGGCAGCACAGGAGCAGTGCCCAGCTGACCTGGGGGGCTGTGCTCCTTCTGAGTGTCTGGGGAGCAGCTCAGGGGGATTTGCAGCCCCAGATTCAGGGGATGCTGTGGGGAGATCCCAGGCTTTGACCTGCTGATGGAATGTTCTCCTTCCTGGGTAGCTGGTGAACGCAGGAGAAGATGTGCTGGTGTTCTACAACGACAGAGCCTCCTTCCAGACCCTGGTGCAGATGATGAGGTCAGAGAGGGATCGGATGGACGAGAACAGCCCCCTGATGTACCACATCCACTTGGTGGAGCTGCTGGCTGTGTGCACTGAGGGCAAGAACGTCTACACAGAGATCAAGTGCAACTCCCTCCTCCCCCTGGATGACATTGTGAGGGTGGTGACCCACGAGGATTGCATTCCTGAGGTGAGGGCTGATAGAAGAACTGGCCTGTTTCTATTTGAAATGTGCTGATTTTGGGTGAGAGAGGTTTGATATCGCTGAGTGTGGCCTGGGAAGGGGGTGGTGCAGGTGGGCAGTGAGCTGGGGAACTGGATTCCTTCCCTGCTTCTGCTGTCAGCACCCCCGGTCAATCTGGACAGTGAAGTTAAATCCTTTCATACTTGCTCCTTAGCCATAAAATAGGAATGTGATGCTGTACTTGGTTATTTTATAAGGTTCTTGAGGCAGAGAGGTTTGTGGATGTGCTGCTAACCTTGAACAGATGGTTCTGCAGGTCTGGAAATTATTATGATGCTGACGTTTGGTCTGCAGTAATCCTGGAGGTTTTTTATTGGATGGTGTCTTGCTATTCACGGCATTAAATTTCACCAGTGGTTAAATAAAAGGAAGTAGAATTCCAAATTATTTACGAAGCAGTTTTAATGTGACATTATATTCATTCGTACCACCCTTCAGGTTTTTATTCTGTATTAATTTTTTCCTCTGCTTTTAGGTCAAAATAGCCTACATCAACTTCTTGAACCACTGCTATGTGGACACAGAAGTAGAAATGAAAGAGATTTACACCAGTAATCACATGTGGAAGCTGTTTGAGAACTTCCTGGTTGACATCTGTCGGGTAATGTATCTGTACCAAGGATCTGAATTCAGAAAGCTCAAAAGAGCCTATTTAATATACAACAGTAAGAATAAAACATAGCAGTGCATCAAGGCAATAGGCTCCCTGAATTCTGGGTTCCTGTAAATTTATGTGTGCCTTCTTTTCCTTATGCCTGTGGATTTCATTAGTCATATTCCATGGAACACATTAATATTTTCCTTTCTAAAAGAAAAAACCCAACCAAACCAGAGCTGAGTGAAGCCCCACACCCTGCTCCTTTGCCCAGTGCCTTTTCTGTCCTGCCACCTGGTTTGCTTATTCTGGCCAGGATGACTGTGCTCCTTCCTGAGCAACGTTTTTTGGCAGGTCAGGACAGATTTTTTCCAAGCCTGGCATTTCTTCTGTGGCTTTTTGCCTGGGATTCCAAGTATTTCCCCATACGAAAGCATTACACCTCAGTGCTCCCTACCCTTCCCTTGCTCTCCCCCCAGGCAGTGTGGTTCTCTCTGTCCCCCCAGAGGTGCTCTGTGCCAGCACATCTGTACCAGTGGCACCCTTGGCTTTGCTCCTGCGGGTGCTGGAGCTCCAGAGCTCCAGTGTCATAAACACCGGCGTGGCAGGGAACTGCTGGGGCTGGAGCGATGGGAAACCAAGCACTGCAGGCTGTAAGGGTGGCTGGTCTGCCCTGGTGAGCTGCTGCTGAGCTGAGGGTGGTTTGTCCTGCAGGCCTGTAACAACACCAGCGACAGGAAACACGCGGACTCCATCCTGGAGAAGTACGTGACGGAGATCGTGATGAGCATCGTCACCACCTTCTTCAGCTCCCCCTTCTCTGACCAGAGCACAACCCTGCAGGTAGGAAAATGCAGAGACAGAAAAGGGAAAACATGCTGCCAGGGCAATTCTTCTCATTCCACTTGGGTGCCATGTACCAGTTCAAAAGACACGTGTTGTAACGGGGGAACAAATATTTGACTGTTCCTGGTGACCTTTTGCTGGAGAAATGGAAAGACTTGTAGATCAGAGTACAAGCTTTTCTAGAGAAGTTGAAGTGTTGCTGTACTTCCTTAGTGGATTCAGCTCTGTGCTACCAACACCACCCAGGCCATTTGGAGAGAGTTTGTGTGTCACAGAATGGTTTGGGTTGGAAGGGACCTTCAGGATCACCCAGCTCCAACCCTGTGCCATGGGCAGGGACACCTTCCACTGGACCAGGTTGCCCCAAGCTTTGGTAGCAAACTTTCCAGGCTTTGGAAAATATCTGGAGGAGTGTTGTATTACAGAGCATGCCAAGATGATTGATTAAAGAAACAAAGCATATTTTATAGAAATATTCTAATTTTCCTTAAAAACATTCAAAAAAATCCAGAAGCTCTAGTTGTCTCACTAAGCTGAGTAGTATTTTCCCTTATTCAGAAGTTGGGGAAATGTGAAAGAGGAGCTTGGAACTCTTGTACAGTGGCAGAAGGCAGAGATTTCCACAACAGAGCAGCAGTGTCAGGACGTGGCCCTAATGTTTGTGTTTGCACAAAGATGGGAGGAGTGTGGGTGGAGTGGGCAGGTGCCTGGCAGCTCTGGCACAAGTTTCAGAGGGGTAGCTGTTGAAACTTGATGCAACCTGGTCGTGCCAAAGGCAGCTGTTTGCAGTGCAAACTCCAGGTTTTATGGAATCTCAGAATGGTTTGGACTGGGAGAGACCTTCAAGATTATCCAGTTCCACCCTGTGCCATGGGCAGGGACACCTCCCACCAGCCCAGGTTGCCCCAAGCCCCGTCCAACCTGGCCTTGGACACTTCCAGGGCTGGGGCAGCCACAGCTTCTCTGGGCACCCTGTGCCTGTGTTTTGTCACCCTGGGTGACTCCTCTCCAAGTGTTGGGGCTCAGCAGCTCCCTTAGGCTGGTGTCTCCCCGAGCCTGAGCAGGGCAGCAGCTGATTTGCTCCTCATGTGATATCAGCTGCTTTTGTGTATCACCCTCATTTGTTGGAACTTCATCAAAGAAATGAGAAATTGAGATTGTTAACCTTGTCCTTGGGGCTCTGCCCTTCTCTGTTCCCTCTGTGCCACATACCTGGGCTGTCCTGCTCCGGGTTGTCATCTCTGAGCATGCAGCATTTGAATACTCTTTTTGCCATCCTATTTTAGCCATCTGTTAATGTTCTATCAGCAGTTTTTCCTTAGCTTTTCCATCTCCTCCTCTGTCTAGCAGGATGAAGTCATTCAGCTCACCTCTTTTCCCATCTCAGTTGATAGATGTGTCTTGTCCTAGATTCATCTTTCTTCTACATCTCAAAGTTAAAAGTTGTTTCTCTCCCTTTTTTGCCTGACTCTTGCCCACCTCCAGGGATTCTGACACCTGAGGTGGACAGCTGGACCACCTGGCTGGTGTCCAGCCCTGTTCCAGGTGGGATTTTCCCTCCCACCTGAGATGCTGCAGCCTCTCTGCCGGATCTGTGCCGTGTCCCCGGAGGTGAGGGATGTGGCCCCTGTGCTTTGGGCCAGTCCCTCCCTGTCCTCTCTGCTGCTCCTTGTCATCCTTGCCATCCCATTCCTTCCTGTGCAAGCCTCCTCTTGTCTCCTGCTCCTTCATGTCACGGCTTGACTCAAATTGTACCTCCCTTGAGCCAGGACCAGCCTTGCTCGTTCAAGGAACACCTTGTACATCTGTCATGTGGTTCAAAGCATACAAAATTAGGAGCACATAAATGTCCTTTCAGGGAACAGCTGCCCAAAACTCCTCCTTAACAAGCACTGTTTAACCTGTTTGCCTCCTGAGGCTGCTGCCCAAGGCTTTCCTTCCCAAGTGGAGTCGGAGACATGAGGAACGTGGAGTAAATTTCCTGTTTGATTTATTGACCTAGTTTAGGCAAATGAGACATCTTAGAGGCTTTTTAAGACCAAGAAGTCTTTAAGCATGCACTGAAAGCAGTATGTGGGTGGTTTCAATCTAAACATGCAGGTATTTTCAGGGCCCTTGGTGAATGCTGCTGTCTGCCATGGTTTTGGTGTTTGACTTAATTCCAGAAAGGATAATAGATCTTTAGCTCTTAGCAGGTTTTGGGTTTTGAATTTTTGCTCTCCTTTTTTACCTTTCATAATGGTGTTTGATTAATTGATCTAATGGATGTAATTATCTAATAGATATATCTTTTTCCTCTAACTCCACTTTTTTCTTACTAGCAGGCATTTCTGTTGGCCAGAGAAGAAGAGGTATTTTTTCACTGGTACCTAAGTCTTGTGGTCTTTGCACTGTGGTGTAGTTCCCTTAGCTGATAGAAACATTCCATAGCTAGTAGGCACAGGGACACGGTGTATTCCCTTCAGCTTGAAATATTTAAAATACTCTTTCCTCTACAGGTAAAGTAAATTGTTCTGTTAGGTAATCACTGTACAAAACCAAACAGGGAGTTTTGGTCACTATTTTTGGGCTGGTGCAAGGATGAAAGAACCACGGGCATGTGTGTGTTGGAGCAGCTCAGCGGTGTGTGATGGGAGATCACCTGGTGAAATTCAGGGCTGAGAACCACACCTTGATTTTGGCTGGTCTGTAGTAGCTGTAGCGTTTGCCACTAACTACTGCCTGTGTTCCAAATGACACACACACAGCTGGTTCCTTAGTAAATTAGATGCCAGCTAATAGTGCTTGAAATGATGAGTTTTCAACTCTGGAGCTGTGCTGTCGTGGAGCCAGGTCCCACTTTCCTGTGGACTCTTGAGTCAGCTGCTGGTCAGTGCTAAAGCAGGGATCTCTGTGTGCCAGGGTTGCTGATAGCCCTGATTAAGCAGATGAAGGTGGCTGCTTATTTCCTTTGCTTAGTCAAGCCTCAGTTACTGAGACTTGATGCTGTAGAAGCTCCTGTTCCATGTCTCCCTTCCAGCACTGGTTCCCACCCTTCCCATCCAGCTGTGATTGTGTGGTGGGTTCTCTGGCTACAACCTGGAGCTGCCCAGCAAGTGGCTGCAGACCAGCTGGGAGTGACTGGTGTGCAGAGAGTGCCAGCTGGAGCTGGGGTCCCCTCGGGGTGATGCTGCCCATGTCAGCAGGGTGAGGTTGACTCTCTCTCCCCTTGTGTTGCAGACTCGCCAGCCTGTGTTCGTGCAGTTGCTGCAGGGGGTGTTCAGGGTGTACCACTGCAACTGGCTGATGCCCAGCCAGAAGGCCTCTGTGGAGAGCTGCATTCGGGTCCTCTCAGATGTAGGTAAGCAGTGGATGTGAGCAGAACTAACTGCTCAGACGTGGCCATCCAGAACTTGCTGCTTCCATCTCATCCTTCCATAAAGGAAGTGCAGTTTCCTTCCCCCAGGTGCCACCTGTGGATAAGTCATGGCCGAGGTGCACAGAGCCAGGGTTATGTTGATAAACCATTGTGGTTGAGCAATAGGTGGTGTGACTGTCACGTGAAGTGCTCTCTCTGCTCAGCCTCCAAACTCTGCAGCAGGGAGATAATTTTGTGCCACTCCTCCCCGTGATTTGCTCCACTTTTAGTATCAAGAGGAGTAAGTTGTACTGGGTATGAGGCCAGGTGCCGTTGGATGGGTGTGCACGTGTGCCAGCACGAGCTGTTGGGAGTGTGTGTGTGTAGGGACAGATTCCTCCTCCCACACTGGAGAGACAGTAAACAGCTCTGAGGTGTGAAAGCCTTTAACACAGTCCTGCACAGGTCTGACCCGCTGCCCAGGGACTGAGCACTGCCTTGCTTAAAATGCTCTCAGAGAACCATGGAATCACAGTAAGGTTTGGAAAAGAGCTCTGAGATCACCAAGTCCAACTGTCAACCAGTGCCACCACCACGTTCACCCTAAACCATGTCCTCAACTGCCACACCCACGTGTTTTCTGAGCCGTTCCAGGAGTGGTGACTCCATCGCCTCCCTGGGCAGCCTGTTCTGACATTTGACAATCCTTTCCATTAAAAACTTTTTCCTGGTATCTAATCTAAACCTGCCCCTAGAACAAGTTGAAGCCATTTTCTTTCACCCTGTCTGGGAGAGACTGTAGAAGGAAGGAGTTTGTAGAAGGAATTGCAGGTAGAGGTTTGTCTTGTTCTCGTGTTGGTTCACGGGCTCAAGGTCTCAATTCTCACCGACTTGGCTTGTTGCAGCCAAAAGCCGAGCGATTGCAATTCCTGTGGACTTGGACAGCCAGGTGAACAATCTGTTCCTGAAATCCCATAACATCGTGCAGAAGACTGCCATGAACTGGAGGATGACTGCCAGGAACGCTGCCCGCAGGGACTCGGTGCTCGCCGCCTCCAGGGACTACCGCAACATCATCGAGAGGCTGCAGGTGATGCACAGCCCCCTTCCCCGGGAAAGCACTGCCTTTCCTTTAGGATAACTGTGAAACAATTAAACTGAAGGTCTCATCTGACCAAACCCTCAGGTCTTTCATTTATTCGGGGGGACGGGCCTAACTGTCCTGTCCCTCTCCTTGTAAGGTTCTTGTCCTTCCCCCGTGTGTCAGATTGATTTGCCCGTAACTGTGTCTGTGTGTGACGCTGGTTTGCAATCGGGGTTGTCTTGCAGGACATCGTGTCAGCCCTGGAGGACCGCCTGCGTCCCCTCGTGCAGGCAGAGCTCTCGGTGCTGGTAGATGTGCTCCACAGGCCTGAGCTGCTCTTCCCAGAGAACACGGATGCCAGGAGGAAATGTGAAAGTGGAGGTTTCATTTGCAAGTAAGTTGTCTTGGGATTCTGGCTTGTTGGGAGCGTTTTCGTTGTATTTTGCTTTTCCCCAATTTTCCTGTACCCTGTGGAACCTGGCCCTCATGTCCAGCTTGGCAAACACTTTTGATATGCTTAGAAATACTTGTAAAACACAATATTTTGTGATATGGTAAATGTAATTTGTCCTTGGAGGGGAAAAAGTTGCCCGTAGGAGTGGGGGAAGACTGTTTGATGTTCTGTCACAGCTAATGCTTAAAAATGCTTGTTTGCTGCAGGATACAAGTGCCAGGAGCAGTGGTATAAATGAGCTCAGTTTTGAGCTGATCCCAGTTATTTGATACCTGCCCTCACCCCAGTAATGTCTGTGAGGTGCTGGGGGAGTACATCAGGATCAGTTGTTACCGTGTGCATTGCCCACAGTTAGAGGGAAGGAAAGGGAAAGGTTACAGGGTCATTCAGAGGGCAATTTGAGCAGATCCAGCTTCTCTGATCACCTCCTGATGGGGTGGGTTATGCACAGAGTTCATGGAAACTAAGTTCTGAGTAAGTCCCAAGTGCTGGGTGGGATGGATTTTGGGCTGCACTATCCAAGGCACTCAAAATGTGTTTTATCCAAGCTGTTAAATGGGATGCAGTTTTCTTACTGTTAAAGGGCTGTTCTAGAGGACCATCAGGTCCTGAATCCCACTGATTCCTTGCTGCCTGTAGTCAGAGGGTGTTTTTGGCTCTCCTCCTGCCCAGGGACTGCAGGTTCCTTCACAGCTTCCCTGGTAGCTGGTCAAGTGTTGAGAGAATGCTCCCAAAACGGTTGTATAATGGTAGGATAATAAAACTTGTTTGCAGCATAAACCAGTTAAGATAACCATGTGTATCGTACCCTACTTTTAGAATATTAGCACTAACCTGAGCTGTGATTGATTGCTTTTTTCAGGTTAATTAAGCACACAAAACAGCTGCTGGAGGAGAATGAGGAGAAGCTGTGTATTAAGGTATTACAGACGCTCAGGGAAATGATGACCAAAGATAGAGGCTATGGAGAAAAGGTAATGTGTTTATGGTCCATCACTCTGTGTTAAACAGTCTTTGTTCAGTAAAGGAAAATGAAATTCCTGCTCTTTCAGCTGTTTTGTGAGTGTAAGCACTTCTGGGCTGGAGCAGGAACAAAACATTTTTAGTCAACTAATACCTTTTAAATCATATTTGAAGTTAAGCTTGTTTCTTTTGCTTTTCTACGTGAGCCTGGCAAGTTTAAGACTAATTCCTGCAGTTGCTGGCACTCCAAAAAATCAATTTTGTTACCTTTTTATGAAGGATATAACCTCTTTATCTGCTTTCTGGCTCTAGGTGGTTCTTTACCAGGTCATGTAACCTTACAACAAGAGAGGGTATTTTGTAGTTCATTTTAATTTGTAAACAACTGAGTAATCTTATTGTGAATTATAGATGGAAACTATCTGCACACCCACCCATTCTTTTTTTCTTTCCTTTTCCTACATACAACTCCTTTGCTTGAGAAGACCATTTTTCTGTTTGCACAGACCTGTTCTTTATTTACATCAGAGAAGTGTGTATGCACCCATATGTTTGTGTATCCAGACATTGCTACAGTCAGCTGAGAGTAGGACTTGGAGATTATCTCGTGGAATTCCAGTCAGCTGAGGTTCTTCCCGTGCCACAGAGTAGGTCCAGGGGAATACACCCTCCAGTGAAGGTGCTGGGAGCAATCTGGAGTGGGGGAAGCAGCGATGTGGGAGGACACTCACTGCACCTGGAGCAGGGGGTGTTCACAGCCAGTTCTGTGCAGTTGGGGTTGGAGTTGTAGCCTAGTGCTTGATTTACAGCAAAAAAAAAAAAGGCAAAAACTTCAGAGATCAGAGTTTCATAACAGCAGTAACTGTTTGCAGCAGTGTGAGGGAGGGAGATGCTCTGCAGGCAGAGGAACCTGCAGCATCCTGGCCAGCTGGGGGAGGAGGAGGCAGGAGCAGAACACGGTGCTGTGGTGCCAGTGCAGGGGCAGGCAGAGCCCAGGGCCTGGGGAGGGAGCCTGGCACATGTGGGTGTGCACGTGTGTGGGCTGGTACCCAGCACAGCCAGGGAGCACATGGCAGTGCCAAGGGAGCGGGAGACTCCCAGGAAAACGCCCCAAGGGTTGGGATGGCCGGGGCTGTGCTCCCTGCCCTGTCAGGAACGCTCTGCCCACGTGCTGCCCCTCTGCTGCCAGAGCCCAGCCCAGATCCTGCTCAGCTCTGCTCCTGCCTGGGGATTTTTGCATTTTGCAGTAGCAGTGTTGTGGAATAATAAATTCAGTGACTTGCAGGAATGCCCTAATCAGCTGCAGGAAAGCAGCATATCCATGTGGGATGAGGAGGGGAGCAGGGTCAGTAAGTAAGGGCAGCAACTGCAGGTGTCAGCTTTGAGCACTTTGTCCCTCTCTGCTGAAGGGGCAGAATCGTGTGCTGGGGCATCGCAGCATGAGGTGGAGCCCTGTGGGGACCTTCTGTCCTCTCCTTGAGGTTCCTGTACTGAGACATCTGACCTGGAAGGGGCTGCCTGGCTGTCCTGGGCAGGGGAGCTGGGCTCACTGATCCTCTGACGAGAGCAGAGTGCTGATAGTTCCTTCTGCCCAAGGCTGGGGGTGTAAGAGATTAAGTGTAACCATAGACTCTGTTTTACACTGGGTTAGCACACCACTGCACGTTCTCCTGTTAAAAACAGCCAGGAGACACTGCCCAAGGTCACCCCAAGCAATGAGAACAGTGGGTGATGTATGCTATATATCCACTATACACCAGTGAAACCCAAATGAGAGCTCTGAGAGTTTTGTCCTTTTAAATGCAATCTGCCACTCACGTTTTCCTACATGGAAATTATTTCCAGGAGTCCTTAGACTTTATTCACCCAACTTGGGGGAAGCAGGGTTTCTAGGAGCTGCAGTTAACAGGCACCATTTAGACCATGGAGAACCCCACAAAATGCTAAAAATCTTGGAATTGTGGCAAATGCATTAATTCCTAAAGCAGTAGCTCAGTTACATAAGGGATCAGAATGTGCTGCCTGTGAAGTGGATTTCCGAGTCTGAAAAAGCAGCTGATTGCTCACGGATAGACTGGGAGTAGTAGTAGAACAGCTTTTGCTGTCTGGCTGTGAGCAGTGAAATCGGATTTATTCTCCCTTGTGACTCACTGAACTGAATTTAGTCACCACCTAAAAGGCAATACCTTTTGTTTTTAAAATCATTCTGGAGTGTAACAATAAAAAAAGGAAGGAAAAACCCCTTATGCACCCATTCTAAATCCTGGAGTCCCTCCATGGAGGTGGGTTCCATACATAAAGATGACAAAATTTACCCTTGTGACAAGCATGTTAATCTCACAAGCAGTATATTCTGTAGGTCAGCTGGGCATGGAATGGTCTGGGTTGGAAGGGACCTCAAAGCCATTCCAGTGCCACCCCCTGCCCTGGGCAGGGACACCTTCCACCAGCCCAGGGTGCTCCAGGCCCCGTCCAACCTGGCCTTGGACACTCCCAGGGATGGGGCAGCCACAGCTTCTCTGGGCACCCTGTGCCAGGGCCTGCCCACCCTCTGAGTAAATAATTTCTTCCCAGCATCTACTGAAGCCCTTCCCTCTCGGTTTGAGGCCGTGCCCCCTGTCCTGTCGCAGTGTGCCAGGGCTGACAGCGGTCACTCCGAGTGTGCTCAGCGACAGAGCGCTGTGGAAGTCTTGGCATGGCCTGTGATTGCACTGCAGTCCCGAGTGGGACTGCAGGAACACCCTGAATTACATAAGGACAGTGCTCCTCCTGCCCTGCCTCATCTCCCAGCCCAGATAACCAGGGCCTCGCCCTGCTGGCCGTGCACGTGTCCCTGGCGTGGAGGGGAGCGCGCTGGGAACGCGGCGTGTGCTCTGGTGGGGAGGGCCCTGCTCCCGCAGCTGGGGCTCCTCTGCAGCATGCAGAACCCGTGGGGAGAGCACAGATGTACAGGAGCCTGTGGGAAGGCTTAAAAATTGTACATATTGCTGAAGACTCCTCTCTTGGCACGCGCTCAGGATGGCTCAGTGACGGGGAGCAGACTGTGCAGTGTTTAATAGGCACAGAACTGCACTGCGCTGACAGTGTAGGCTAGACCCAAGTTTTTTACTTTGCTGAAACATGTCATTCATGCCCGTCTCTCCGGGTGCCTACCAGCTGACTTGCCTCAGCTCTGCAGGGCTGCATTTCAAAGCTCCATTTTTCCTGCCTGAGGTGGCGATGCAGCCCCTGCCCTCCTGCTGCTCCCCCAGCTCTGCTCGTGACGGCTGCCGTGCCCAGGGGTGAAGTCCTTGGCTCCCTGTCAGCCAGCCCGCGTGCTTTGGCACAGGAACAAAGCCAGGGCACATCCTGCCTCCCAAGCTCCCTGGCACAGCATTCCCAGCAGTGTCTGTTCCCTAACCCGGCGCTGGCAGATGTTCCTCGTGCCCACTGTATAATATAGTGTTGGCTTGCAGCATTTAAGTGTTAAATGATTGATAAGATCCTAACATGAAATTTGTGTGTAACTTCTCTTACTAATCTTTGCTTTCAATTCTTCCCCTTCTTTCTTTCCTGGCAGATTACCATTGAATTGGATAATGCTGAGGTTTTAATTTTATTTCTTCTCTCCAGTGTTGTTTCTATGGTGTTTGTTTTACCAGTAGCCCTGTGATCTGTCCTGTCTGCAGCCCTGAGCGTTCTGGTTTGTGTGCCTGTGTCAGTGGATTAGTGGAGTTTTCAGTCTGCCGTGTGTCTACACTGGGAATAGTTACCATAACTAATTCCATATGTCATTAGTTGGAATATTAGTCCAAATGCAGTTAGAGTATTTGGTAGCCTTCAGTCAGCTGGTGCCATGGTAGATCCCGTGAAGTTTCGGATCAGGTCTGGAGGATGAGCACCATTTAAACATCAGCATTTAGCACTTGGCCGCCATTCCCGTGTCCTTTGTGAACAGGATGTTTATTTTCATTTGGCAGACCAGGTACTGAGGTTCAGGGGTGTCCCTGCAGAAGCTGGAAGAGCCCGGGTGCAGGTGGGGCTGGCAGGGCCAGGTCCTTGTGCAGACACTGTGGTGGTTTGACCAGAAAGGTGACGGTCGTGCAGTTCACCGAAGCCTTTCACTGCCCTTCCTGTCGCTCTGTGTGGGGTGTGAAGGCACGTCAGACACTTGGAGGGTTGTGAAAGCCACGTGCTGTGACCCCGTGGAGCGAGTGCCTTCTGAAGCTGTTTCTGGAAAAGCCTCTGCCATCCAAACCGGGCCCTCGGCTGCCACTGCCGCTCCTTGTGCTGCGTGGGGCTGCTCTGGAGGCAGCAGAGCCCTGCTGGAGGGACAACCTTCACTGAAATTCAGCTTTCTAAGGACTCTCCCGAGCCGTGTGTCTGGTCAGGGCACGGGCTCGGCGTGGAGGGAGGGAGCTGAGCTGTCTCTGCTGCTGCAACTTCCTCATCAGCTCAAAAAAAACCCTCGTGTGGGCGTGGGATTTGCATAAATGTATAATATTGAGAAAGTGATTGACTGGCACCTTATTTTACTGAAATACCACGGAAAAAAGAAATATTTCCCTCTCTGTCCCAAGCCAGCCTTTTATTTGGAACAAAACTCAACCACTTAAAACATTTAAAACGTTGCTGCTCTTTATTCAGTGGAGTAGATAATGAAATAGGCCATAAATTGCTTTCTGTAGGACTTAATTCTGATGTTAACCACCTGAATTCACTGAGTAAACTTCCTTCTGAAAATGAAATAATATTGGGGACCTTGCCTGTTGAAATGGGTTTGAAATCCAAATTATTTGTGACAAGACTAGACAAAAAAAAGTGGCCACGTGGCCCAGGGTTGGGCTGGAGGGTCTTTTCTGTTCAGGAGGGCTTTTAGGGGAGGGAAGGAGCAGAATTCCTCACAAGAGCAAACTGGAGCTGTGGCTTTTTTGGTTTGTTTTTGACTGAATCTCTGGTTGGGATGCACAGGCCCTGCTGTGCCCTCACGGACATCCCTCTCTGGGCTGGAGCAGAAGCTCCAGTGAGGGTCTGAGGACAGGAGTTTCCCATCACTTGTTTGAGGCAGAGTCTGATTTTTGGCCTGAAAGACAAAATTTCTCGTTGCACAAGTTCATTCACTGCCCTGCTGTCACCTCTGACCTGTGATGAGGCATCTCAGGTGTGTCTCCAGGCTTCGCTCTGGTTTGGAAAAGCTAACCTGTGGCACATAAACGTTTCCATCAGGCCAGACCCCTTGGATGAAGTGCTGCTACAGCTTCCCAAAATAACATGTCTCTATATAATTTTAGCTTGGAGAAACTTCAGAGAGAAACTTGAATTGTTTAATTGCAAATTAAGTCATAATATGAAACTTTTCCCTTTGGTTTCTGGCTGTAATGTGCTGTTTGCCTGCAATAAATCAGCCAGAGCATGCAGAGCAATTTAGGATTTGGTCTAGAGGCTGCAAAGGAGGAATTTTATTGCTCCTTGATGGAGCAAGTGCGTGGAGGGAGCAGGTGTGTGTGTAACCATCAGCACCGAGTACTCACTGCACAGGGAAAGACTTTCAGATGGAGTTTGAACCACTGGCAATTCTCAGAAATCCTGGGGTTTTGTGTTTTTATTTTTTTCCCCTCATCAACCCTGGAAATTGTATAAACATTTGGGGCAAAGGATACAAAAATCTTCATTATTAGTGAAATTATTAACTTCCTTTTCTATCAAACTATGCACAACTTAATGGTTTTGATCAGTTGAAATTCTCCTTATTCCCTTAGGGGAAAACTGTTGAAGTAACTGTTTATGACATGATTTCATGGTACTTCTATGATTGTTTATGGAGGTTATTTGTCTTAACTGTGTACTGCAAGGTCATTCCAGTGGGCAGTGGGTCCAAATAATAAAGGATATTAAAAATTCCAGGCAGTGTTAGTGAAAGTCATGATAGAAAATAGATGTTCCAGCCCCCCCTTCATATTTCTGTGAGTGAAGAAGGGAGTGCCCTTTGAAGTGGGTGAATAATGCTGGAATTCACCCTGATGGGAGGAAATCCCCTGCAGAAAGGGTGGTGAATGCTGTGACCTGAGCTTTGGGGTTTCGGGGTGCTGGAACAGTGGAAATACAGCAAGAGCATCTTTAAGCTCCTGTACACGTGTTGGTTCTGTCCTGATCTTGGCGGGTTGTCTGCTCAGAGCTTGGCTTTTGGGGTGCACTGGGGCTCCTCTCTGCCTCTCCTGGAGCACCAGGTGGGCATCAGGAGCTGCAGGAGCTGAAGAGCCCAGTAGGGTGGGCTCGACATTGGCTCTGTGCAGGTGTCAGGTGATAAAACAAATCCCCAGGGCAGGGCAGTGTGTTGTCCTTAAAAGCCCCCGGGCTGAATCTGTGTTGATGGGCTCCTCAGTGGGCTGGAACTGCTGTAATCCTGTTCCTGGTGGAGCTGTTGCCTGTGCTGGTGTTTCAGGGAAGAGGTTCAGGGCTGAGTTAAATTTTCCCCGAGTGCCCTTGAGTGTGAATCTTCTCACACCAGCAGTAACTAAACCCTGCTTGCAATTAGACACAACAGCTTAATTTACTTCTAATTCAATCCTCGGCCTGCTGAAAGGTCCGGGCGTGATGCAAATGCAGATTTCCCGGTGTTTCCCACTGGGGCTGCCACGGTGAGCGTGGGCTCCACCTGCTCCACCGTGGGCTCCCTGAGCTCCAGGGCAGCTCCGCTCCCTCCCTGCCGCGGCGTTCGGGATTTGTTCCCAGCCGTCCTCCTCAGCCCCGCTCCGTGCCTGGGGACACCGTGGCCCAGTTTCCACCTGCGGTGCGAGCCTTGGGTACTGAAACAGCCGGTTCCTGGAGCAGGCTGCCTGTTTGGGAGCTGCCCAGCGGCGCGCTCGGCGCTGACCTGCAGGTGGCACGCGCAGGATGCCGAATGTGCTGCCACATGGCCTACTTTGCCTTTTTATTTTTTTTTTTTCCCCCTCCCTTCTCCTTTTTCCCCTCCCAGCCACATTGCAGTGAGCTGTTCCGCTGGGCACCTGCCAACGTTCAGGCGGCAGTTACATAAGAGGAGGGTTTTTTTCCTGGAATTTGGGCCCGCTGCTGATGTGTGACCTTCAGCAGCACTTGCCAGGGAAGGCGCTGGGGATGTTTACGGGCACCGCGGCCCTGGAGCGCAGCCCGTGCCGGTAGCGGCCGAGCCCGGGGGCTGCTCCTGCTCCCCGGGTCTGATCCCACCCTGCTGCAGCTCTGTTTCATTTCTCAGGGTGCAAAGGGGTGCTCTGCTGCTTCCCCCCACCCCTCGTGGCTGGGGCAGGGACCAGCAACCGCCAAAATGCCCCAATCCAGGAAAACTCTATAAGCACACGGAGTTTTCTGTGTAATTAGTTGGTTTTTACAATTATGTAGGGGTTTTACCTATTTTCATTCAATAATGACACTTTTGAGCCAGCTTTATCCAGCAATATACACCTGCAGTCCCACTCAGTAGAGTTTAGGTTTGTGTTTTTTTCACCTTTTCACTTTGGTCTTGAGGTTTCCAGTAGGTGAAAAGGGAACTGAAAATGCTGGTTCAAAGGGACTGCCTGACTTAACCTTCACAGTGCTCTTTATCAGTGATAAAATAGAACTCCAGTGACTGAATAAGGTGCAAAATTGGTGGCATTTTATGCATTTTTGATTGGAATAGGGAAGTGCATTAACCTCTTCAGAGCTGGAGAGCTGCACTTAGGAATTATTTTTCCTCGTCGAGAGCTCACTCCAGTCATTTCTCTTGTGTATTTTGCACTTAGACAGTGCTTCACTTGTTATGTCTCGAGCAGAGGAAATGCAGGCTCTCATAAATTTTTGTGGGCTGCCTTATATTTTTTTTTCCCCTTGAGAAATCCTGCAGTCTTTGGACCATTTTTATTGCACGAACTGGAATTGGTGAGCTCTTTGGAAAAGGAGACTGGAACATTGCTTGTATTTATTTGTCACCAAAAAAAACAATCATAGTTATGCCATCTTACTAGTTAATTAAAGCTGCTGCTGTAAAATGTGCTGTGAAGGTTTAGTTATTGTAGAAGTCCTGCAAGTCTGAGGATTTAAACAGGAGGAAGTGGTTGCACTCACACTGAAGGGCAGAGACTGAGGTCTCTGGCTCCTGGAAAGCCCCAGCCCAAGTAAAATGTGCTTTCTCCCCTGAAAACTGTGGAAAATGAGGGAAGGCATTCCTGTAGGCAGATCCTAGTGACCTTTGAGTGCAGGCACTGACAGCCCTTATGCCAAGGTTCCCACCTCATTGTCTGGCAGTGCACGAAGTCTCTGCAAGTTGCCTGAGATAAGGGGGGAGGATGTTCAGCCACGTCCCCAGTCTGGGTGTGCCAGGCCTGGGAGCAGGTGGGTGCTGCTCCATCCTATCTGGTGGGACCTGGGAGGCTGCTTCTGCCCCCCAGAAATCCCACAGGCCTTCTGGGAGGCCTGTGCTGGGACAAGGTGCTGCTCCACATCTGCTGCTGCCTAATTTATGCCACGCTGGCTCAGGTCTGTACAGGGGGAAATGTAACGTGGGAAGTTTGTCAAAGCAGTTCGGCGCTCCTGGTTCCCAGTTATTCCCCTCTGTCCTGAAACTTCTCCCTAGCAAGTCAAATGCTTGTTTGACAAACACCTACAGATCATCTGCAGGGGCTAGAAATTTCCTATCCAGATTTTTCCTCAGTTCCACAGGATAACAGTGTTGGCCTTACAAAGGAGACTTGGCAAGGAAGCTACACAGAGTTTTTTGTGGTATTTTTGAAGGGTTATGAAGGCCAGCAACATAATTTGTGCTCTGGTCTGTTGTCACAAATTAGATGAGGTGATGCTTTTGCTGTGTGTCTTTCAAGGAAGAACTGTACTGACTGTTCTTCAGAGAGAGAAGCAGAGAAATTCAGAAAAGGGAGGAAAAAGTGGAAAGGGACTTGCAGCACTCCATCTGAACAGCCATTCCCACTGGAACTCCAGCTGATACTGGAGATAGCAATGCAGGAACCACGGCAGAGGTTTCAGAATAACGTAAATCTGAGATCTCCCCTAGTTCCTCGCATCTGGATGTACAACCTGGCTATCTAAAGCTTAGGGTGATATTTGGCTGACTCTGTGGTTGTGTTTTTCCCTTTTTATTTCCTCCTCTCTGTCAAATCTCTTCCCCCAGCACCCCAATAATGACATGCCATACACATGGAGTTGGGTCAGTTCTTGAATTCACAGATTTTGGGACCAGAAGGAACCTGTCAGTGATTGAACCTGACTTCCTGCACAGCTCAGGGCATCTCCCTCCTCACCATGGCTTCTCCACACAGCCAAATCACTTGAGTTTGACTGAGCTTTCTCGAAGTGCTCAGGGTTAAATGCATTTCAAGCCTTTTGCTTGGCGGTCTGGATGTTTGTTACACAGCTGAGTTTAAAAAAAATAGAGAGAAAAGCGATCCTGAGGCTTCAAACCTGAATGAAAATCTTCCTGCTTTTCCTCAAAACATTACCACTCTTTGTCCACAGTGGTAGTTGTTTGAATTTTCTGTGCAAGAAAGATTAGATTACTTCAATCTTGATTGTTATTTTGAAAGCAAAGGGAAATTTTTATACCTTCCTCAAAGCCATAAAAGAAAAGGATGGAAAGCTCATTGACATCTAATAAATTTGAGATGCCATGAATTCACACTGGAGCTGTCCCTTGCTCTGGTGGCTTTTGAGGGGATACATCCCCTGTTGAGTCAGATCAAGGCCGGTCTGGGAAGCACACGTGGCCTGTGCTGGGGAAATGGGTGCTGGCAGCATTTGGGTCAGCAGCAGGTCAGAGGCTGTACTTCTGTTCTGGCTGATCGTGAGTGGTTTATTGGTCAGGCTTGTGGGAGCGGAAGCTTCAAAGGAAGAGGGGGTTTTGCACAGCAAGTTGAAAGGACCTTTCCCTGCTGCTAATAAAAAGCACAGATGTTGTGCTCTGACCTGGCCACCCACTCTGTTCCAGTCTAAAAGCTGACCACAGTGTCCATGGTACTCACCCTGCTGTTGTTTAGTATTGCACAAACCTGCCCCTCAAACCATCGCTTTCTTCTGGTTTGAGAGCTGAAGTATGTGGAGAAATCTTGCAAAATTACTACCTCGGGCTGCTCTCCCATCCTGTTCAGTCCTTCTTATAAAGCACAAGCTGATACTTTGCTGTTGCAGCACAAGCTCAATAATCCTTTGCTATTTGAAGCCATTTTGACTCCATTGAAATTTCAGAATTTGGAGTTTATATTCTTACTGAAAGTTTGCTGAGGGCTGTGCTGCTTTGGAGTGATCCACCTGGGCAGGGCCCAGGGCAGTGGCTTTTCCTCCCTGGTCAGTGAGCTACAGTATGTAATTTTTCCTTCTCTGGTTAAATTGGGAAAGATGAAACTAATTTCATGATGATTCTTCATCTGTACTGCTTTTCAACTCCAAAATGTTACATGTATGTTTGGTTAAAATGGGGTCACAGTATAACCACAGGAATCCCAGAATGGTTTGGGTTGGAAGGGACCTTAAAGCTCATCCAGTCGCACCCCTGACAAGGGCAGGGACACCTTCCACCAGCCCAGGTTGCTCCAAGCCCCGTCCAACCTGGCCTTGGACATTTTCAGAGCTGGAGAATCCACAGCTTCCTAGGGCAACCTGTTCCAGTGCCCAGAAGGGGAACCTGTGTTTGGATCCGCAGTCCAGCGTGTTGCCTTGTGGCAGTCGTGTCCACTTGCCCTGCCAGCTTCAGCGTCCCCTTCCCTGGCAGGAAGGGCCCTCATTTCCCCTGCAGTGGAACAGACCCAGTTTCCTTGCTGCTGTTGGCTCCTTGGGAAGGGAGGAATTTTCCCTTGCTCTGGAGCAGGTTGTGCAGGCAGAACAATGTGCCTGCGCTCCCTGATGACCCGGACGGCGTTCCCGGTGTCCAGCCCGGGAGCAGGGCAGGAACGGCGTGTTCCTCTGCGTAAATGAGGCTCTTCCTGTTCACTCGTGGGCCTCGGGCTTAAATACTCCCTGCTTCCACTGGAGCAGGAGAGGAGGGGTTTGCACGCTTGAGAAGGTTCCAGGAGCGGTGACAATGCAAGGAAGCTCCGACCAGAGGCCGTGGGAGCTGCCAGGAGGAAAGTCTGTTAGGAGGAGAATGGAAAAGAGTCTTTCCTGGCCACGGAGCCTCTGCCTGTGCAGCACTGCAGGGGAAACACTTGCTCCTCTGGCTCTCTCCTAGGGAGTGGAATCTCTCCCTTGGAGCATTCCCCAGCAGCTCCACAGTGCTCTCCCAGCCTGTGCTCCGTTGGTCTGTCTGTCCTGTGGCCTCTGGGCGGACACAGCCAGCGAGGGCCTGACTCAGTTTGGTGTTTGTATCAGCAGCACCTGATTTCTGTCTGCTGAGGAGTTAAATCAGTTGCCCCACGGTTCCATAGGCAGCTGCATTTGAATGTTCAGGGCTCTGTTGTGTGTCTGTGCTCGACTAGATAAAAGTTGCTTGTCTTCATCTGTTTCGGTGTGATGATCAGCATTTTAAATTTGAAAAGCTGTCACCATGCAGGCCCTTATTTCACTGCTCCTGTTTGGTTCTGCATCATATATCTTTTATCTCAAGGAAAATGTGTTTATAGATGAGAATCCACTGAAAACAATTTTTTAAACTAAAATTATTAGGGTGCTGCCTGTGTGACATGCAGCCCTGGCTTGCTGCTCCTCCTCCCCCTGGGATGCATGTGCTGCCTTCCAGTCACAGATCCCAGGTGTGTGGTCCCCAAAAGTGCTGTGGGCACCTGCAACTAAAGCTTTTTGCTTGTGCCTCAGAGTTCATGCAAAGCAGTTTGGGATGTTCAAAGGATACCTGCGAAATTTTCCAAATGTGTCCCTTTTAGGAGCAGGGTGGGAGGGTGTAAACAGTAATTGTGGCTATAATTCGTTTGTGATGAATCAGCTGAAGGCAAGTGCTTTGCCAGCTCCCTTCCCCTCTCTGTTGACCACTGGATTGCTGTTGGGATGGAAGATTCTGGGAGAATGACTAATTTTTCTGCATTTTACTTTCAACTAGCTGCCGCAACCTCCCGAAACGGAGAGCCCTGTAGAGGTGTGTCACCACCTATATTTGTACAACACACAAATATTGGTGTTTAAGTAGTCCTAGTGGAGTGTCTTGTTGGTAAAAACCCTGTGAAATGTCTGTTGCTGCGTGGTGTTAGACAGTGGAAATAAGTAGATTTGTTCAAGTGGCTTAATCCAATACAGCATCAGTGTGGAAGTCTGGAAATATAAAAACCCCATGTAAATTAGTCCCAAATCTTTGTTCCTCTCAGCCATTTTCCTTATGCTCCAAGGGAGACACTGTGAGAAGACTCCTCTCAAATTTCCCTGCATTGGCAAAATGAGATCTTGTTTCTCTGGCTCCTAATGCAGAATTTGGTTTTCCCTTTGCCTCAGACAAGGAAATGGAGGTGTCAGAAGTTATTTGTGGAAGCTTCATAACCCCAGAGCAACTGGTGTCCCGTTTAAAATGCCCCAGTGGAGCAGCTCATGGTCACTTCACATCTTCAGGGTCCCTGGCTCTGGGGGAATTGGATGTGTGGGAACATGTCCTTTGTGAGATACCCCAGCATCAGTTTGCATAAAACAGATTATTTTTCAAAGTGAAGATATGAAAGTTTATGAAATCTCAAATTCTTTCGGAATTCATGGGACATCCAGAGATGGCAGTGGTAAATTGTGCAACTGGGTGCCAAGTCAGCGCAAATCTTAAGGGAAACAACATGAAAATCTTAGTCGAGGACAGTGTTGATTCTGTGAGCTATATAGACAGGAAGACTGTAAATACATTTTGAGATCATGAAGGAAAAAAATGCTTGTGGTGGTTCAGACTTTTGTATTTGTAATTTTTGTGGAATAGTGTTTAAATGTAAACCAAAACTCTGAGTGGTCATCGAAGGCCTTTGAGATGTTTTGGGGATGGCTCCTGGTTTAAGATGGGTCCCTGGAGAGAGCAGTTATTCTACACATTTTCAGATGCTTTAAAGCAACAAAACCTTAACAGGCTTCAGGTTTGCAAAGTGCAAGTTCCACTCCTGACAATTAATATCTCAAGTGAGAGAGATTTGCTTTGGAAACATGCCCGTGCCAAGGGACGTGTTCAGTGACACCCCCTGAAGGCCCTGGCATCGGAAGGGAACCCCCCAGGATTTTCCAGGGGCCCTCCACAGTCTCAAACGAGCTTCACTGACCACGGGGAGATGCGTTGAAGTTCCTCCCGTCCCCAGAGGTGTGTGTCCCGTGGGGTGGGGTGTACCTGTGTGTCTGTGCATGGGCATGTGCGGGCTGAGCTCCTGGGGACTTGTGTGTGTTCCTGGTGACTGTACAGCGAGACAGACTCTGTGTTTCCTCTACCTGCAGGGGATCGTTGGCACACGTGCATGCCGTGGTGGGCTGGGGGTGATAGGGTGTCTGAGGGGACAAGTGCTGCCAGGGCCAACTGAGGGCAGATGTCCTGTTTTGAGAGCTTGTCAGTCCATCTTCTTCATCTCCCCCCTTGCATTCCAACTGTGACTTCCCTTAATATTCCCCCTGAGTGCCAAGATGTCTCTTGAGTGTTGTTCTGCTTTAAAATGAAATTTCTGCACACACAGCAGGAGCTTGATCAAACTCTACCACAGAGGCAACTGGAGGATCATAGAAGGGTATGTACAGCAGTCGAGCACGTTCAGAACTAACCCTCAACCTTTTCCTTTTCAACAGTGGAGCCTAAGTCATGTAAGAAACTTGTGTGTTAACTGCTCTTGGAAAAGCTAAAATGGTGAGCCATGTGTGTGAGGGGGTGCTGTAATACAGCCCCTTGTGTTACAGCTCCAGCTAAACCTCAGATCCTGGTCTAGCCCATTCACACTGTCAGAACTCTCCCCTTTGCTGGTGATCACTCAGTTAGGAATTGACATTAATCAGTGCTTGTGTGGTTGGCTGCTTTGGCCACACCACCCCTTCATAACCCATGCTGCAAAATCAGTATCATTAATGCCTTTCTCCATTTCTTCTGCTCTTGTAGCTGGGAACAGAACATCAACAGCAACTTATAACTGCTTCACTTTTAAATATTATTCAAGATTCTCTGTTTTAAAGATGGTAACAGGTTTCTGATATCTCTTAGAGTTGTGTGTTGCATCTGCATTACTGATACAGGGACAGTAATGTTTGTATATGACTTAGTTTACCTGATAGTGAACACGGATGAAACTGGATGTTGTTGGGTTTTTTCTAGGTACCATATTTGATTTTTCTGATTATTGCCAAACATCTGATATTTGTTTGCACATTGCCTGCATCAAAGTGGTGCACAGCACTAACAGGATGGTTAAAGAACTGTTCTGGAGCCAAGCATTGCAGCTGAATTAGTTGGAACGTTTCTTAAATACCACTGATTTTTTTTTTTCTCCCCTCCACTTTGATCACATACTGATACTTCATTAGCTAACATGGTGGGTTTGTAGGAAGCAAAGCTTCTCTTCCCAGATAGAATTCGAGATGCTGGTGGCTGTGTATTGCCAGCCCTCCAAACTCATGGATGAGCATGTTCTCAGACTAGAAACAACTGCTTGACATGTATTCCTACCTGTATTTTCTGGTGATTTGTCTTGTTTTGGATATATAACTCCTACAGACACCAGAGGTGCTGCAGGTCTGTCCTCTTGGTCAGGTGTCTCCACTCACCCCAACTATTTTGATCATGGAATAGAAGTCACCTTCTGCTCCACAATGGACCAGAAGGAAAATCTGGACACAAGTCCAGGAGCTTCAGTTACCCCCCTGAATCCAGGAGGAGGTGGAGTTCAGCGAGCAGCTGTTCTTGCAGATGGATGTGTGTTATCTTTGTAGTAAGTAGTAAAAATGACTGGTTTAAATGCCAGTTGATATGATGACTGACAATTAGTTCAACAGCAGAGGGAAAAGGTAATGTGAGAACTCCCTTGTAACTTCATTTTGTTGTAGGGCTCATATGGGTATCAAGTTTGCTTTCTAATCAGGGCATGTGTAGAGGGAAGGTGTAGTTCAGGGTTTTTTTTTGTCTGGCTTGGCCTTGTTCTGTCATGTTGCCTTCCTTACCTGCCAGACTGGGAGCAGGGGGATGGATAAAGCTCTACATCGTGTACCCAACGCTCGAATGTCACTGTCAGTCACAGGAGCTCCTCGGGGTAGGAATTTGCTGGAGCTCCTGAGCTGTCTCTTGCCTCTCCTACATGTTCACTCTTTGGCCCGAGCGGTGATGGGAAGCGTATGCCCCTTGGAAGAGTGCTCATCTCCTTCTACTGTTGCTTCCACAGGAATCTTCCTTTTTTTTCTAGTTTTTGGGGACTTTTAGAAGCAGCTGATTGGAATGCTCTCCTTGTGTTTATTTTACAACCTGTCTCCCTGGCACTTGCTCCCTCCCCATCTGATCCCATAAAATGCAGCTCCCGTGCTGCAGCTTTCACACTAATAAGGAACAATTTTTAAGCTGCTGAATTGTGGTGACAAGGGGCAGGTGGTGGGAGCCCCACTTTGAGCCCCAGACCTGCAGGAAGGGCAGTGATCCCCTCACCAGCTCCAGGCACGTGTTGGGCTTCTCCCTTTAGAGGCAATACCTGAAATTTGGTAAAGAACCTAATTTCCAGACAGGTTTTTGTCTATTTTTTTATTTTGGGGGTTTAAGGATTTCTGCAAGTTAGCTTTGTGAGTGCCAACTTTGCATCAAAGCAGCGTGACTGCAGCGGTGCTGGAGTTCTGTACGAGCCCATTAATGCACATTTATGTTGCTCCATTTACTTATTTGTGTTTCAAAGGCCTCTTGTGAAAGTTCAAAAAGTAAGACTTCATTTTTATGTCAGCTAATATATTAAATGACATCTTCACTCTAGTCAGACTAATTTCATTTGAAATACAGCTGAAAATTAGTGACGAGCGTGTGTTTTGTGAGTGGAGATAAAGATAAGATACTTTAGTTCATCCTGACGTATTTTTAATATGAAATTATTCTTGGCTAATTTTTTTTTTTTAATTATTATTTATATATTGAATCCCCAGAAGAGCCCCTCCCTCCCCTCTCAAGCACTGTCCAGGGTGGTGCTGCTGTGACCGCGCTGCCCTCAGCAGTAGCTCCCGGTTACAATAATCCCCGGTTTTCCTTTGTGCACAAAGACCTTGTGGACACCCGTTAATGCCGGTGCCGTGTCTGCGTGCCGCTCGTTGCTTTGTCCAGCTCTCGGAATTCCTGGAGCCCCTGTGAGGACTGGAGTGGGAGCAGCGCGGGGCCCGTGGGTTGTTTGCCCCGGCTGGGAGGTGGTTTGCTCTGGGCTGACGCAGCGGCTCGTGCCGGGGGGACGTTCCGGGCGCTCCCGGGATTTGGGGTTATCTGAGGACCGGTGCCCCGTGGAGCCCAGGGCTCATGTGCTTCGATGCTGACTGCTGGCATGAGCGGCTGGGGCAGCTGCCAGCAGGGAACAAAGGGCTGGGATTCAGCGGGATCGCTCGGGTTTCCGCTCGGCAGCTGCTGGATCCCATCAGCTGCCGATGGAGGGAGAAGGGAGCGCATCCCTGTAAAGCTGGCGAAATGGCCAGATGGGATAGGTGTGGGAAGATGGGATTGCTCCTCGCAGCATCATTTCTAATGTTCTTGTGCTAATCCACCTCGTAGTTTTGTGTTGGTGCTGTACAGACGCAACTTTTTTTTCATTTAAGACCAAGACAGTAGAACTTAATTAAAAAAACCCCAAACCTCTTTGAGAACAGAACCCGAAGCTCCCATGGTGATTTCCTTCTCCTCTTCCACCAAGGGTGAGGCGCTCAGGCAGGTGCTGGTGAACCGCTACTATGGCAACGTGCGGCCTGCGGGGCGGCGGGAGAGCCTGACCACCTTCGGCAACGGGCCCCTGTCCGCGGGGGGCACCGGCAAGGCCGGCCCGGCAGGTAGGACCCGCTCCCGCTGCTCACGGGGGCCCTGCTCTGCCCTGCCCCGCCGTCTGTGCCTCTGTCTGCCCGGCAGAGCCGCGCCTTACACGTGAAACAGGGATTTTTTTCCCCCCCTCGCTGACCTCTGCCACGAACTCCCAAACCAGAGGAAGCTGTCCGCATGGATGACTGCCTTTGAGGCAGCAAAACGAAGCAGGCAGAGCTTTTTAGACTGTTCCAGAGGCTGCCTTGGGTTGGCTTAAAGTTTGTGACGTTGCTTTGAATAAATGTACTTATAAATCCTGATCAATTTAATTAACGTATGAGAAATGTGCTTATAAGGATGTCAGATTATTAACCATATCTGGAACAAAACCGTTTCATGGTATTGCAGAGAGACTGGGGGTTAGGATGAGGGAAAGTTCCATTTGAAGTCAGTTATAAAGTGCAGTTTATTTAATTTGAGACCATTGCCAAAAAAATCAATAGTCACAGAATCCCAGACTGGTCGGGGTTGGAAAGGGGCCTTAAAGCCCATCTCGTTCCAACCCCTTTCCACTAGCCCAGGTCGCTCCAAGCCAGGTCCAGCCTGGCCTTGAGGAGAGGTGCCATCACCACGGGGTCGATCTCACCCTGTTTCTCGTGATCACCTTCATAGGAGGAAGCTCCGGATCGAGTTCAATGAGCCGAGGGGAGATGAGTTTGGCAGATGTCCAGTGTCATCTGGATAAAGAAGGTGCGTCCAATCTGGTCATAGATCTCATCATGAATGCCACCAGCGACAGAGTCTTCCACGAGAGCATCCTGTTAGCCATTGCCCTGCTGGAAGGTGGGAACACCACGATACAGGTAGGGAAATGGAAAACTTCTTCTCGTGACTGAACCGTGTCGGGAAGGGAAATGTTTTTATGGAATCCAGGAAACATGAGGAGCTTAAGGAGATGGGAAGGGAAATGACTAAACGATCTTTGACCTGTAATTTTGGGAAACATCAGTGTCTACCGTGCAAAAATGAACTTATTAAATGCTTGCATGGACACTGGGTAACCGAGGTGTTTCCCAGGGCAGTATAGAGGAATGTCTAATATAAAGCAGCTTTGTAGGTAAGTTATTGACTGCTCTTACAAATAAGTTTAAGCCACTGCAATGTGCTCAGACTTTTACAACAAGCTGTTAAGATTTCAGACTGGAATTTGAAATAAGTGTATGGTAAACTCCAGACCACTGCTGTTCTCCTGCAATCTTGCTGTTCTTCATTTCTGTGTTTTCAATAAGGATTTGATTTCCCTACATGAAAATTGTGCCTGGTGTGGATTGTAATGAAGACACACCAACAAGCTTGTACAGTATTCTTCCAAACAGAAAGTAAAACCTTATTGCAGAAAAACGTGCTTATAAAGATGATGGTAGATGTGATACCTTACTCTTTTGGCTCTGCATGTGCTGTGTTTGCAGACTGTCCATGGGGCTGAATCCTGACTGGTTATGATTAATCATTGAGGTTAAAACACACAGTAGATCCCTACAGCAGCACCTCTTGTGTCCATGCAAACTCCCCTTGAGAGGACAGGGAATGTCTTTGGGCTCCTTTGCTTGTCTCTGTAATCAGTACCCCCTTTTTTAACCCCTTTGTCTATGCTCTGAAGTGAAGCTTCTTTGTAAAAGACAAAGTGGGAATTGAGTGTTGAAAATCATATGTCACCTTAAACTGCAAGGACAGGATTAACATTCCTTGGGGACAGTCACTCCTTTAAATTTCCTGCTCTTCTCTAATGTAAAGGAAGCTGAGCTTTCATATTCCCAGCTCCCAGGGAGCCTCAGGTAACCTCACACTGTCATGCTGGAAGGAAAAACAAACTTCACCAGCCTGACGTGGTGAGATCCTTTGCTTGTGCTGGACCCCAGGATGGATGGACTGACCACAGTCACCTCCCGCTGTGCACAGACCCCTGTTGGGAGCAGATCCCTTGGCTCACCCGGTCAGAACAA
The DNA here is from genome assembly GCA_036023395.1 of Myiotriccus ornatus. Taxonomy (NCBI): domain Eukaryota; kingdom Metazoa; phylum Chordata; class Aves; order Passeriformes; family Tyrannidae; genus Myiotriccus; species Myiotriccus ornatus. The sequence continues at coordinate 1,532,968 of JAYRBT010000023.1, read as the reverse complement.
ACAGGGAAACCTGCAGTCCGTGTCCAAAGACGCCTTTTCCAGCAGAAAGGGAGATGGTTTGGTTTGCATTTGCTGTCTGTAGCTGGGAGGCTGTACCGTAAGCCTGTGGTCAGGAAGGAGCCGTTGGCATGGGATGCTCGGAGCAGTGTGTGACGCCTCCGCACCGCACGCTCCTGCCAGGCTCTGCTGCTCTCCAGCCTTTATACAGACATGGTGCTTCCACGAACCAAGCAACTATTTTCCATGCTTTCCCACTCAGGAATAAGTGCTTGGCAGGTGTCTTTAGGACGTGCTCTGGGCAGCCATCACTCACTCGGTGCGTGTACGTGCTCCAGCGTGGCGGGATGGGCTGGGAGGGGGCTCTGGTGTAGTGTGGGCTGCTTTTAAGTACAAAATGTTTTAGGAACCAAATGACTCGTGGTGCCTACAGCTAATGCTGGGAGCTCTGAGGGCTCGGACACACCCAGGAGCTCTTACTCATGCATGCAAAGCAAACATGAGATGTTATTGAAAATATCCCGTGGAGCGGTTGAGATGCAGATATTCTGTGCTGGAACACTCCACGGGCTTGACAGCAAAAGGCAAAGAAGAAGGTTTATCAGTGCTCAGACACGTTCCCTGGCTTCCCTCTGCATTGGTATAACTCCTGGTGGTGGGGAGAGTGTTTTCTGGTGCCTCGCAGTGGCTTCAGCACAGTCAGGGCCTGTGGGGATGATGGCAATGGAAGTTGGGAACAGCCTGTACTCAACACTCTGATCTCTCAGTAGGGTTTTAGTCATGAGAGCCAAGTGAGTAGAACTTCAATGGGAAAAACACCAACCACAAAGTTTAACTTCTGGGAGAACAGCTGGGAATCAAAGAAAAAGTGGAGGCTGGCTCTTTAGTAAAATCATCAGTTTGGGTCTGTATCTCCTGAGTAATTGCTGAGTGATGTGATGGCCAAGTCAAACTGGTATCCTGAGACGGTGAACTCAGGTAATCCAGCTTTGCTGTCTGCATGTGGGAAGAGTGGCTGATGTGCTCCGAATGCAGAGGGCTCTAGTGCAGCCCAGCTCTCAGGAGAGCTCTCTGGGTACTTGCTAGTCTGCAAAGCTGATGGGTTTTAAAGAGCAGCCTTTGGCTACAGCACAGTAGAGACCTACTGAGGGCAGCAAAGGGATGGTCTCCCACTTAGTGGGATTTCATTTTTACAAAATACACTGCAACGTTTGCCTGCTTATGGAAACTAGGTGCAATTACGAAAATGAACCCAATACTTTGTGTCTTTTATCCTGATCTTTCTCTAATCTGTGCTCTTCTGGTAAGTTCTGCAGAGTAGGTATGTAGGGCTTGGCAGTCTCTGCAACCTGCAGAGTGGATTTGCTGAAGTTCTTCAGCAGTTTCCAGTAACTGCCAGTGGAAGTCATCTTCAGTCTTTGGACTAATAACTGTGTTCATTTTGCATCACATCCATTTGTCATTGTGAAAGTTGACCTAGCCAAACCAGCCAGCTTTGTCTTTGAGGTCTGACACAGTTTATCTTCATTTCACAATTTTTTTTTTCCTATTATTAGCAGCTTTTGATTTATAGTATTCTGAACAAGTTCATTCTGTGCTCAGTTTGAATAATTCTTAATGAACTTCGTTTACTCCTATCTACAGGCCTTTGAAAATAGGAAGCTGGTGGAATAGGGACAGGTTATGTAAAAAAGGCTTTTTGGCAGCAAAGCCAGAAATGTGTCACCCCTGCATGGCATTTTCTTAACTCCAGGTTTTCACACGGGAAATTAATTCGGCCTGAAGTGAAGCAGAAGGTTTGTACCAACACACAGCAACTTGCACATGATGATTGTAATATGGTTAATAATGGGAGTTCCCGGGTAACTCCCATGAGCTTCAGTGGGAGAACAGATCCCCGTGATGCTGGGAAGGGATAACTGGAATAGGTGTTGCTGTTTCATTACGTACAGGCAGGGCCAATATTAAGGGTAGGCAAAGTAGGTGGTTGCCAACTCTTGCAGGAAAGCAAATCTAGAGATGTTCCTTATTCTAATTGGCAGGAGGGATTTTTATTGTATTGTTAAGAAGATTAATGTGGGGGAGAAGCAGGACAAGAAAAAAATACTCCTGGTTTCCTTTAGGAAGGAGGCTGAGCTGGTATGTGGCACAGTGAATCCCACGCCACTCTGTGTTCTGCTGGAGGGGTGAATGTGGCAAGTGAGCTGTTCTGGGAAGGTCTTTGCCCACTTATGGCTCTCTGGGTAGAAACTTTCTGGGTTTTAGTTTTTGGAATTCACTTAAAAACCCTGTCAGGTTCTTTGGTAGCAGGGCTGGTGGTGGCATTGTCGTGGCTGTGTCCAGTGAGCCGGTGGCTCAGCAGGAGCCCTGGATCTCAGTGGGAAGCCTGCCCTCATTTACACGGACACAGAGGCGGAGGTGGAACCTCGGGGTCAGCACCAGCCAACAAATTAACCTGACAAACAGTGCAGCTCACTGAACTGCAAATTACATCAACCCCTTCATTAATTTATATAACCCTCAGCATCCACCTCGGGAGCGCTGCAGTCAGCGGTTCTGCGCAGAGCAGCCCTGGGAGGATGCCCCACGCTCTCCTCGAGGGGTGAGCATGCCCTGCATCCAGGGAGACACCTGTCCCTGCGGCGCTGGTTTGGGTTCCCTGTGCCAGAGCTGGCACAGCAGCTGCCATTGCTTGTGGAACACGGAACTGCGTCCCCTTGGGAAGGGATAAAACTCGGTCCATTCCCTGCACACGCGGCAGCACAGAGAGCTCTGCTCTGCTAAGGCAGCCTTGGCAAATGACTGACAGCGGAGGAAATTGCTGAGGACTTGTCCTGTAACGCTCGTCTCTCATCTGCTAAATAAAAATTCCATGTGCCGTTACTCTTCCTCACCTCCGCCGAGTTTCGGGTTTCCTTGGTCGGTGCAAGTTAATGGCAAGCGGAGTCCCTTACGTAACACCTCTCCATGGAGACCCTGCTCCTTTAATTAGGGATCTTCTCCAAAGTCAGCTTGCGTGACAAATTACCCACACGCACACGTTGGTATTTTCAGCAGGGGAAGGTAAAACGAGGTTGATGACATTAGTTTTGTTGCAGGCGTTCTTTAAGCACTGCCCCAAAGTGGCACGTCTGCCACTTGGAGGGGGCCGTGGTGCCTTCATGCCCCTTCTCCATAGTTCTTCCCAAGGTGGGCTGCAGACACAGGGGGTGAGGTGATGGGACTCAGCACCCAAGGGAAAAGGTGATTATTTTTCAGGGAAAAAGTGGGTTTTGCTGCTGAAGCAAGTCACAGTTTCTGCACAGAGGAGAGTGATGGGATGTTCTCCACACCCCTCAGTCCCCCAGCAGCTGGGTGTGGGGTGAGCACCAGAGGCCACCCTGACTGGAGACAGCACTGAGGAGCTGGTGGGGGTGGACTGCAGAGTTGTGTCTCCGTCAGGGCATGGCAACAGTGAATCTGTGTAGTATGGGGTTGTGGCTTGGTGCTCATCAATGTGTGAGGCTCCTTTGAGATGTGACTGTGCAAAAAGCCTTGTGGCTTCAAGTTGGTTGAACTTCCAGAGCTCTTTGGTTCAGCTTGCACCGAGGAGCTGAGTGTTTTGTGTGCCTGACAGGGCTGGGGGCTGTGGCCGTGCTGCCCATCGAATGGGTACCAGTTTGTGTCCTTGAGCTCACTGTGGTGTTGGCTGTGAAATACCAGCACAAAAATGTCCTATTTGGTTGCCCAAACACTTTTTTTCTTTTTCTCTGTGGCTGCAATTGCCTTGCAAAATGGGGGTAAAGCTTTGCAAAATGTCACAGAAGTATTAGGGAGATGAAATGTAGGTTTAGGGACATGATGGTGCCTTAGCCTTTGTGGCTTGGACCTTTTAAATCAAATTTATTACTTGGAGGATTTGCAGCAGTGACAGATATCAGCGAGCACAGACAATTGTGTGTGACGGTAAAGGCTTTGGAGGCAAGAATATCTTTGGGTCACCAAACTTTTGTAAATAGCCCTTGAGAACTTCTGGTCATTGATAAAACAAGTCTTTTAAATTTTCTGTTTATTTATGGCAAGCAGAATTCTTTGATACAGTTGATGTTATATCTTCTGTTTTAATTGTACCTGTTTAGGAGACTACTGCCCAACCAGGAAGCTCTTAGCATGTGTTCACCAATCACCTGTGTCTTTCACCATTTAAATGAGTTTTCCTCAAGTTAAAGTACATCATAATTATTTTGACATTCTGAGTATGTTACTTCAGAACATGACATAAAAAGCTAAAGTTGGTAAGGACCTGCATCATAAAGATCAGCTGTGTCCTTTGCTGAAAGAGCCCTCTCCAGAATGAAACCTTCTGCAAATCCTGACCTCCTTGACATTGCAGTTCCCTTCCAAACAAGGCACAGGACCCGCACTAGCCATTAAGTCAGTGCTGAGGAAACTTCTGTCCTGCTGCTCCACAGGAGGAGGCTCAGGACACCAGGCCCGTGGGAGCTCCGTCTCCTTCCCATGTATTTTAATACAGTTAGCATGGGGAAGTCTCAATCTCTCACAGGTGTTAGATGCCACCAGGCTCAAAACAAAGCAAGCCTCACTAATAATGTAATGTGAGGTGCAGAGGTGATTTCATTTTCATTCAGGGCAGTGAGATACAAAGGTGAGATGATAACAATACCACCTTGTCTGTCCACTTGAGCTACGGCTGATTTCTGAAGTATATTTGGGCTATCAGGATTCCTGTAGCAGAGCATCTTCCAATCTTTTTGCCCAAAGGGAGTTTTTATGCTTGGATTTTGAGTGCCCACCTGTGTGACTGAGGAGTGTAGGTGAGAAAAAGGAGAGGTGCTACCTCAGGGTTCATCTGTGTCTTGCTCTCCGGTCTTGGTGGCCTTGTGTTGTTCATGGTTGTTGGTACCACCCCCTGTGTGTCAATCCTCTCAGCATTCCACCATGATCCTGGTCCTGCGAGCAGCAGGGACACAAATCACTAGTTCTCCCTATTCCTCTCTATGGTATCCAGGTCCAACCTAAACTTTTAAGATGATCCCTAGCAGGATTAAAGTCCTCCCCGAGCAGGCAGAGGCAAAGCTATTCAGCAAAACAAGGTCATGCTGCCTTTTTTTTTTGGTAAGCACAGGAATCAACAAAGCGCTGTTATATAACTTCTATTTATATCCCACTTGCTCACTAGCTGCAGGCACACAAGAGTAGCTGAGAAGGGAATTTAATGAGCTCTCAGGGCTTGCTCACCTTCCAGAGCGGGTTGGAGCCAGCTTGTTTTTGAAGTGCGTCAGCAAATGAAACTGGTGGTGGGTGGGTGGTTTGGGTAGGTGGACTGACTTGTTGCTATGGTTTTCTTTAATTCCTCTGTCTCTCAACAAGATCTTACACTTTTTTTTTTCCTTTTGGGGAGTCTGCAGACTTCCTTGTTTCTCACACCTACACAGCGCTCGCCGGTCGGTGGGGAAGTGGGATCGGTGCTCCTGCCCCGTGGATGTGCCGAGTGACCCGGTGGAGCTGTTCCCACTGGGGGCAGAGGAACCCAAATCAGGCTCCCTGCTGACAGCAGGGCAGGCCCCGAGGCTCCCACGCTCCGAGGCCATCTGTGAGCACAAACCCCAAACCAACAGTCACGCTGGTACCTGTGGTTCCCCAGTGTGCCTGCACATCCTGGGGGTCATCCCGTGTCTCCTCGTGCTCCTGGGGGTTGAATTGGCTCTACAAGGGCCTGAGGGAACCCTATCTCTGGGAGGCTTGTTCTTGCTTTCCTTCAAATTGCATCAAGAGTTTGGGTCTTGCAGTAAGAGAACATATAGGATATAAAGGCTCTTCCTGCTGTAGTTCTGCTGCTGCATTTAAAGCTGGTGGGGACAGATGGGCCTTTCCACAGGTCAGGTTTTGTACACTCATAACCACCAAAAAACACACCCCATAAGGTTCTGCACCCCAAAACCTCCAGAGCCATGCAGGATGGTGTGTGGATGCCCATGGCAGAAAGAGTTTTGTCTTATTTGTGGAAAACAGAGCTGGGAAGTCCTCCTTCTGCTTTCGGGACAAAGTTTATTTTACAGTTTGCAAAAAAAAAACAGGCAATTGAGGTGTTCTGGCAGATTTTCCTTATGGGTTTATTTCAAACTGTGAAGTATGTTCAGCATGAAATATTTCAGCTGCAGTTTCCTTAAGCTATGCAAGACTAATGATATCCATCACTCACACCCAAAGTGATGGATCTTCAGCAAGCCAGGACGTACGAGAGATTTCAAGAGAGAGGGATTAGTGGTATTTTAAACAAATAAATGAGGAGGGAGAGACAGCAAAGTTAGGTTGGAATTTTCTGCAGTGGAAGCCCTTGCAATATGTTTAAGCAGAATGTAGAGGGTTGGCATTTGTGCTTAATTCAGTGCTTGTGTTAGTGCAGTTCCCCTTAAAATGTGGCTTTTTTGAAGTAGTCCAGCTCTAAGAACTAGTCTGGGGGTGGCAAACTCTTCCTGCAGAGATGAAGTAGCACACAAGTTTTGCATTAGTTGGTGCTGGCAGCCTGGCTGGATAACCCGAGCGAGCTGAGGTCCCTGTAAGAATTTCTCTCTAACGTTGGAATAAAATGTCCTGAGTTGAAGCCAGATCACTGATCCTTCTCCTCTCTCTGGAGGGACTTTCCTCTCTGAAATCTCCCTGGCTCGCCAAGCTCACGGGGTATTTTCTGCTCACTGGCATTAGGGAGATGGGCAAGGAGATGACAACTGTCTGCTTTAATTGGCGAGCTGTTTGCTGGGGCTTTGCTTTCCTTATTCCTTGGTAATCAGATGTTTGTTTTCCTGGGGGATTCTTTGGGATCTCTTGGATGGTCTGGCAGGGCTTAGTGCTGTGGTGTGGTGAAACAGCTTTGAGAGGGTGTGGTCCCAAAAGTGTTCTCCGTGTGGGATCGGCAGCCAAGGGCTCGCCTCGAGTCAGGCCACCCCTTCTCGGGAGGAAACACAGCTGAGCAGATGCTGCTGCTTAAACCCAGTGCTTGCTGATAGGTTTGGGTTCTGTTTCTCACATAATCCTTCCGACAGGCCCGCTTGGAATTAGTCTGGGGCAGAAAGTCAAGCTGTTCCACACAAAGTAATCCAGCAGTTGTTCCTTCTCTTGGCTGGCCAAACAGTAGTGCCGTCGGGGCAGACCCAGGTAACAGCACAGGGAAAGGTGTTCCCAGTAAAGGTGTCACAGCACACTGGCCAAACTGGGCCAGGCTTTCAGAGGCAAGAGCTGGCAGTAAGCCTTCAGCTGGTTCCTGGTTTTTTTCCCATTGAATAATCCTACACTGGGCACAAACTCGCTCACCATTAAATTTATTGTGGATTAGTTTCATTTATAGTGGATTAATCACCTGAGTCTGTACTCTGTGCACCTTACACAAAAGTAGCAGGCTGCTGGGGTTTATGGCTTTGTTCTCCTAAGGCCAGATGTCAGTTCTGCTGGTTAAAATCCATTTTTTTACAGATTGCTGGTACAGGAGTCACACTAAGGAGCATTTGTCGCTGCCCTTAGTTATCCTGCCTCTGTAATCCCGCTCCGCTGGACTGCTGGGGAGTGATCTGAGCTTCTCTTTCACTCATCACTGGAAATTATGTATATTACATATGTCAAAGGTCTTGGAATGAAATGCTAATGCTAGGAAATGTGCCAGTTCTTTGCTGATTTATTTTTTTTTAAATGTGCTTCTGCAATCCAGCTTGTTAATGATCTGCAATATTTAAGAACATGCCAAAAAATAACCACCACAGAAAACGATATTAACGCTGAAATGAAAAGCCAGCAAGCAAAAATAGTGTTTTCAGTTTAGCAAGAAACGTTAGGTAAACATTTCACAGAGTATGTAAATAGTCAGAAGGAGATCCGAGACCAAGTTCCTGGGAATAACTACAGAAGAGACAAAAAAATATCAGTGACTGGAAGTTAGTGACGTAAAAGGAGCTTAATAACGTTTCTAACAGTTATTTACCACTGGAGTAGCCTACAGTCAGACGTGGTTCATCGTCTTTGCCTTCTAAAGAAAGACCGGATGTTTTTCTCAGAAACACCTGACTTAAACACGGCTTTGGCTGAGTTGATGAGGGAGAGTGAGGGGCTGCTGCTGCCCCAGGGTGGGCCAGGCTGTAGCTGGTCAGTGTTCTGCAATTTAAACTTGGCCTTTGGTTCATTTTAGATCACTTTGGATGTCAGGAGGAGGAATTGCAGACATGATGCTGTGCTGGTTCTTCTGCTCCCACCCCCTTGAAAGAATGAAAGAGTTTGTGCAGGTGGTGGTTGCCCCATCTTTGAAGATGATGGAGAGCTCTGTGGTGATGTCCTTGCCCATGGTGAATGTAGCTGTCCTGTTAGACCCTTGTGCATGTCACATGCAGGTGGTTTTCAGTTTAATTTGGTGGCTGTGTAATTAATGGCCATCACGTTACCTGGGATATTGTCACCTCAGAGCAGTCGTGGTTCATTCACTCGGCTGGTTGATGTGCTCTGGAGCTCTGTTGTGTTTTGTTGAGGTGTATGGACTTGTCAAGCTGTTTGCTGAACCTGGAGTTCCTGGGGAAAACCTCATGGGCTGCTGTGTCATGGCTCTTGGGCAATGGAAGTGACTCCTCACAGTCATTAACAAAACAAGGGTGAAGTAACATGGTTTCATATTATATGATTTTAGCACTCTAGGAATCCCAGGTTGGTTTGGGTTGGAAGGGACTTACTTCCACCCCCTGCCATGGACAGGGACACCTTTCCCTAGCCCAGGTTGCTCCAAGCCCCATCCAGCCTGGCCTGGGACACTTCCAGGGCTGGGGCAGCCACAGCCTCTCTGAGCACCCTGTGCCAGGGCCTGCCCACCCTCGCTGGGAAGGATTCCTTCTCAGTAGGCTTTTAGGAGATCCCAAGCCCCAGCCTGGTGGTGACTGACTGCTCAGGGCTGGCTGATGTCAGGGGTATGTTGGAAGCTCCGTTCTTCAAACACACGTACGAGTGTGGAGGTTGGCTGTTCCTCCACACTTGCTCTTTCAGCAGCCTTGCTGTGGTTACAGGGTGTCTGTGTGCAAGCAGGACCCCAGCAGACGGTGCTCTAAAATGGCCACTCCATTTCCATTTTAAAAAGGGAGACTTTTCCACTTTTTGCTTTGAGGCTATATCTGCAAATAAAATTTTAGGATTTCTGTCATAATTATCACCACCCATTACCTGCTCAAGTGCAACTTGCGAGATCACACCTCTTAAAATACAGTATCTTTGATAGCTGGCATGTGGTTGATTCATATGTGTGAAGGTGTTAGGCATCCTGACCTAAACTGAAACAATCATTGTGTGACACCCCTTGAGTGTATGCACAGCACGCACTAAAAGCTTTACTGGAAATGCTCCTTTCATTTGGGTTTTTTTCTCTGAAGCGCAGTGGAAAGTCAGTCAAGAAGCTTGAAAGGATGACAGAAATCAAGTCTGTCAGCAATAATTACTCTCATACAAGGTATTTCCTTAGTGTGGTTCATTAAAAAAAGCTTTTCCTTCACCACAGCTTCATCATCATCTGGGGATGTGCAGGCAGGTGACAGCGGGTGACCCCCAGCACTGTCTAACGAGCAAATAATGGGATGTTTTAGAAAGTGGTTGCCCTTTCTAGAGCCCATGGTCTATGCTGGTCTATCTGTAAAGTATTGTTATTATATTTAATACTGGTAGAGTAAAATTTCTAAGATGGACTTCAGATGCAAAGTCTTCCTCTGTCTGTCCTCGTAGCCACAAGTAACAGACTTAGTTTAGGCTTGGCTGCCTAAAGAGCCCAGTTATTTGCGGGTTTGGTTACTGGGCAGCAGCTCAGGGAAACCAGTTAATGCATCTCTTGGTTCTGATTGTAGTTTGACAGTCATCTGTCCATTGGGACTGGTCAGGTCTAAAAGCCGGTTTAGAATGAAAAATAAAAAATATGGGTAAGTGGACTTATTCAGGCCAAAGATGTTTTTATTTGGGTGTATTTTATAGGATCATAGAATCCCAGATCGGTTTGGGTTGGAAGAGATCCTGAAGTTCATCCAGTTCCACCAAAGACACCTTCCACTAGCCCAGGTTGCTCCAAGCTGGCTTTGGACACTTCCAGGGATGGGGCAGCCACAGCTTCCCTGAGCAGCCTGTGCCAGGGCCTGCCCACCCTCCCAGGGAAGGATTCCTTCAATATATCTAATCTAGTTTGACCATTCGGTTTAAAATCACGAGCAAACATGAAGAGAAAACATTTTTGATATGAAGTCTTAGATCAGAGAATAGTTGTACAAATGCTATTAAATGGATTGGGCATCCAGATCATCTTCTGGCATGTCACAGCCCAGCACTGTTTGGGCAAAGGGCATGTCCTGCAGGGCTCTGGCTCTGTTTTACTGGGCTCTTTGAATGGGTGTCAGGAGGGGCGTACTGGTGTGACTGGTTTTAGTGGATGTGGGAGGCCTGTGCTGGGTTCTGCTCCTTCCCCTCCTCTGGTCATCACCAAAAGTGAGAACAATCAGGAGTTCACCTGAGCTGTTCTGGGCAGGTGGAAGGTGTCACAGTGGTGGGAGGGGTGTTGTGAGTATTGACCAAGTTCTTTAAATAGCCCTGCTCTTCCTCTGCCTGCAGTCAGAGACACAACTCGGAGTGTTCAAAGTCACTTGGTGCGATCCGATGCCGCTGCTCGGCAGTGATCAAAGGCAGCCCCAGCCCCGGCCTCGTGTGCTCCGCTCCGAGCAAAGCGGGCAGGAGATACTGCTATTCCCATTTTAATTTGTTGTCTCAATAAATCAGGCTTCATTCCTATTCATCATGTAAAGCTGTTGGATGGCGAGCCGCTGTAGAATGCTAACTAATTTCATAATGCTCTGCATAAGGTGACCCACTTACAAGTTCATCCTTCAGTCGTGTTTAAGCTCTGGTCCTGATTTATGTAACAGCATATTGGTTTCATCAAGAGTTGTCTGATCACTCACTGTGTTGGCTCCTGCTTGACCTGTACATGATTTGTATTCCCCTCAATTTTAGGAAGAACTTTCTGTCTCCGTGCACATATGGGCACAAGAAGAGTAATAAACCTTCTTAAAAGTAGTCAGTGCTTGGAGTGTTTCTGTCACTTATGATATATTAGAGTGGGAATTAAAAGGAGTTTTAAGAAGTCTGCTGCAGGCAGGGCAGTGGGAGCTCAGCACGAGATGTCCCTCACGCCATCGCCCTGTTTGTACATTTTTGGACTGTGATTAACGTTGGCTGTGGCATGTTATGACTCACAGTCCCTTGGATTTGAGGGTGGGAAGGCAGGACAGTTCTTTTCCTCTGTATTTTGTTCATACCCTTTTGTTTCTGAACTGAGAATCAAATTATAGGAAATTCCACCTTCCTTACCTTAATTCATGGTACTTACCTTAGTTCCTTTGTTGAGAGAGGTGTTTTGCCCAAATCTATCAGGGCTGGTGTGATTTATTGCCCTCAGTTCTCTTTAATAATGTATTTAAAGTTGTTAATAAGGGAGTTAACAAAGCTGAGACACTGGGCTTTCTTAACAATAAAGTACAAGTTTCCATTGCTCTGGGTTTCAGTTTACTGACAACTAATTAACCTCCAGTTCCTCCAGGATCCCAGTCAGTGCTGAAAAGTGGGATAATCTGGATTCAGCTACAGATCCTGTTCATTTTCTCTCGTAGCATTCCTTCTTCTGCCGACTGACGGAAGACAAGAAATCCGAGAAGTTCTTTAAAGTTTTTTATGATCGCATGAAAGTGGCACAGCAAGAAATCAAGGCAACTGTCACAGTCAACACCAGTGACTTGGGAAACAAAAAGAAAGATGAAGACTCAGACAGAGATGTACCCAACAGGAAAAGAGGTAATCCCCAGCCGTTCCCTTCCTGAAGTGACAAGGGAGCAAAGTGTGTTTTGAACTGGTTTCAGCTGATGCACTAATGCTCTGATCTCTGATCCCACAGAGCAGAGTTCAGAGATCACTGGTGCCCTGGCTTGGGATTTCAAGAGCTTCATCCCCTCTTCATCCATTTGGGCAGTTGTGCTATTGAAATGATGAAGGTGTTTGAGATGAGACTCTGCTGCCTTGTCTCATGACAAGCTGCCCACATCTGATCTCTAGTAACACCCCTGGACTGTGGGTTGTGGTAGTGCCTTCTCTGACAATACCTGGAGAAATCCTGATCTTTTTTTCTAAAGCAGGTCCTCTTACTGTAAATCCTGGTAGAGCTAGACTGTGCGTGCCCTAACCTATTAACACCCAGATTATAACGTTACTGTGGTTGGCATACAGGGTGCAGAGTGTGACTCGAGACCCTCACACCACACCGAACGTGCTCACCAAAGAGCTGCCGGTGAAGAGCTGGCCTGCCTGTGAAGCTGTAGTGGCAATGTGTGCGTCGCTGCTGTGGTCCCCTTGATTCGGTTTCCGTAAGGAAGGTGTGCCCTTGTGTGTTGCAGTGAGGGAGCCCATGACGCAGATCACGGAGGAGGTCCGGGATCAGCTGCTGGAGGCCTCTGCGGCCACGCGCAAGGCGTACAACACGTACCGCAGGGAGGCCGACCCCGAGGAGCACTACTCGGCAGGGGAGGGGGCACAGGCTGCAGCAGACAAGAGCAAGGATGACCTGGAGATGAGTGCTGTCATCTCCATCATGCAGCCCATCCTGCGGTTCCTGCAGCTGCTCTGTGAAAACCACAACCGGGACCTGCAGGTACCGCCTGCTGCCTGGGCACATGTGCTCAGGTCACATCTTTCTCCCTAATCCTGTGCCTTTTGAAATGGGTCATGTGACCAACTATTTTCTTTGGCCTTAGGGTTAATCCCAAAAAAAGTATTTATACCTGGCTGGACCGATACAAGGAAGTTCGGTTATCCAGGGCTCACTGGTCTGTGCAATGTTTGTAATTAGGTGATGGGACCAACACTTGTGGTTTGGGTTTTTTTAAGTATGTGCTTATAACAGGCAGGTCTCTTGCTGTAAAGTTGCTGATCTGCTTTTTGAGAGGGGAAGGAAAGAAAAAGCAAAGTCCTGTAGGAAAATAAAGCAGCCCTCGAGTATATGCTTCTTTCCAGGGAACAGGTTCTCCCGGGTTTTCATGGGTCTGTTCACATGTCTAGAGTTGGACACATGGGGATGGTCTCAGCAAAGCCTCAGCTGGAGTTGAATCTGCTGAGGGACTTGAAAGGCAATGAGAAGGGTTTCGAGGTTGTGTTCCCAGCAGGAGGAGAGCATGGATCTGCTGGGAGTGGGCAGAGACCCTGGTGACAAAAGATAGGGAGAAGGTCGGGGTGCTCAGTGCCACCTTCATCCTGCTATTTACTGGTAAGACTGGCCTTCAGCAGCCCTACATGCCCAAGACCAGTGGTGAGGTCTGGAGCAAGGAAGAATTCCTCCCCTTGGTGGAGGAGAATTGGGATAGGAAACATCTGAACAAGCTGGACATGCACCTAAACAAGCTGGATGCCCCAGGCTCCATGTGGAACTCTGGGTTCGGTCCTGAGCTCCCGAGTCCAGCAGGGAGGCTCAGAGATGACCAAGGGACTGGAGCATCTGATGGCCAGGGACACCTTGAACCAGACCAGGCTGCTCGAAGCCCCGTCCAACCTGACCTTGAGCACTTCAGGGATGGGGCAGCCACAGCTCCTCTGGGCACCCTGTGCCAGGGCTTCTGCTGGAGAGGAAGAGGACTCGGGATGTCTCACTGTGTGTACAGATACCTGACATGGGATGTGGAGAGGACAGGCTCTGCTCCAGCTGCCCTGTGAGGGGGGGTGGAAAAGGCAGTCTCCAAAGATCCTGGCAGCCTCAGCTGTGATGCCCTGGGGTGTGTTTGCACAATCTTAAGCAGCGAGCCCAGGCCCTGTACCCCAGCACGTGCCTCCTCAGGAGAGCAGATCTCTGCCTACAGAGGGGCTGCAAGGAGGGTGATTTTTGTTCAGCGCAGCCGCTGCTGGGCTGGAACTGAGGAGCTGGTGAGGCGCCATGCAGTGTGCTAAATGCCCTCATAAAGAGGAGTAATTGCCTTGATTGCACATTGTTCCCCACACGAAGCAGTGGGGACCCTGTGTGAGAGCTTTGCAGCCCTGCCAAGGCGCTTCCTCTGTTCAGGAATGCCCTGCTGCCGGAGCACGTGGGATCCCAGCCAGGAAACGTCCCTGTGCTCCCAGCCTGCTGCTTGGGAGCACTGTCAGTGCCCAGGTTACACACAGCAGCCTTTCTCTCATTTTGAGGAAGAAAAGCTGTTTGATGTGTGTGTTGTCAGAGGTTTGGTGCTGCTGGGATGTCGGAGGCAGCAGTTCCTGTGGCACAGCTCCAAACCACATGTACAGGAGCTGTGCTGCCCTTGGCGAGGCCCCACAGCTATAGGAGTAGAGCTGAAGCCAGGCCAGTCCAGAAACTTGGCCTGAGCTCTCCCCCATCCTGAACAATCCCATTTCCCAAGCAGCAGGTAGTTGTAATCAGCTTGGGGGAAAAAAAAGGGGATTGTTTTTTTGTTTGGTTTAATTTTTTATTTTTTTTAAAAAAAAGGAAGGTGGAACAATTTTTTTCAGTCTAATCCTGTAACTGCCTTGAGGCTTGTCCTTCTCCTTCAGCCCCAAAGGGGAAGCAGGAGTGTCTGATCCTCCAAAATCTTGCTGTCTGCAGCTACTGTGTGTAACTGAGCTCCTTACAATAGTGCCAAAGCACTCCCTGCCTGAAGGAATAAGGAAGGACTCTTCTGGAAGCTGTGCTTCTCCCAGAATTGCCCAGGTTATGTTGGAATGAGCAGTGAATTGGGATCACCTGCCTGGTGCAGGTGTGGGCTGGGCACCCCAAGCCTTTCCAGGCCGTTGGCAGCTGTGAGGAGCTGCTGTGCAAACCCGTGGAAAGGCAGGTGAGAGCTGCTGTGTTTCGGAGGAGGAGGGATCTGAGGTGCTCAAGCAGCTGCAGTGCTGTGTCCCTGGCTCCTTCCCTTCCCAGACACAGCTCCAGACAGGATGCTGTTCCCTCCAGCTCTCTCCGTGGGGCTGGAGGAGCTGCAATACCTTCTTCAAATGAATGCAAGGACTGGGAGGAATGAGCTGGTCCATATTTTCCACATGTTCCAGCTGAACCTGCATCTCTGTGGCTTCTCGTTCTGGGTGCAGGGTGTTTCAGATGGTCTATCCCTGAGGATCATTCCCATGGAAAGCAGTGGGATGGCATGTTCAGTACTGGAGAGTTGTGTTCCCACTCTGTAGCCTGTGAGATGCTCTGGGTGGCAGGAAATGAAGAGCTCTCTCTGTACTGGCTGGGACAGCAGCAGATGTTCCCTGGGGCCATTTCTCACAGTGCAGGAGGGTCTTGTTGTCTACAATTTTTCCTTCCCCTTGTTTTAGCCCATCTAACAGTGTCCTCCTGCTCTTGTGCCTCATTCCTCCTCCCTCCTTTGTGTTTATTGAGAGTGGATCAAGCAGCTAAGGCACAAACCCAGCTATAATCAGAGCAAATGCTGTGCTTCAGCCAGGGAACATTTTATTTCTTCACTTTCAGTATTATCCTTTATTTTTTCCTGGAGGGAAGGTACAAGCTCTAATTTCTGTAGCATCAACCTTTCTACATTCTGACAAGTTAATCAGAATTCAGGATACTAAATGAGCAATCAGCTGAAATGTGCTGAATCACTGTCACCTTTAGTCTGCATTCATAGACAGCATTTTCCTTTTTTAGCTTTGCCTTCCATTGAATCTGCAGTTTCTCCCTCTGTTTGCCTTAAAAGACTTACTAGTCTGACGCAGACAGCAGAGGCAGGCAGGGACCAGTGCTGCTCTGGGCTGGCAGAAAAGACCCTGCTGGTTCCACAGTCCTGTGTCTCTTGTTCCTCTGAGGGGTTTTTCACCTTGGAAGTGTTGTTAAGAATAAGAGTTTTCCTGCTGAAATTTCAAGCAAAAGGAAGTGGTAGTGGCTGTCCATCTTTGCAGCACTGCTGGGAATGCAGTGACAACATCCAAGTCACTGGGAAACTGCTTTTCATTAATTGTCCTTTGGTTTTGCTTGGATTTAGTTGTTTTTTTGTCGTGTG
This sequence comes from Myiotriccus ornatus, assembly GCA_036023395.1. Taxonomy (NCBI): domain Eukaryota; kingdom Metazoa; phylum Chordata; class Aves; order Passeriformes; family Tyrannidae; genus Myiotriccus; species Myiotriccus ornatus. Next base: position 1,516,943 of record JAYRBT010000023.1, on the reverse strand, counting down.
GAATAGAGGAGGGCAGAAACCTGTGAAATCCATGCTGATACATCTGGCATTTCATTAGAGGAGCTGCTCCTAATCAGCAGCTTCAAGCAGGAATTACAGTAATTATGTGGGAGAAATGCAGTGGAGAGGATGGTGTTTCAAGGCTCCTTCCTTCAGGGTGTGCAGTCAGGTGCCTGTTGAGCAGGTGGAGCTGCTGTGAGGCCACAGCCAGGGGATTTCTGCTTCCACCTTGGGAAAAAGTCTGGGGAGGAAAAGGCCTTGAGTGATGATTGGCAGTGAAATGGAACAGGTAGAGGGCACCTCCCAGGCTCAGGAGAGCTTTGTGACCTGCACTGCTCCGTGTTGGGTTTCAGCCTCTAATGGATGCACTCTGTTTATTGGATGCACTCAGTTTATTGCTGCTTGGCTTCTGTACAATATGAAGCCAAAAAGCTGCTCAAGAGAGCAGCACATTGAAAATAAGCCCTGGAAGAGGCTTTAACTGCTTGTACAGTGAACCCAGAGCAATCCCCCATGCAGTGCAGTTAGGGATGGATGAACCTAATAAACACTATCACCCAAACAGCAGTTTGGATGCTTTCTTCCCCCCTTCCCTCATGGCTTTGTCACTCTCCTCACAGAATTTCCTGCGCTGCCAGAACAACAAGACAAACTACAACCTGGTGTGTGAGACGCTGCAGTTCCTGGACTGTATCTGTGGGAGCACAACTGGGGGGCTTGGACTGCTGGGGCTGTACATAAATGAGAAGAACGTGGCCCTGATCAACCAGACCCTGGAGAGTTTGACTGAGTACTGCCAGGGGCCCTGCCATGAGAACCAGGTAACACACCCAGAGCTGGGAAAAGCATCCCCTTCCCCCCTGAGCCCCGGCTCTGCTGAGCTTGGCTCTCTCTGCCACACTGGTGTTGTCTTAAAGTGCTGCCCACTTGACTTGCCCTACAGGTTGGGGGATTTTTTCCTTTATCAACCCATCACAATCAACTTCCTTTTCTCAGGGCCTCCACTGAGGAGTCAAACCTCTCAATCAGTAGAGACATTTCTGCTGTGCTGGGATTTAAGCTGTTTTATTAGATTTGACAGACAAGGGAAGCGGGGAATTTTTGTACTTCATAGAATCTCATAGAATAGGTTGGGTTGAAGGGACCTTAAAGACCATCTACTTCCAAGCCCTGCCATGGGCAACCACACCTTCCACTATCCCAGGCCGTTCCAAGCCCCACAATATACTGGGCAACCTGTGCCAGTTTCTGCTTATTTTCTCCATTTCCATGCTATTTGAACCACAGTATTGTCCATAAAGACTGGGATATGACTTTTCAAAAAGTCTTTGAGTGTATCAGTCCTTAGAAGTGCCTTTGCTTTGAGTACTCCCAAGGAATTTAGAGCAAAGCTAGACACAGAGTGGAGGTGACAATGGTCAGATGAAATCACATCTTTGTGAGAGAACACATGAGGCTGTGCAGGGCAGGTCATGACAGTGTCCTTTATATCAACCAGGTGGACTAAAACCCTTTAGATGTAGGTGTGGAGCTCCATGACAGAGCAGGGCTCTGGATTTTGAGGCCAGCAAGCTGCTGTTGCTTGAACATTTTAGTTCCAGACCATTCCAGAGGCAGGGTTCAAGGGTAAGCAGAAGGTTACGGAAATTCCCGTTCTTTGGGTGGACAGGGCTGAAGTAGGTGTTGATTGGCACACCTCAAATAAAGAAAGCTCTCTCTAATCTCAGTAAAACAGATTCTTCCGTAGCTGCATGTCCAGCCTGGCACTCTGGTATGGAAATGCCTCGTTTATCAGCTGTGGGGCTTCCTGAGGTCGAGGGGTTCCAGCAGGACCATGGCTGAGGAGAGGAAAAGCTTGGAACAAAATACCCTAATCTTTTGTTGTTCCACTGCCTGGAGCCTTCTGTCCAGTTTATCCATCTGGAGGCGATGACAGAGGGGACTCTGCTGCTCTGGCGGGGTCACCAGCCCGGGCTGTGTTTGTAGTGTAGACAATTCGTGAAGTCTGATGAATTTTCTTTGGCCAGAACTGCATTGCTACTCACGAGTCCAACGGCATTGACATCATCACAGCCTTAATTCTCAATGACATCAACCCTCTGGGAAAGAAGAGGATGGACCTCGTGTTGGAGCTGAAGGCAAGTGCATGTTTTGTGCAATTCACGTTTACAGTAAGATGAAACACAATTTTATTGTTGGAATTATGTGGGTGTTTATTATATCCCAATATTCCTAAGTGCCAAAAAATTATATATTTCAAAGAGCTGGAGGCAGTGCCCAAAGATTGTTTGTCAGAGGTATTTCATCTTTTAAATGATGACATGGAGCCACCAGTTCTCACATGGGGGATGCAACAGTCAGGATAGGCTGAGGAATCCTAAAATAAGTTTCTGTTAAAAATTTAAAGCTGATGAAAACTTCTCTGTTGTGGCTGAGCTTTTACATACACAATGCAAGTGAAATTTCTTGTGTTACAACTAGTTTCATAATACTTTATTGTTGTTGTTTAATCAGTTGATGTTAAATCATCAACAGTTCTTTAGGGCTGTTCATACTAATGCTGAAATTATTAGCCCTGGTGCTGGTTTCAAAATACAGGAGCAGGTTCCCTTCTAGCAACAGCAGTCCCAGAGCACTCTTGCTTCAGCCTCTATGTTTGAGAAATATTTCCTTTCTGACTTACTTCCCTGCCTTACACTGCAACGTCTCCTTGTTTTCCGTTGCCGACTCACACCATTATTATGGGTAATGTGGGTTTTTTATTATTGTAAATAAAAAATGCTTTTAGACTCAATTAGCATTATACTTCAAAATTAAATACTTTTATTGGGTTTTATTGTCAGGCATGATGGATTTTAATCTTAATTGTTCATATTAAAGTAGTCTGGTGCCTTGTGGTAGCTTCCCATTTCCTCCCCGTGTTTCTTGGCGTGAGGAGGCTGCAGAGTGAGCTCAGTTAAAAGCAGCACAGCACGTCTGTGTCTTCAGCCCTGCCTGTCCCTTGATTTAATCAGCAGCATCTTCAGCAAAGCTGAGCTGCGCCACTTGGAAGCTCAGAGCTTGTGGTGATGCTGCAGCATCCTTAAAACAAGACAAAGTAACACAAGCTTGGAACAGCAGCGTTTTAGAAATCCTAAACCTTGACTTGGGTTCATTTGGTGTCTCCCAGGAAGTAGGATTTGGGAAATAAACTGGTAAAGGTCAATAATTAGAGGAGAGGGAGGTTGGCAAGGTGAGGCAGCAGGAGCCCTGTGGTGGCTGGCTGAGACAGTCATGGTTTCCTGTGGCTCACAGTTGTACACCCAGGTTCTGAAGCCCTTCTTGGCGCTGGCTATGGTGGCACTCCAGCTGGGTACCCTCATTTTTTGGCTCCTGGCAGTGATTGTTGTTTCTCCCTCAGAACAATGCCTCGAAGCTGCTCTTGGCCATCATGGAGAGCAGGCACGACAGCGAGAACGCCGAGAGGATCCTCTACAACATGAGGCCCAAGGAGCTGGTGAGTCCCTGGGTCACTCCCAAGCTCCTGACTCCATTCAAGCTGGGTACTCCAGCACTGGGACCCTGGGATGGCTGTGTCCACCCCAGAGGCGCTGCAGGAGCTCACTGGCAACTGGAAAGCCTTTCAAGGGAATGGTTGCCTGAGCATGATATCCACAGGGAATGGCTCAGCCCAGTTCCCAGGTATCACAAGGGATTAGACAGGTGCTGTGGAGGGGAGATTCAGTATCCTGTGTAAGACAGGGAAGGAGCACCATCTGACACTTTGGAATCCTAGAATCATCACAGAACAGTTTGGGTTGGAAAGGACCTTAAAGCTCACCTTGTTCCACCTCCTGCCATGGGCAGGGGCACCTTCCACTAGAGCAGGTATCCACATGTGGAAGTTATTTGCACGGGGAACAGAGAAATGAAAATTTCTAGTGCCCCAAGAGCTGTCCAGCAGACCATGGCAGGGTTTGGGGCTGGTTAATGTATTACCTGGTGCAAACACATCCAGGCCATGCCAAGTGCAGCTGCAGCACTGCCAACGTGTGTCACAGCTCAGAGCTGTGGCCGGAGGTCAGGATGTGACAGAGCCTGAGGAGAGGGTGGCCCAGAGCAGGGGGAACCAAAAGCTCAGTTTCTGGTGTCAGTGAGCTGGGCTGAAGCTGAGGTCAGGCCTCCTGTTTATCCTGGGTGTTGAGAAACATGTCCATGCTCTGCTGCCCTTGACCTTCTTCCACCCTTCGCCTAAGCCTCCTCTTCACTGGCCTCTGTGTCCTTTTCTAGGTGGAAGTGATCAAGAAGGCTTATCTGCAGGGAGAAGTGGAATTTGAGGATGGAGAGAATGGGGAAGATGTTGCAGCATCTCCACGGAACGTGGGACACAACATTTATATCTTGGCTCATCAGGTAGAGTTTCACCTGCAGCTTTTGTAGCACCATGAGTCACAAACACTGCATGTTCCCTTGTTATCAGAGCAAATCCCAGTTCTTAACCAGAAACAAAAATTCTATAATACAAGAAAATTTGGGGAATTTTCTTTTATAATGGGGAGCAGGCAGGCTCTGGACTGAGTTTCTGAAGACATGTGACTCAATTCTCGGCAGCACTGAGCAGCAATGTATTATTTTTCAGCTGTATCAAAGGTTACTTTATACTCCCAAAGAAATTCTGCTCACTGATCAATTAAAGTGTAAGCAGAAATCTCGGTCCTTGCCACTTCCTCTCTCTGCTGGAGCCCAGCAGGGCCTCTGTATTGAGGAAATGTGTGTTTGAAAGGTAAAAAAACAAAGGGGAGAAAAATCTATCTAAATCTGCTTAATATATTGGTGCTACATCTCTCACTGCATTAGAGACTTCTTGTTCCTTTAGCATCTGAGCAGACAGCCCATCACTCTGCTGCAGGATGGATTTGGAGCATCCAGCAGCATTTTTGGAGCACTTCTCTGTGCATCTGCTGTTCAGTTGATGCAGATTTTCTCTTTGTCCCTGCCTGGATCTTTGGGTGATGAGCACCCCTTTGGGTTGGGGTGGGTGGAGAAGGACAGACCGAATGTGAACGTTCAGAAAGATTCCCAAGCCAGGCAAAGGGTAGGAGAGGGTGGGGAAAAGAGGAATACAACACTGGTATTAAAAAAATACATATTTGAATCATTCTGACTTGCTCCCAAAATAGAGCTGCAGGGTGTCTGGTTGGAACAGAACAAGCCTTCTGTCAACTTTGCCCTTTCCTAGCAGCTGACTGTGTGCTATTTCTTTTTTTATGCCAAAAATCAGAAATTTAATATCACAGAGAGACATCTGGTGTCTCCCACTCCCTGTGCATTCCTTTATTTTAGTTGGCTCGTCACAACAAAGAGCTGCAGAACATGCTGAAGCCGGGAGGTCAGATCGAGGGGGATGAGGCTCTGGAGTTCTACGCCAAGCACACGGCACAGATCGAGGTACGGAGCCGGAGCCTGCCGGGAGGGGCTGAGCCCCTGGGCACAGAACCAGTGCAGTTAACCCTGTGGACACTCCATGTGACATTCTGCTTGCACTGCACCTGTGTGTGGACTGCCATCCCTGACACGGAATATCCCTGTCTTTAGTTCCTTGCTGGGTGTTCTGGCAGCGGCGGGGGGAGCTGTTCCTGAGCTGTCGTGTGTGGGCTCTGGGATGGAGCTGAGTAGAGCTCTCTTGGCAGCACAAGTGTGGCTTCACTTCTGTTACAATTTGGCCGGTGCTGTTGCTGAATCCATGAAGTTTGTCAGAGCTTTTGCCACTCTTTCTGGATCCTGATGGCAATTTGGCCTCATGTGCCATCTAAGAGCTTTGTAAAAGTAAAATTCTCTTAAATAGGGAGATTTCCCAGGGAAACTGTGACTGCTCCATCCCTGGATGTGTCCAAGGCCAGGTTGGATGGGGCTTGGAGCAACCTGGGCTGGTGGAAGGTGTCCCTGTCATGGCAGGGGGTTGGAATGTGATGAGCTTTAAGGTCCCTTCCAACCCAACCCATTCTGTGCTTATATGACTTCACAAAAGTCTCTGATAAGCAATACAGATATAACTATTATTCCTCATACTTGCTTGTGGCTAAAATTTACTAACATTCTTGAGCTGGGTGACCACATTGCTCTGAAACCCATCCCAGCTTTGGTGCAGGATCCACTGGACCCCTTGGCTCAGACTAGTACTGCTGGGATAAGACCGTGGCATAGAAATTAGTCTTGGGGCTAAATGTGGAACTGCTTTGAAAGGTAAATTAAATGAAACCTCTGTTGAGCGGCTGTTGTACAGAAATTTGTCCAGGTTTCTACATGTTTGAAAGAGGAGAGACAAAAAGGCAGAAATAGAAGCGTTTGAGAGGTAGGCAGGACTCATGAGGCTGCTGTTCAGATTGTCAGGTCGGACCGTACCATGGAGCAGATCGTCTTCCCCGTGCCCAGCATCTGTGAGTTCCTCACCAAGGAGTCCAAGCTGCGGATCTACTACACCACGGAGAGGGATGAGCAGGGCAGCAAGATCAATGACTTCTTCCTAAAATCAGAGGACCTGTTCAACGAGATGAACTGGCAGAAGAAGCTGCGAGGTGCGTTGGTGTTGCCGGCGTGGTCGTGTGGAGAGGCACCAGCGGAACGATGGGGTCGGGGTTTGGGGATCTGGAGCGTTGACTGGGTAGCAGATGGTTCCCAGGGTGGCACCAACCTCGATAATTGTTTGCAAGAGCTGCTCCTCTGCATGATGGCAGGATGCTGTGATGAAGGCAATGAATGCTGGAGCAATATGGACCCTCTGGAGGGGATCCAGGGGAGAGCGGGAGGAAGGAGCACAGGTCGTCTTTTTTAAGATCCAACAGGAAGGAACAAATCTGTGGAGGCTTTGCTTAAATGAGAATGTGGCAGGGAGAAAGGGAGAGGACACAGCTGAAGGAGCAGTGGCCTGTTCTCCTTCCCTGTGCTGAATTCCCACGTGTTCAAGGGAGGGGTAAGGATGGGTGATGCAGCAAGGTTGGATTTGATGATCTTAAAGGTCTTTTCCAGCCTTAATGATTCTATGGATTTCGGCATCTCCAGCAGTGGAGCTGTTTAAGAACAGGTTAAACATGCATTTCCCAGTGATAGTGAAGTAGAACTGGTTCTTTCTTGGGGCAAGGAATTAACTGACAGGCTAACAAGTCACTCCCAGCCCTGTCATGATAAAATATCTGAAAGCAAGCATTTTCAAGCACTGATTTCTCTCTGAGATTCCCACTGGCAGCTAGGAAATCCTTTTTAATGATATTTTAATTCATGCAGTGCCACCACGTCCCCCATAAACTTTCTAACTCATTCGCTTTGTTTTTGTTTTTTTTTTTCGTTTTAAAAGCTGATTTCTTGTTTTACTACAGGCCAAATGTTGCAGCTGAGGCTCAGCCTCAGTGGGCAGTGGTGAGTGGTTAGAATTTGCCAGCAGTGACCCTCTGAAACGTGAGAGATAAGGCAGTAACTTCTTGCTCCAGTCAGCCACTGCTGTTCCCCTCCTGTGCATCAGCTCAGCTCCAGGTTTTAGTTTAAGAGCACAGACTGGTCTGGAATCTCCTCCCAGGGCACACGTGGGAGTGCTACCTAAAATCACCTAAGAGGTCTGCAAGAAGTATGGGAATATATATGACATCCTAAACAAATTAGCAACCTCAACAGCATCCATATAGTCTGTTAGATTTTTATTTCAGCTTGTTTCTGAACTCTGCTGTGAGCTTTTTCTTTGCTCTCTGATATCTAAACACTCTGCCTCCTTCCAAGGAGTGAAAACAGTTCTATCCCATCTTTGAGAGCATTTTTGATAGATTTTTTTTCCACTACTCTAGATTTCAGGAGGACCCAATTTGCTGTGCAATAATCAGGGGGATTTTGCCTGGCTGCAGAGGGAATTACTGCAAGGCAGCTTCTTGCCTTCCTTGTCATCTTACAGTCTACAGCCACTTCAGACAAGGAATCTTTTTGCTTTCTGCCTCTTGGTTGTGCAGGGATTATTCAGATCAGGAGGTTTTTTTTTGAAAAGTATGTCTGTGTAACAGGAAGAATTTCAGTGTGCAGCTGTTGGAATGTGCACTGAGCTCTCTGCAGATGAGCTGGGTCCTTTGTCCCCAGGCAGAAGGAGGGTCAGAGAGCTCCAACCTGTGATCATTCTGGGGCTATTTTGGGCTGTTACCAGCAGAAAAGACATCTTTAGGTGGGCAGGGTCTTGTGCAGCAGGTGAGCTGCTGGCAGCAGCAGAACAGAGAGATGGGGCTGAACCTCACCCTTCATTTTCCTCCTCCTAATTGTTCTTGGGGTGACTGCGAGTACAAAGTATATTATTAGGGGAAACCTGAAGTCCTTGGTCTCTGCAGTTTCTGAACTTGTTCTCTGGCTGCTGCTAAACCATGTCTAAATAGTGAATCCTTTGCCTTTAAAACACTATCTAGGAAACTTGATGTTCTCCTCAAGATGAAGAATAATCAAATAATCTTCAAAACAAGCCATGAAAATTATGACTGTTGGTGCTGTGCTTTTGGGCAAACTGAAAAGAAATTGAAGTTTTGGTGGAGATAATTTTCTATATAGACTTTTTTTTTTTTTTTTTAACCCTCCTTTTAAAAGAATTGTTTTGCTCTTTTGCAGCTCAGCCTTTCCTGTACTGGTGTGCTCGGAACATGTCCTTCTGGAGCAGCATTTCCTTTAACCTGGCTGTCCTCATGAACCTGCTCGTGGCATTTTTCTATCCCTTCAAAGGAATCCGAGGAGGTACCAATATTTAACATGCAAAAATATGTGAACAAAGAAGGTACAATGAGCCAAACTGCCCCCCCCCCCTGTCTGTGCATCACTGTTTGCTTCAGTGGGAATAGGGGAACAGAAATTGGCTTTTTTAATTGCCTCAATTTAAATTGTGCTGTTGTTACTCTTTCTTGAGGCATTTGTAAGGAAAATACAGAGCTGTGCTTCTTCCTAGGGGAAAAAATTATCCAAGACAAACATCCACCTTTAATTGCTTGAATGCTCTACTTTGGTTTAAAGTTCTGCAATTAAGTATTGAACTGAAAATAGGCAAAATGTTATATTTGTTGTTTTCCTTGAGCTTGCATTTTATTGATGACATTTTCCACCCAGTTTTCCTGGTTCTGTGAGGCCTCCGAGTGCTGGGGTGGGTGACATTACCCTGTGTTGGCAGGGGAGGTGTACTGGGTGAAGTGACCTGCCTTGTGCCATTAGAAATTGATGGAGCATATGGAAACAGAGCCCAGCTCCAGGATTCCCTCACCCCCATGAGCATGGAGGGCAGAGGTTTCCCAGAAGGAATGAGGAACATCCATGTCCCCTGGCTCAGGACCAACCTGCTGCTCCGAGCTCCCTTGCCATGAGTGGGCAGCAGCAGGGCTTGCCAGCGTTGCTGACACAAATTATGGGATAACACGTGTGGCTCCTGTGGGATTTCACAGTCCCGCTGTAACAGGTCCCATGGAAGTTGCTTCTGATCCAGCCCAGGGGTCTGTGTGACACTGGTGGCTCTTGGAGCCAGCACAGTAAATCCAGCTGCTCATCCTTAGATCCAGCCTCTCCCAGCAGCTGCACCCCAGGGCAGGTCGAGGGCTGGAGTCATGTCAGCAGGAATTGGGAAATCTGGAGAAATACTCAAATATTCTTGTGAATCTCTATAGTGGGTATTGGTGTAAAGGGAATGCCCAGGTGGGAGCTTTTTCCTTGTGTTTAGGGGGTTTGCATCCTGATAAAGCCTGTCAGAAGGATATTTTAGACCAAAATCCCGTGTTCCTGAGAGGAGGAAGAGAACAGTTTTACCTTCTACCATCAGGCTGTGCTACCTCTGCAGCAGCAGAGTGGGGGTGCCCAGATCCTTTCCGCCTGGAAGGTTTCAACAAGCCCAAAGAGCAACTGAATTTTCTCTCTCTACTTTCAAAAATCAGAAGTTAAAAGGTCTTTATTTATGGCTGCCAGGAAAGCTGCAGGTTATATGAGTTTGTTGAGATTACAAATTGCAAGACTCAGGGGGACCATTTGGCATTTTGAGGGTGCCCTACCCTACATATTTGAAATTCTTTTTCAGGTAACATTGTGATAAAATCTCTTCCTCTACTAGTTAGAATCAAAAAAAGTAAAATAAATACATGTGTATCTTATATTTAGCTTAAAAAAAAAAAAAGACTCTTCCAAACAGACTGTTTGGGGGAAGTTGTCAGTGTCTTGAGTTGCTCAGACACGGTGAACTGAGCAGCTGGTGAGCATCTGACAGTAGCAGAAGCTGTAAAACTTCTGACTTGAGGAGCAGAAACAAAACTGGATGCCTGGAATTCAGTACTGGAATGGTGAGAATTCCAAAGACAGGGAGAACTTCCTACTGGCTGCACGTTCCTCCTGCCTGCGGTGGTGTAATGACCCCCCGTGCCCCCAGCAAGGCTTTGGTGTCGGGTTGGGTGCGGACAGTTGGTGAGCGACCAGCCCTTGGCTTCAGGTGCCAAGGGCCAGGACATTGTTCCCAGGCTGTTCCCGGCCTCTCTCTGTCCCCAGGAAGGAGAGAGGAGCCTGTGCCCTGAGCCCTGCTCTGTCCTGGAAGTGACCTGGGTCCTACTGAAGTCCTGGCATTGTCCTTGCTGGACAGCCTGAGGTTCCGGGCTGGGCCTGGGTGGGTGTTCAGGCAACGCCTGAGGACTTCATGAACTCCAGGCATTTCTTCAGGCCTGCTGGGAACTGCTGCAACTCCTGACAGCAAATGTATTCCCGTGCTGTGTAATAGCTGGGATGCTCAGACACCTGTGCAGGTGGGATCCTTCAGGATCTGTCCCTCCTTGGCAATTCCTGAGTCATTCCTAACTGAGCTGCCTCCCGTTTTCCCCTCTCCCCTCTCCATGCTGTTGCTGTTCCTGCTGGGGTGAGTCCATGCCAGGCTCTGCACCTTGTGTGTGTGACAGCTCCGGTGGCAGCGCTGCTCCGGGATCCCGAACTCCCTTCAGGCAGCAGAAACAGCTGCTCAACTTTACGCTTATTAAGTTTTAATTTCCATCTATCCTCTGCTGTCTTTATTAATCCACAGTGATTTGGAACAAAATTAAATGGCTGCTCGTGGTAGTCAGATGAGAGTAATATTTCCTAAGCTGCCTGAATTTGGGAGGGGGAGGATAAAGCCCTCAGCGAGGATCCTGCCAGTAAGACATAAGTTCTCTGAGTACGTGTTTGCAGAAGGGCTGCAGAGTGCTGTGAAAGTTGGGGGGTCTGGCCTTTCTGCCTGTTGAGGAGCAGGTTGCTTGAAGACAAAAATTATGTCAGTTTTCAGAAAGAAGTGTCTTATTCTGCATAAACCCAGGGTAAATGGTATTTTTGGCTGAACATTTATGGCTCTTTCAGGGAAGTGTATTTTTAGAACACGGGCTCGATGTTATGTAAGCAGCCAGTCTCATGGGACAGTCAAAATAGAACCAGGAGCAGCGAGAGATGACAAAAACTGGTACGAGGGTTTGACCAAAAGGATTTCAGGAGGCTCTGCTGTGGCTCCAGACCCAGAGGAGTGTCGGGTCCATCCTCACCTGGGCCGCTGCAGAACATGTCTGCAAAAGGCCTCTCAGCATTCAGGTGTACCAGTGATGAACACAAGAATGGAGAATCCTATAATACTTACCATTTACATAAGAATTTAGTAACAAATTTGTAATTAAGATCTGCTGAAGGAAGGCATTGGGCTCAGATGTTCCACTCGCTGCTTTGAAATCGGGAACGGCTGCACACCAAAGATGACATAAATGGCATTTACTTGGTTAGTTTGGTTACAGAGGTGTTGAAATGGGTTTGTTTCCCCCCTCCCAGGCACCCTGGAGCCCCACCTGTCCGGGTTGCTGTGGACAGCCATGCTGATCTCCCTGGCCATCGTCATCGCCCTCCCCAAGCCCCACGGCATCCGCGCCCTCATCGCCTCCACCATATTACGGCTGATATTTTCAGTTGGTTTACAACCTACTTTATTTCTTCTGGGTGCATTCAATGTAAGAACTGAGTGGGCTTTGTTGATGTTCTCTTGCACCTTATGTAAGGGTTCCTTACCTGTGCGTGGAGACGGCAGGCAAAAATAGCCTGGGACATTGTGCTGGGACTGGTGGGAGGAGTAATCCCCTCTTTGGGCTCTTCCTACCAGAAGTGCTTTGCTGTTGTTCATTTAATCCTGGTTCCCCAGGATGGAGACAGAGCTCTAAGGTTTTGCTCAGTCTAGAAACAGCTCTCACCCCAAGCCAGAAATAGGGAGTGTGTGAGCTAAAGCACATGGTTGTTCACCCAAACTTGTCTCTGTTCATGGACTGAGCTGCAGAGTTTATGGGGTTGTGTGAGATTCACTAAATGATGTGTTGTATCTCATAGGAGTGGCTGAGGGAGCTGGGGGGGCTCAGCCTGGAGAAAAGGAGGCTCAGGGGGGACCTTCTGGCTCTGCAACTC
>JAYRBT010000023.1:1482584-1497224 GCA_036023395.1 Myiotriccus ornatus | reverse complement strand
TTCTCTTCCCCTTCTCTTTCTCTTCCCCTTCTCTTTCTCTTCCCCTTCTCTTTCTCTTCCCCTTCTCTTTCTCTTCCCCTTCTCTTTCTCTTCCATTCCTGGGCATTTGTCAGAGGTTATCCCTGTTATTCAGTGTCCATTCCAGAATGGTCGGGACTTTAGCAGCCTGTAGCAATTAGAGTTCCTTTTGCTGGTCCCCAGCTGGCCAACACTGAGGGTTGTACATGTGTCCCTCTTGTAGGTTTGGAGAGAGATAAGTTTGACAACAAGACGGTCACGTTTGAAGAGCACATCAAAGAGGAGCACAACATGTGGCACTATTTGTGCTTTATTGTGTTAGTGAAAGTCAAAGATTCCACGGAATACACAGGACCAGAGAGTTACGTGGCAGAAATGATCAAGGTGAGTTTGGAGTTCTGATGGTTTTTTTTTTCAGATTAGCCCAACCTGCTGGAATATTTGGTAGATGTAGTTTGATTGTCTTGGATTTATTTTGTCACTGTACCTGTGACTACCCAACCTCCAAAACAGTCTGTGTGTGCTGGAGCAGGCGACAGTGAGTGGTGACAGCCAGGTGGCCTCCCTGGTTTGAAATCAGGTGAAGAGAAGCTGTTCTGTCTTAAATCCACATTTAGGGAAAGTATTTTCAACCTGGTGGAAGTGTCTGAAGCACAACAAACAGGTTATAATCTGTCCTGGTATAAATACCTCCAACTGACTTGTAAGATTTATTGTCATATGATTTGAGCTTATTATTGGAAAGAACTACAATTAATATCTACTCAATTGGAAGGGCTTTTAATGAGAGAATTAAAAGCCTTGTCTCTGCCAAGCTGCGGGTTCAGGGCTCGTGGAATTAGATCCGAAGCCCCAATCACTAATTTGTGTGTCTTCTGGCTGGGGAGCAAAAGCTGTTTGATTTATAGCGTTTCAAGTGGTGATTTTTTTAAGAGCAGAACACTTTTCTGACTTGCCTTGGGCTCTTCTGCCACGAGGTCCCAGCAGCCTTTGAGTGGGCGATTGTCGTGTCCGGCCGGTCTGTAAATCCCCCGAGACCTCGGGCAGGTCAAACCCGTTATTTTGGGGTCACCAGAGTGTCCGTCCTAGTTCTGGATTTCTGCCTCAGTAATGAGGGCTTAAAGAAATCTTGTGAGCAGTCACCTGATAGAGGATTAGCACAGTGAGATAACCAAGTGCATCACTGCTGCCTTCCAGCCTGGCTGATTATATTGCTCCCTTTCTTTATCCCCCCACAGCACGCATGACTTCAGGGGGAAGCACTGAACTTCTGAAGTGTTTTTGTTTAGAAAAGACAATTTTGCGTTGTGGTTTTGCTCAGAAAAGACGATTTTGTGTTGTGTTTTTGCTGCTGTTAAAACAAGTTTTAAAAGAGTTTCAATTAACTACCAATTTATTATTTCAGATTACTTCAGATACAGTTCAAATTAGCTAAGAGCCAAAAATTAGTCATTGAATATGTTTGCATGAAACACGAAAACTGGAGAACTTCTATCAGAGTTCCCATTCATTAAGTGTCAGCAAGGGCTAATTACTGTGTGGATGGGAATAGGGATAAATTATGCATAGCCCAAGTGTCTCATGCAGATGCAGTTTGATGTAACCATGTGCTCTAGGTGGAGGTTTGGAGTGTGTCTGTAGCTGATGGGTTTTTTGCATTTCATGAGCCAGTTTTCTGTGGAGAACTGACAGCAGGGTCTCCCCAGGTGCTGTTGCATGGGTGGGGTGTGGAACAGGAAGGGTTTGGTTTGCACCTCAGCAGTCGGTCGCGACACAGCCCCGGCGTGTCCAGGGCTCAGGGAGCTGCGTCCTGACTCTGGAGTTCTCAGCAGTCCTCGTATTCCTTAGGAGTCACTTGGCAAAGCTTATTCTGAAAATCAGGAGCAATTTCTTTCCATTCTCCTTTAACATTAAAAACATCCTTTTCTGCCCTAGGAAATCTGGGTGTAAAACACGATGAATCTGTTTCTCTACCAGACTCGTTTCAAATCCTTCTGTAAGAGTCAGAAATGGTTTTTTCTGTTGAAGGTGTGTTTGGGGGTGACTTGGGGCCTGGTCCATATGTTACTCAAGCCTTCTGTCTTCATAAGAATCCCAGGCTGGTTTGGGTTGGAAGGGACTCTCAGGATCATCCAGTCCCACCCCTGCCCTGGGCAGGGACACCTTCCACCAGCCCAGGGTGCTCCAAGCCCCGTCCAGCCTGGCCTTGGACACTCCCAGGGATGGGGAGGCCACAACCTCAGCCTCTCCAGGCAAAGTCTCATGAATCCAGAAGGACAGGCCAAGGAAAAGCCTTAAATATGTGTGTGATTCCCGAGGTCCTGTGGAAGTGCTGGGATCCAGTGTGGTTGGGTCATGTCCCCAGCCACCAGACTCTCCTGGGAAGCCTCTTTAGGGCATGGCTGGGTTTTAAAGGGATTTTCTTCCTGTGTTTCAGACTGAAGGTGGCACTGTAACATCTTGGATAGTGACAAAGATGGGGCATGGCTTTGCCATGGGCTGGCAGGTGGGACCATCGCTCAGCTGCAGTTTATTCCCGTTTTTAGGAGTTGAGGGTAGGAAACATCACATGCCCAGATCATATCCTGTGATGGCACAACACACCTCAAGTGTTTCACCTGTGCTCTGACTCCCATCAAAATACTTTGAGAAAACTCTTGAACTTATGCCCTTTGACAGTTGAAAGAAAAAAAATTCAAAATACAATTTAAAAAATTCCCTTTGCCATTTAGTATTTGTGGGTTGTTCCAATGCCACAGAAGAGTGAAAAAAAATGAAGAATTTAGGAGACTGAAATCATATGCACCATCAGTTTGGGAGTTGCATCCAGTGCTGCTTGTACAGTGCCTTAAAGATATTTTAAGCACTGTGGTATCAAAAGAATCCTGGACAGTTTCATTTATGGAGGTTAGTGAATATTCAGGAGCTTTGAGTGATCTTGAATTTTGATGTTTTCTTGACTAAAAATAATGTGTGGAAAGGCAGTTTGCAGGATTCCCACTGTACTGGATATGGCAGAGCTGGATCAGGCCCATAGTGTTCATCCTGTACCCTGCAGGAGCCTGACCCCACATGAAAAGAAAGTGTAGCCTTGAAAATCAATGATTAACTACAATTCTTTAGTGAATTTTATATTTCTTCACAGACAGAAGCTCATTAAGTTTAAACACAGCATGTTGAAAGAAGTCAACAGGTACACTTCAAAACACAGTTGAATGTTTAGAAGCATTTTGAGCACTGTAAGACTGACCAAAAAATCTACACCAGAAAAAAAAGTGCAGTGATCTGACCTGAGCAGCCTGGGACAGTGGAAGGTGTCCCTGCCCACGGCAGGAGGTGGGACTGGATGTGCTTTGAGGTCCCTCCCAACCCAAACCATTCTGGGGTTCTGGGATTCTGTAAAAGCAGATCTGATGCACTGCCAGTGCCGATCTGTGGCTGTAGAGTTGCAGCCCTGCAGCTCCTGGTGCCGTGATGTTGCTCCGGCCCCACCGGGGGGCTCTTGGTGGGCCTGTGATCTCAGGAGGGTTTGCTTTGGTCCCGTGTGTGTGGGCTGGGCTGCCCTGGGCTTGTAGCTGCACGTCCAGGCTGTGATAGGAGGCTGCAATTCACTGCCAGCTTTTCCCCCTGGAAACAGGGATAATATTCCCTTTCATCAGCAAGGTGAGCATGTGCCTGCTGTGATAGATGATGTAAAGCTCGGGATGTCTTAGGAATCTTTGCCGGGAGTCGCTAGGGCAGTGCGAGGGGGAAGTGGCTGCTGGGGCAGCTGGGCGTGTGTTCACACCGGAGCTGCTGCCCTGACTCATCCCTGCCCTGCAGTCCCTTCCCTGGGAACCTCGTGCATGTCAGGAGATGGCAAATGGATTTCAGCAGCTTGGCATGGAGCAGCTCCCCTTTGAAATGCATCCTTGAGCCACCTCCTAATATGGATTTAATAGCACAGGCAGTGCTGCAGGATGTGAGAAAACATCTCTTGGTAGCAGAGATGCTCTTTAATTCCCGGTGTTTATAAAGCTCTCCTGACTGAACTTCCCCCCGGCTTCATCCCTCCAGATGGGCACTGCAGGCAGTGGGACATGAGGATGGATCCCTGTCCTGTTAGGGGTGTTTCTGTGGGAAGGATGCTGATGGTGCTGCAGAGCTGGCAGCCCAGTGCCTCCCGTGTTTCCCAGGAACAAAGGCCCCCGATTCCTGTGGCTTTGTAGTCACCAGGGAAGATCAGGTGATGTCTGAATAACACCCTGTGTGTGGGAGGGGGGATCCACTTATCGCCTTGGCCAGACATTGACATCCACACCCAAATGACTAATGTGAACTCGCTGCAACTCCCTGCAGATTAGTTCATTTAAAGGGCTTATCTTCCCATCCTGTCTTGAGAATTCCTGCTGGAGTTTTCTGCCTTTGCCTGCAGTTGCTGTGGCAGCCTGGCCAGCACAGCTGTCACCGGGGCCTTGGCAGAGCTCTGCCACAACCAGCTGTGTGCAGGCACTTAGAATATGTAAAATTTCTCACTCTGCAGCTCGATACACAGAAAACCACACAGGCACTTGGGTTCTGTGTGCATTCCTAAGCTGTCTGCAGGCAGCTGCACAGGCTGTCACAGCACAGACAAATATTTGCATGCCCAGCTCTCGCATACCCTGAGCTGCACCTTGATCCGGGTGGGTTCGAGCCGCTGTCGGGGGTTTGTGACACAGATGTGCTTATTAAAAAGTAAAGGCTGCTTTGGAAAAGTTTTCAGCACAAAGCTGCCTGCTGAGCTCCTGCAGTTTCCACAGGTTTTTAATCCAGGCAGGATCTGTGTCACTAACACCCTTTATTACAAAAATGAGGCAGAGGTGTGAGGGTTGCCCAAGTTCCAACATCCAGAGTGAGGATGCTGAGTCCCCAGTCTGGATTGTGTTGTCATTTGAAAATGAACCATTTACAAATAGGAGTGATGGCAGAGATATCCTTAAAGGAATTTGGAATGGAAATGAAGGCTACAGACTTCCTTTTTTGCCCTAGTTCACCTCTGTGTAGAAACCTAGACATTTAAATATATTATTGGGCTTTTTTCCTTGTCTCTGGAGGTCTGTGCTGTAATGGAAAGTGTTTCTGATTCCTGGTTTGAGTGTGGTTTGTGCCAAGGCAGAGCCTCGTGGTAATCAAAGACAAGGTTCCATCAGTGTCAGTACATCCTTCCAGAAGTGCCATTTTGAGCTGAAACCTCCCCTAAGGAGTTAAACATTGGTTCTGACAGTCGCTGTGCTCTGGAACCCAGCAGGAGTGTGGGATTCAGCACCTGCAGGAGGCTCAGGTGATGATGGCTTTGAAGGGTGACTGTCCCAGGCTCCCCATGACGTAGAATTCAGCAGGAGATTGCCAGGACTGGGTTTGGGCTGCAGCACCTCCAGGCATGGCAAGGGTAGGCCATGATGCTTCACAGCTGGGGCATTTCAAAAGGGGCTTAATGATTCCAGCGCTGGTGAAAGACGTGTATACGTGAAATTAGAGT
The DNA here is from genome assembly GCA_036023395.1 of Myiotriccus ornatus. Classification (NCBI taxonomy): domain Eukaryota; kingdom Metazoa; phylum Chordata; class Aves; order Passeriformes; family Tyrannidae; genus Myiotriccus; species Myiotriccus ornatus. The sequence continues at coordinate 1,491,706 of JAYRBT010000023.1, read as the reverse complement.
CTGAGAAAGTGTTAAAACTTAGTTATGTTCATCTGACATTTGTGCCTGGAAATCCTGCACTTGGGGGCAAAGTCAAATAGGAAAGATTTGTCATATCAATACCTTGCAAACCAGCAGAGAACAGCCCGTGCAAATAACTGTTACAGATGAGGAAGCTGGGGGTTTGGGGCTGCCAGTCACAGTGATGCTGGTGCAAACTGGGAGGGCAGGAGGAGGACTGAGGAGGTCAGCATGTGAACTGGAGCTGACAGTGCTGAACTTGGTGGCATCCTCCCAACAAGCTGCATCTTGAGATACCTGGCCAGACTTAGCCAATATAATTATAGGGTTAAACAACAAATAATGGCAGAGGCATGGAAGAGCCAAGAGGTGTTTGGCAGCAGGCCCTGGGCTGCTGGAAATACTGTGTCATAGGTACGGGCTGAGCTTCGTGCTGAGATAGCCAAGGAACTTGTTCCACCCTTGGACCCATCGTTACGGTGCAAACCAGGAGCTGCACAGGGAGAAATGGTTGGTCGACCTCATCTCCTGCAGCACTGGCACAGGGTGCCCAGAGAAGCTGTGGCTGCCCCATCCCTGGAAGTGTCCAAGGCCAAGTTGGAGCAACCTGGGCTAGTGGAAGGTGTCCCTGCCCGTGGCAGGGGTGGAATGAGATGAGCTTTAAGGTCCCTTCTAACCTGAGATTCCTGGGAGGTGTGTGACCTGGCTGCCCTGTGATGGGCTGCAGGATGCTGGCAGTAACCTCACATTGGCCCAGTGCTTGATTTTCCCTGATAAACCACCCAGTATCCATGCTGGGAGTCTTGGGCATCCCCACGGAGCTGAGGCTGTCCTGAGTCTCTGCCGCCGCCTCCCTCCTGGCAGTGCCGCAGCCGTGAGCCCGTGGAACGTGGTGGTGGAACGTGGCGCACCCCAGATGGGGATCCAAACACCCAGAGGAGATTGGTGTGGAGAGGTGGCCCTGTCTTTCCAGCAGGAGTCAGGACGTGGCCCTCAGGGATCCCAGCAGGGCCGTGCCCAGCAGCCCCTCAGGCTGGGTCGTGCTTGGCTCAGCTGAGTGAGTCACCTGCAGCAGAACTCCCAGGGATGTGCAGGGAGGATCCCTTCCTGCAGGGACACGGTCAGCCTCCACTTTGGGAATGGTGTGTCTCCCAGGTTCCCTGCTCTGCACCGGTGTGAGTGGCACTTAGGTATTTAACCTGTGGCACCAGTGAAAAGGAGGTTATTACACCATAAACCCTGTGTCATCATCTTCCTGGTTAATGACACGGTGCATGTGAGGAGCTGAGAAGGCTCAGAGTGTGGAGGAGCAAAGAGGGACAGTGTCAAGTGCTGGTTTTTCTGTGGAGGGGAGAAGTGTAGCTCAGTGTGGAAGAAGTGATGGTGAGCCCTTTGCAACAGAGAAAGAATCTGATGTGGGGCTTTTTCCGGGAAGGACAGGAAAGACCCAGGAGGATTCCCATCTCACCACAAACAAACAGATTAATTTTCAAAGTGCTTCACAAAGCTGTTTATTAGATGTGTGGGTCTGATTTTTAACTCCACATGACAGAAACTGAAATTTGCTGCTGTCACCTTCCCCTGCTTGTGCTCAAGTAACAACTGGATGAGGCACTCAGTGCTCTGGTCTGGTTGACAGGGTGGGGATGGGTCACAGGTTGGACTCGATCGTGGAGGTCTTTTCCAACCTGAATGATCCTGTGATTCTGTAAATGATGCTGCTGGGCAGCCTTCTGCTGGCAGCTGTAGGGATTTATTTTGGAGAGCATTGAGTTAGCCCTTAGCACCCCATAACTGTTCTGCACGGGGATAGCTGGGTAAATGGAGACCCAGGAGAGGAGCAGCGAGTCCTCGGGGCGCCGGCAGCGGGGTGAGCCCCGATCCCTGCCGTGAGCACCGTGCCGTGCCCCGGGAGCAGAGCTGGTGCTCTCCTGGCACGGCTCACGCTGGGGTTGCCTCAGAGCCTTTCCTAGAACCAGGTGTTCGGCAGAAGCCGGGAGGAGCCGGCGCTTCTCAGAATGAGTCGCATGTGCATCACGCAGCACCGCTTCCTCTTTTTCACATTTCCAGGCGTGGACGGTCAGCAGCACCCCCGTGTCTGAGATTGAGCGATATTTGCTTTACAAGAGGGACTTTTCCAACTTTACCTAGAAAAGAGCTCACCCGGAACCCAGCCCTTGCGGTCAGGGGCTTCCGGCAGCGGCTCCGCTCGCTCCGGCTGCTGCAGCGGGAGCTGCCGGTGCCGGGAACGGGGAGCCAGGGCACAGCAGGAGCCCCGGCAGGACCCCAGCAGACAGTGCAGAACAGCAGCGCTGTGTGGGTGCCAGCAACCCCTCGGGGATCACGGGGCAGCCCTTCCCCTCACGGCTCACTCGGTGCCTCTGAAACGCTTCCAGAGCCGCCACGAGGGACGTGGCGCTGTGTCTTTAAAGGCTCCCATGGGTGTGGAGCTGAAGTTCAGCAGAAACTGAATCGTGAGATAGAGATCTTTGATTGACCCTTGGATGGCAGCGTTGTCCGGGGCAGTGCCAGGGGGCTGGACAGCCCCTGACCCCTCAGCAGTCCTGGACAGCCCCTGACCCCCCAGCAGTCCTGCCCAGTTCTGCTCACACCAGCTCTGCCTCAGGCATCAGTGCTTGTTTGGTTATAAGAAAACACCCCCAGGCCCCCCAGCAGGGCCAGGGATGGGTGTTTGGGCCGCAGTCTGTGTCAGCAGGTTGGTCACATCCAGCTCGTCTCTGTGGGGCTGGGGGAGGCTGAAGAACAGGCTGAAGGTTTCCCATGGAAGTGCAGAGTGGTGGGATTGCAGGGTACTGTGTGCAGGAGGAGCTGTGCCCCTGCGTGCTGCCAGCTTCCCTGCTGCCCTCTCCGGAGGGTCCCGGCACCGCCACGGGCAGCAGCACCGGGCCAGCGTTACCTGCACCCCGTCCCCATGGCCCCTCGCCTCAGGGTGTTTGCCCAGGCCATTTGGGGGGACACCCCCTTATTTCTTGCTGGATGGCAGCTGGACATGTCCAGATAAATACTGGGTTTGAGTGGGGCTAATGAGCTACGTGGAATGGGGAAGCAGATCACACACAGCCCAGTGACACGGGTGGGCAGAGTGATGTCCGGGTCCTTCCCTACGCCTGTCGCTGTCACTCTGTCTGCGCAGGGACTTCCCATTAACTCTTCCACAGGTGGATCAGCACTTAGCAGGGGTATTGCCAGTTCCAGGTGAACAGTGACCCTGTTCTCCAGCTCAGCAGGGGCCCGGGAGGGCTGTGAGTGTCTCCTTTCCGTCAGCCTTCGCATTCCTCAGCTCACCTTTTTGGGAATGAAGAGAAGAATAGTATTTCTGGAGCAAGAAAGGAGCTTCAGTTTCTGCCTAGAAACCTCAGGACATGGGCCTGGGGGTCCAGGCAAACCTGCAAATACAAATTGCATTTTAGTCAAATTTGTCTTGTCCTCAAAAACCTCCAGCCTGGAGGAACAGAGGGCTGGGAACAGTTGGTTTAGTTTGTTTTCCCTGGGTGGGGAGCTGCTGGACCCCAGCACAAGTGCTGAGCTGCCCTCTCCTCCCTAATGAGGGTTTTACTACAGCTGGAAGAAAGCAGTGAAATGTTGCCTGTTCCTACTATTAAACCTTATTTGTGGGACTGGCATTCCCTACAGTCCAAAATATTTTGGCACTTGTCTTGATAAAGGCATATTTTTTTGGTACATAGTTTTTTTTCTTTTATTAGCAGAAACCATCTGCCCTGTAAACAGAGATCAGGAGCAAACAGCCTTGCTGGCAGTTCTGCATCACGTGGGGATGCTGTGGTGCCTGCATGGGAAAGGGCCTGCTTTCTGCCTTCTCATCCCGGCAAGAGGAAACTCCAGGCACATCAGAAGCAGCTAATTTAAGCTGATGAGTCTTGGCATCGCATCTGAATCGCAGAGAGGATGTGACTGTAGCTCTGTGTAGAGGTGCACAGCCCTGCCTTAGGCAGGATGGATGCTCCTGGGAATGGGGGAGCATGGAGGGGGGAGTGGGCTCGAGCTGGAGATTTAGGCTGGGAATGGCAAGAAGCCAGAGAGTTTGCAGTGCCCTGAAAATCAGCTGAGCCCAGCAAAGAGCCTGTCCAGCACGGTGGGGTGAACTTTGGTCGCCGTTACTCAGTGAGGGTGACTATTTTTGGTTACCAGCATCCCATGGCGTTACTGCAGTCACCCATCAGCAGCTCTGCTTTCTTTAAAGCCTCACCAGCTGTTGCAGTGTCACCTGTGAGACCACACACAGCCTTATCTCAGCCAGCCCCAGTTTAGCTTCCATTTCAGAGCATATCTCCAGCGTGGGAGGAGAACCAGACTAGATGGGAAACCAGTTTGCTGTTGAACTGTAAGGTGTCAAGGCGCGGTGTGCACCCCTCCTCCTCTCTTGTGGCTTTCTGTTCCGCTCCTGCTTTTATTTTTAACGTCTCTGGCATGTACACAGTGCCTGTGTGAGCCTCTGTACGTGCCCATCAAACTGAGTGTGTGTCCACTGGCATTCCCAACAGTAACTGAAAAGTGGAATATTAGAATAGTAGGATGGCTGAATGAAAACTTTCCTGTAAGCAGTGCATTGTAACGGATCTGTCCCGTGTTTTAGCCTGAACCAGTCAGAATATGATGTTCTTTTTCATTAGAAGGGAAGTATTTCCGACATGGAAGTATTTCCAGGAAGAACAAGGTTTCTTTCATCAGAAAGCACAACCAAACTTTGCTTGACCAGAAAAGAGCACCAGTTTTATTAGCAGAAAATGTTCCACAAACACAAATGAAAAGATTACAAAGTGGCAGTGGATTTCTAGCAGTGGGAAATGCTTGTCCAGATGTGAAATGTGGGCTGATTTAATGTCCAGAGTTACTGCATTTCTACTGAAGAGTCTGAGAAGGGGAAGGGGCTGGGGGTGAGTTGCTGGGAGGAGAAGCTGGCACGGAGCAGCCCTAATTTCCAGCAGTCGTGGCTGCAGCGCCTCGTTGCCCGAGCAGGCGATTTTGCAAACTTTCCAGTAAGATGCAAATGCAGTTAATCAGAAACTGCAGAGCTGTGTATCCGAGGAATGGCCTCGTGTGGCATCAGAGCTCTGTCTAAGCTCGGCCCTTCAGTCACTGGGGTGCAGGTTTTGACCCAGCAAACACTAACTGTGACCTGGTGTTGATTCCCAGGAGAGAAACCTGGACTGGTTCCCTCGGATGCGGGCTATGTCCCTGGTGAGCAGCGACTCAGAAGGGGAGCAGAACGAGCTGAGGAACTTGCAGGAGAAGTTGGAGTCCACCATGAAGCTTGTGACCAACCTCTCTGGCCAGCTGTCAGAGCTGAAGGATCAGGTAAGGGAGCAGACGGGCAGCCTCACGTCCCTACGGGCAGGACACAGCTCTGCCAGCCTCTCACACCGAGGGGTGTTTCACAGCTCCAAGCCTCTGCAAACCCCAGGGAGCACTTGTCCAAAGTAACTTAGGAAAGCAAACCAAATTTCCATCCAGAGCCCCATGCCCCAGCTGACCTGCCTGGTGCTGACCCTGTCAGCATGTTCCAAACTGGGCACCTCCAAAAAGGGAAAATTGCATTGCAAAAATCACCACAAATTAACTTAAATCAGTCCTGGCTGGGGCAGAGAGCCTGTGTGTGTGTTGTTGTTGTTGTTGTTTGGGGTTTTAACCCGAAGACCTGTCAGTCAGAGGGTGTGATACTGATACAAGGGCTGTGTCACTGCACGGACCTCAAAACCCACCGAGAAACTGGAGAAGCGCTCGAGTGGTTACTGGTGCTGGTCCCTCCGTGCTGTCACTGCCACTGCAGATGTGATTTGGCTGCTGCCACACTCCAGCCTGCAGCACAGACATCCCCACGAGATGTTTTGCATTGCACCATGTGTTGCTGCTGTGTAACACGTGAGTGCTCCACAGACCTCGGGGTATTTTTTGGCGCAGCAGGTTTTCTGCAGCAGGGGTTTGAGGACTTGTGTTGACTCCTGGCTTGGCTGGGCTCGAGGGCATCGTGGGGCTGGTTCCCAGCTCAAGCCCAGCGATGGCTTTGTCAGAGCCACGGAGGCAGCAGGGCTTGAGCTCGTGTTGTCTGTAGGGATTGCCGCTTAATGGGGAGGAACAGGGGAAATGGTGTTGCCTGCCCTGGCGGGAGCTGTTTGTGGTGGCTGCTTATCTTTGTGCATTAATAACCTGAGCCAGATGGTTCAATTAGTTAAATTTATATAGGTATCAGCACTGGATAAGATTAATTGCCGACTTGCACCCTGGGCAGTCGATGGAGCTGCCCAGGGCAGGAAAGGCCTGGCAGCTTTGGGCATTACCTCCTCAGACGTGCCCTGTCTGGCATGGCTCTGCCAGCACTGATCCAGCCCCTGCTTCCCATCTCTGCTTGGGCTGGCTGGGGTGCTCCATGAGCCAGTTATCTTCAGGGAGGCAGGAGTCTCTGGAAGCCGGTGCTGACAGATCCCGGCTCCCTGCCTTCCGATCACGCTCTACAGAGCTGGGCCCTTGTCCCGAACGCCCCGTGGAGCACAAGGAAGGGATTAACATGTGGGACTGGGAGCAGACAGCCTCGCTGCTCTGGGCTGTAATTAGTTCTCAGGCACTGTGCCACAGGGCCCCTTGCTCCAGTTGGTCTGAGGATGGAGGGCAGAGGCAGTTGCTCTTTTGTCTGGGCTTTAATACTTGCCGGGCAGTGGTTTTGCTGTTTTGCCTGGAAGCAATTATCTTGAAACATGTGTCTTGTGTCTCCCTGCTGAAGGGTCTGACTCAAAGTGGTCTGCAGTCACCAGGAGTCTTTCCACCGGCCGCAGCCAGCGCTGGCTCACGACACATTTCTTTCTGAAGCTTGCAGCCCTCTTGGCTGACCAAGCTCTAAAACCCCTTCTCGCTCTTTGTGAAAATAAGAATGAAGGGTTTAGCTTTTAGAGAGCTATTTGACTGTAAAAGCAAGAGAGGAAACCAGCTTCATTAATGTGGTGATAGCTTTTAGGAATTCCCCTAAGTACCATTATTGAGAGTCCTGCTGAAGATGCAGGATGCTCCAATTATGTGCCAAAGCCAGTATATCCCTCCTCCTGATCAGGAACTGTCTCCAGGAAAAGGAACTAACTCAGGGAACTTTTATTTGTATTTATTTTCTTGTAATTAAATAAAGGGAAAACCTCTCATTCATTTGCTCTTCAAGCTCGTTAGGTCTGTGGAGACGGTAATTGTCAGAAGCGAGCTCCAGCCCGCCTGCTCTCCCAAGGTGCACCCAGAGCCATTAAAATCCTGATCGCTTTAATTCTGTGCACAAAGATTACCCCAGAGTTGTCTGCAGCAGCGGGGGATTAGATGTAATCACCCAGAAATCCTGCCCGGCGCCGTCCCCGGTGCTGAAGGCGTGAGCATCGCTCCTGGATGCCGCCCTCGCTGGGCACGGCCCCCCCACCCCCGGGACCCCCGAGCTGTGACACCGCAGGTGTGACCCCAGCTGGGATCCTCTCGTGCCCCTCACCTGTGCCCTGTTCCTGGCGTTGGCTCCAGCTCACCCGTGACCTTTGGAGCGGGGCCGTGGCCCCTGTGCAGTCACAGGCGTTATCGGGGAGTCTGGCTGGGCCCAGATGAACCCCAGCACCCCGGGGCTGTGCTTTGATCCTGTCAGCACTATTCCAGGGGCTGGCAGCTCCCTGGAGATACACCGTGCGTGGCTTTTATTGCCTGTTAGCCCAGGTGTGCTGTCACTGGAAAGCTTTTGCAAGAGATTCACTCTGCAGGTAAATGTGATGGCAGCAACTTGCTCCCTCCCGCAGCCCTGTGCCCTCCACTCCAGCACGTGTCGTGCAGCATTAGTAATGTTCTGCATTAACACTACAATTGCATTTCTCCCGCTTGTTCTTGGTTGCTTTATTCTTCCCTTTTTCTAAAGCCACATCTTGTACGAACACCTGCATCAGGGTGCATTGGCCGTTCTCTTCACAGCATGAAAAATAACCACTACAGTCCCTTTTCATTATTCCCTTTTCTTTCCATTTTTGTTCCATGCGTCCTCTGAATTACTGTATTGGTGGTGTGAAGTGCTGGCTCTTGGTTTGCTCAGTGAAACTAATTAATGTAAACGGGCATTTTTGAAGCAAGTCCTCGTGGCCTCCTTGCATTCCCACTTGGGGGTTATCTTAGGAATGGTTGAAGGTTTAGCAGGGAGTAGTAGCCTGTGTGTGTGTCCAGAGAGCAATGGGAAGGTCCCTCTCCTCCTGTTTCTGTTCCCTGTGAAGCATCAGAAGCCTTTTGTGGACAGAGAACTCCAGAAGTGTGGTGCAGAGGAGCGGGAGGAGCGAGCTGACCCCGGGAGGCCGCGGTCATCCTGCTGGAGAGGGAAAGTACCAGCTCTGCCTCCCCTGGGGTCAGGCAGCGAGCAAGGTGCTGGGCTGAGGTCAAGTTTAATTATGGTCTCAGGAGGAATTATGGTATTTCTGCCCTTTCCCTGGTGCTTAAAGGAGTGTCAGTGGACACAGAGTGAGAGCTGTGGGGTGCACAGCATTGCCCGGCCTGCAGCGCATGGAGCGACCTTTTGCAGGTTGCCCAGAACTGCCTGTTTGGACCAATCCCATTCCTCACAAGGATCTCCAGACCAGCCAGCCACCCTGGCATGCCAGGATACCCAGCACCAGATGGGAAACCATCCACCAGCGCTGAAACTGGGGTTTTTAAGTGTGCTCAAGTGGTTCAGTGGGGAACATGGTGGTGGTGCTGGGTTGACGGTTGGACTCAATGGTCTTAAAGGTCTTTTCCAGCCTTAAAGATTCGTGACTCTTAAGTGTGTTACCAGTGAATCAAACGTGCTCACACCACGTCCCTTCTCCTGCATTTACTGCCACAAGCAGTTACATCGGCTGCCGTTTGTCGTTAAATGTCGTAAAACCGAAAAGTTAGATGGTGGATGTAAACGTTGCAGGAAAAGCAGTTGCTGGGCACCCTCAGCCCAAGAGGAGGAGCAGCAGGAGTGGGGTGCGAATGTGGCTGTTCGTTCATGCTGCCTCCATTCCACCACGGATCCTGTGCTGGGGGGTGTTGAGCCCTGCTATGACCACAGCTCGCCTGCAGCAGTGTGGGAGGGGAGGCCTTGCCCCTGGACCCCCTCGGGG
>JAYRBT010000023.1:1432841-1482048 GCA_036023395.1 Myiotriccus ornatus | reverse complement strand
TGCAGGCGAGTTATGATCACAGCAGGAGCTGTGCAGTGATCCAGCTGTGCAGTGATCCAGCTGTTCCCTCCGGAGTCAGCTTATGTAAGCTGTCAGGAACCTCCCAAACGTTTAAAAAGCCGGAGTGGAGCGTTGGATCGTGGCCATTTCTCTCCAGATCAGTAATAACAAACCTGATCCATCTTCCGTTCGCGGTTGCCCCCATCAGAGGAACGTTACTCTGTCTGCTGGGAAGCAGTGAGGAAGGTGGGGGGCTGCCTGGCAGCGAGGTGGTTAAGTCCTGCCTTGGCTTTTGGCAGATGGGAGGGATGTTGGCTCGCTCCGGATGAGACCGGGAGCGCTGGAGTCTATTCCAGCAAAGGCAAGGGTATTCCCAGCCTGACTGGAGGGCTCGCCCCTTTTTTCCGCCCTCTCGTCTCGTCTGCCTCGGCTGCTGGACCGGTTACAAGGAATTTCTAACGGGGGAGGTTTCTGCTCTCCACGCTAATTCCCGCTGGCTGCCGGGCTCCTCCCTGGCAGAGCAGTAGCCAGGCCCAGGGCTGGGCTCCGGGCCACCCCAGGGGGCACAGGGCTGGAGCCGCCCCTGCCCCGTTGGCAGCGGGCACGGCGCTGTCTGCAGGCAGCGGGGCTCGGGGGACCAACCACGGCCGGCAGTGCCAGCCCTTGGGCGAGCTGACGCACGGGAAGCGCCGGGGCCTAATGAGCAAACTTGTTAATTTTGCAGATGACGGAGCAGAGGAAGCAGAAGCAGCGCATCGGCCTCCTCGGCCACCCCCCGCCCATGAATGTGAACCTGCAGCAGCAGCCGGCGTAAGCCGGGGGGTCCCGGCCCCACCCAGACCACCCCCTAGCTCAGAGCCCACACGAGGCTGCTCCCTGTACGTTCTGTGCATCCTGTAAATACCCTGGTTTTATACTGTATGTATATGACTGCTACTCTATCCGGTTTGGGGCGTACGGAGTGTCATTAGAACTGCTGGCACGGGACGGAGGTTAAACTTTGTGCCAAAACTATCAAAATTGCCTTTTTCATGGAAGGACTAAAGAGAGCACCTGAATTGCACTTGAAAAGATTATTTGACTATGTGACATGTATTTTGTATTTAAAAAAAGAAATAGAATAGCTAGTATTTATGTTTTTATACAATTGTGCAATATGAATTATGCAATCACAATATATTTGGAACTCCTGAATGTCCTAAAGGGAGTGCACATCTTTGGATCTGGTGTGTTAGTACAATGTAATAAATGGTATAAAATTACAGGTGTAAATGAGGCTGCTGCAAAATTGTGTAACTGGTGATTTTTCATACCCTTGGACATTTTTGTACCATGTGTGTAAATATCTTGCAATGCCATATCTGTTGCCTCTTCCTCCCAGAGATAACGCTGGGACTCCGTGAGTTGTTCAATTGGTATCAGGTAAAGCAAAACATTATTTTGAAGCTTCCAAAAGAGGAAAGCAAGGAGGTATTTTTCAAGAGACTTCTTTAGAGTACTGAGGCTAGAAGAGCTCAGACACCAGGTTTTTTAAATGCTAAGATTTCTTAAAGGGAACTTTTTATGCAAAATGAAGTTTGGGATGAGGATGCACTGCTGGCGAGTCGGTGCAGTCTCCCAAAACAGATCCTGAGGCTGTCCAGGCTTTGCATTCTCAGTGTGTAGGATCCTTCCCTTCTATTTTTTCATTAGAGACCTACGTGCCTGCTAAAGCTTTAGCAAACAGGCATTGCACCGACTGAAACGTGTCCTGTAGCTGAGCACTGACGTGTGTAATGCTTGTGTGAGAGCCACTGGTTTGAGGCTGGTCTGTCCCACCCCTTCCTCTCCCTTTCCCTTCCCATTCAGTCACTTTCTTTGGTTTCTGATTCTCCAGAGTGTGAAAGGAAACTTGTCGGGTAGTTGTTTGTTTGTTTTTTTCTCCAATCTGTTGCATAGTTTTATACATGGACCTCATTTTACAGAAGCTGACTTCTTGCAATACTGTCTACAAAAAAAAAAGAAAGAAAAAAAGCTACAGACAGAGCTATGAAAATTTGTAAATGCATAAATATAGGTATTTAAATAAATGATGCAAAATACTCTACGGTGAGAGGCTGCTGGTGGTTTGTGCCCCTCGGAGGAGCTGGGTGGCGGTGGCTGTCGCGCTTCCCACGCGTCGCGGGGGCCTGGCAGGTAAGGACGGGGCTTTTCCCAGAGCCCACAGGGGCAGAGGTTGACTCTTAAAACCAGAGTGAGTCCTTCCTCCTCCAACAGCCTGAGGCACTGGCGCCCAGGGAACCTCACCTGTGGTCACCCTGGCTGGGGACACTTCACACTGATAGTTTAGGCTTGTGGTCCTCGGGCTGGAGTCTGAGAGAGTTAAAAAACCCTCCAGCTCAAAGTGTGGTGTGCACAGGAGCATTGCTGATTATGTGTATTTGATTAAGATGTAGCAGGAACTACCTGGTACAATTAATCATCTTTAATCTGGTACGTGCACACAACTGTCTGAGGTGGGTGCATGTCCCTACCACGGGTCATCAGGAAACCTCAGGATGAGGGCACAGGAGGGAAGGGAAGGGAAGGAGGACAGCCTGACCAGCCGTCTCCGAGCCAGAGATTTATCAGAGAGATTGTGCCTTCTTAATCACATGTATTTCCGTATATATCTCCTGGTAAATCTGTCTTCCCTCTGCAGCAAGGTGTATGCAGAGGGAGCGTGACGGATGCAGCTGCCGCTGGGGTTGTGCAATGGAGGAACAGGATTTCATTTTCCCTGAGCAGCAGAGACACGTATCTGACTCACTTCTTCCCCTCCTGCCATCCAGGGGTGAGCAGGCACACACAGATGTGTCAGGTTCCCGGAGTGCCCGGCAGTCAGGTGAGAGGGAGGTGGCTGTGCACAGCTTCCCAGGGATCCCATAGGAATGTGCAGTGGTGCCTCATCTTTACCTTAAAAAGGCAAAAGCCCCTTGTGGCTCAGCAAGGCACAGCCCTGGCCTGCCCAGTGATCCGTGTGACAAGCAGTGGGGTGGAACCTGGTGTTTGCAGGGGTGGCTGTGCCTTCCCAGGAGCTGTGGGGAGATGCAAAGAGGGAGGGTTTATCCCTCTGGTGCAGCTGCAGTGGTGAGTGGAGCAGGCACGGCCACCGCCCTCCCGTGTGGGGCGGGGGGTTGGCTCTGGGGGGTGGCACAGATGGTGTCCATGGTCACACTGCATCCCTGGCCCAAGCAGAGCTGTGTCAGCTGCTCTGCAGTCATTATTGCAATGACATTTCACACACAACCGTCACATTTTTCCTTTTTTCTTCTTGCACTCTGGTTTTCAGTACTCTCCTGGACTTTTCTTTGTGGCTGAACTCCTCTGCCCATCATGGCAGCAGAGACAAGGAATGGCCAGAAACCTCCTGGGGTTGGTGGTGGTTCTGAGGTCAGGGCTGTGTCAGGACTTTCCCATTCTGGACAGAGATCTGACACCTCATGGCAACTTCCTGATCTCAAGGAAAAGCTGTGTGAGGGATCTGTTTAATTTCCACATTTGGGGTATTCTTTTCCACAAAAGCTATCTCTTGACATCACAAAAAGCTTTATTCACAGTTGTTGGACTGCTAAGTGAAAAAACCCTCCAAAACATGAGATAGGCATCTGCAATGATAACTAGAGTTTCTTTAAGCCTGGGAGGGGAAGCATCACCTCTGGAGATGCTGTAAGATGTGGCACATAGTTCTCCCTGTTTATCTCTGCAGAGAGGTTTGCAGTGGCATGTCAGGGACATCAGCCAGGAACTGGACACGGGGAGTCCTCCAGCAGTGTTGAGTTCGGTGTGTGCTGTTAACGGGGTGGAATGGCTACGAATATCACAAGACAACTTGGAGGAACAAAAGCAGCACTTGCAGACCAAGCCAGGGCCAAGGAGCAGGCTCTGCTCTCAGGGCAGAGCCCACGTGCTGGGGAGGCCAGGAGGAACGAGCTCCTCTTGGTGCCAGCAGCGGTGGAGAGCAAGGGGAGCTGGTTGGGCAGCACCCCCAGAGAAGGTCCAGGGGACACCAGAGAAGGGGGGGCTGCTGTGGAAGAAGGTGGCTCATTCCTGGGTGTAAGGCAGGGTGTGGATAAGAAGAGACTAAATCCCACCTTCAGTGAAATGGTGTGGGCATGTCCAAGGGAAAGTAAGAAGGATGCCCAGGTTTGGGAAAAGGTGGTTTGTGAAGAACTGGGATTGCGTAGCCTGGAAAACAGGGATAGAGTGAGAAAAGGTGATGTCCCATGTGCTTTCAGAGCACAGGCAATGTTTGCTGAGGATGTGAGAAGGAACTGCTCAGCTGAGCCTTGGAGGTTCAGGTCCTGCACAGGAGGGAACTTTTTGGCTCTCTGATGTTATTAATGATTTGGTGACAGACAGGTGGCAGTTGGTGTAAGGATTAGATTGAAACTGGGGAGGTTCCACCTGCCTTGCACACACCTGGAGTTCTGCTTTGGCATCAAGTTTCATTAAGCAGGACTGTTAAAGTTTGGGAAGATGATGACTTGTTCTTTTAAGTAAGAACTTTCATTTGGAGGTGGAAATGAAAGTGACCTTCCGAAGAGGAAGGAACAAACCGAATCTACCAATTCTGCTAATAATGGAAAGTCCTGTAGGGGAAGGATCTCCCTGCATTCTCCAATTTGCATGAAGGGCTGGCTCTGTGGAGGAGCATTTTCTCTGCTAGTGAAGCAGGTGACACGCTAATCAAGGCAATGCAAATAACTGCTCTGAAAGCACGGCCCCAGCCCCGCCACAATGGCAGATCCCAGCCTCGGCCCCAGTTCTGCAGCAAATTGGCGGAGGGCAGGACAAAGGCTGGGATTGCGGGCTCCGCGCTCGCGGCGGGGACGCGCCGTGGGGTGTGTGTGATGGAGACCTCGGCACATAATGGGGCCCTGATTGATCCCCATCGGGGGAGTCGAAATACAGCTCCACAGAACAATCCCCGTCGTCTCCCCGAATGGGAAATGCTCCTACACACGAGCTTAATAGGGCTTTTTAAATTGCCCATTGTATTTCCGAACAAGAGAAACTTATTTGGAGTACTTTTCTTTTCACGGCTCCAACACAAGCAGCTGAAGACGTTGCCGTGTGTGTTCTCTGTGCTCTGCAGACCCGCTGGCTGGTCTTCCAGGCAGGCACAGGATCCCAGACCGGGTCAGGTTGGATGGGGTCACACTGGGTCACCTGGTCCAAGCTCCCTGCTCATCCCAGAGCACGCTGCACAGCACTGCCCAGAGCGAGGCCTCCAGGGGGTGTCCGCGGAGCCCACCCGTGCCAGAACAGCCAGAACGAGTTCCACCTCGACTACCTGCTCCCACATGGGCACAAAGGGGCCGTAAGCTCCTGCTGACAGACAAGGGTGGCTCCTTGTTTTCCCTGGAGACTGCCTGGCCGTGAGCCAGCGTGCCCAGGTTCTCACACCACGGTGGAAGTTCCGTCCTGAGCTGTGAATTTCCTGGCCGCGGAGAGCGCAGGGCGTAACCTTTACCCTGAGCACGGGGCATTTCTGCTGCAAACACACTGACCCCTCCTGCCGGTCCTTGAACTTGGGCAGGAAGAGCTGTTGATATTTGGACTGAAAACAGGACAAATACTCCGTCTACATGAAACTGGCATTGTAACTGAGACATAAGGAGTAACTTCTGGAGAGATGCTGTACTTCTGTGTCCAATTTTTTATTTACTACCTTTCCAACCTTCTTTCAGACTAAACATGTTAATGAGCTGAATGTCAAAACCACCCACGAGTAAACTGAGTTGTCCCATCCAGTAGGCTGATGTTGGTTTGTTTTTAGTAACTAGCAAGGATGCTGGAAAACCCCTATAAAGATTTCATTTTTAACAAAAAGTACCAAAAACTCCACCAGTTTTGCATCACAAAGTTGTGGTTAAAGTCAAGATTTGAGTCAGGAAGCATGTCTGTGGTTTTTGTGGGTGGATGCATCTCGGAATGACTATCAATCTGTCAGAGGGAGATCTGCATGTCATCTCTGCATATGACAAGCAAAATCTGCAGTGACAAATATCTTTCCAGTCCTCGGCTGCGCTGAGCTCGTACCCCTCCTGCCATCCACGGTCGCCAAGCCTTGTCAGCACGTAGTGTTTGAACCCACTTTTTTTTTTCTAAACTGAGGCAAACAGAGGAAGGCAAGACAACTGTGGAGCAGTGCTCTAGGGGTGCCATCAAACACCACTGCTAATGTGCTTAGTTACACACAAATCCTGATGTGCACACGGGAGAGGCCACGACGGCCACTTCTGTCTCACCAGCCTGCCCAGTTTTGGCTGCTCGTGCAAGTGCTTGCAGTCCTTCTCTGCTGCAGTACGTGCGTGGTGGGACACTTGGAAATGACATTGTGTAAGGCTGGAGGGGACACAAATGAGACTACCTCAGGACCAAGTCAAAGTGGGAATGCACAAAAGAGAAGTTTTCAGAAACAAACCCCAGAGAATCTGTTTGATTTAGAGCTTAACTGCTGGCAGGGAAACGCCCAAACCTACACAAGGACTTGCTGAAGAGAAAACAGAAGGGATCATATCAGTCCACACAAAGAGCACCAAGGGCTATCAGGAAGATGGCTCCAGGCACTTTTCAGTGGTGCCCAGTGCCAGGACAAGGAGCAATGGCCATGAACTAAAGCACAAACAAGTTCCACCTCAGCATGAGGAAGAACTTCTTTCCATGGAGGGTGGAGAGCACTGCAGCAGCTGCCCAGGGAGTCTCCTGCTCTGGAGACATTCCAAACCCACCTGTGTCACCTGCGCCAGGTGACCCTGCCTTGGCAGGGGGGTTGCACTGGATCATCTCTGGAGGTCCCTTCAGACCCTGAAGATTCTGTGACCCTGTGAATGTGAGGAGGATGCAGGGATGGCACGTGCTCCGGGTCCCCAGCTGCCTGGAGCCCCTGCTGCAGCTGGAGCCTCTTCTCCCTGCACTCCGGTCTCTGTGGGAGAAATGGGAGCAGTTTGAGCCGATGCAACACAGGAGAAAGGCCTGAAATTTCAGCAATAACCACGAGATGGGAAGAGCCCCCTGTGCCTGGCTGGTGTCACGATCCCAGGATGCATTTGCAGGCTGTGTGAAAACAAGCTGATGGCTGGATAAATTGCCTCAAGGCAGGTGCTTCCCCAGGAGCACCACGGAGCAGGAACAGCCAGGCCCATTTCCAGTCAGCCCTTCCCTCCAGAAGCACTATCATCCCTCAGACCTGTCTCACGGCTTTCTCACCCATTAGTCCTCCTCAGCTGGCTCTCCTCACCCTAACGCTCAGCCCTTCTTTTCCCCTTTCACTCTCTCGTCTCATCTGAGGAATGACTTTGCAGCTCTCACTTGCCCAGAGCCCTTCCCCTGCCTGGAAATGGTGCCTGATCCCCAGGGGATGGGCAGGAACAAAGCTTGTTCCTGGGCCTTATTGAGGACACGGGTTTGTTTTCACTTTCCTTTTCTAGCACTAAGTAAATACACAGAACACTGAATGTGAAGGCAGCACGGAGCGGAATTCCGTATCTGTTCCATGTGTTCCAATATGACTCTTAAAATAGTGGAGATGCTGTGTTATGATTTCCATTTCCCTTGTGACCATAACACTGTTTTTACGCAACAGAGATGGAAACACAATCTGTTAAGTCTGTAAGGAACTTTTCCTTATGAATGATGGGTGCAAACATCGTGTACAGTTAAATGACAGGAAGAAAATTTCATCCCGTCGGTGTTAGCAACGCCAAAAGGAGTTAAAACCTGCAGTTTGCCTGTGTTTGCACACCATGGGAGTTTTCACATCCATTTAATCACAGGATGATTCATTATTCATAAACCACTATCATCAAGTAGAATCATGGAATCGTTAAGGTTGGAAAAGACCTTTAAGATCCTCAAGTCCCGCCATCGACCCAGAACCACCACGATGTTCACCACTAAACCATGTTCCCAAGTGCCATATCCACGTTTTTTTAACGCTTCCAGGGACAGTGACTCTCTCACTTCCCTGGGAAGCCTGTTCCAGTGTTTTATAACCCTTTCCATGAAAAAATTTCCCTAATATCTAATCTCCCCTGGTGTACCTTAAGGTTGTGCAGTAGCACAGGAACCAATTCACAGAATATCTCCCAGCGTCCAACCCCAAACTGGTGGGAAAACTGCCCCACATCTTCAAGAAGAACCATCTCCACATGATGGTAAATTTGGTGTAGACCTTTGCAATGTGTCCCTGTGACTGCCTGGCTTTACTGATGAACGTACTTGTTGCCTTTCATTTGAATTTTTGCTGGCACTGAATCTCATTCCAGCATGAAAGGTCACCTCGACAGCCAGGAGACTTCTGCAGGGAGCAACCTGGATTGTGTCCACTTAGCTCTAGAGCTGGCAAGAAGATTAAGCTATTTAAACCCAAAATGCAGATGCTTGGAAATCCAGACTCACCCTGAAGACACCCCCAAACCTACAGCTGCTCCAAGACTGGAAGAGGCCAGGATTAGAGCTACGGAAAACCTCAAACAGGCAGGGCTGGCTGGGCAGGATGAGTCATCCACAGGGAAATGCTGCTGATGGGCTCATCCTGAACGTGCTCCCAGACATCCTGCTCTGCTGCGTCAGGAGCCTTTCTCCCAAAGGTGTGTGTCTGTGGTTGGCAACCAGAGCTTGCTCTGGTTTTTTCCCTAAAATTAGGAAGTGGGAGGAATAGAAGGAAATGGTGGCCTCCCAAACCTGCTCAATGTAAATGTTGGGAAGAGAGATGGAAATGCAGGTTCTTCACAGTCCTTTGATGTCAGTGCAGTCATGGCCACTCCTAAGTTTCTTCATGGCCCTGGGAAGATTTTCTGCACAAAGCCAACAGGTGAGTGGGTGGGTGGATGGATGGATGGATGGCCCTGAAGGAGGGGGCCTGGCTTGCACAATCCCAAATAAAACTATCCATTTACTAAGGGAATGCTCTACCAACTGCTGGTCCTCCACACTGGAACAGGCTGCCCAGGGCAGTGGTGGAGTCACCATCCCTGGAGGGACTTAACAGATGTGTAGATATGGCACTTGAGGACATGGGTTAGTGGTGGGTTTGTAGTGCTTGGTAATGGTTGGACTCAAGGATCTTAGAAGGCTTTTCCAACCCAAACAATTCTGTGATTCCATGATTCTGTGAAACCTCAGTCATTTCCACAAGATGCTACCATCTTCTGAAACTGTTCTGCTTTGCATCAGGTAGCATTTACTGGACTGAAGAGAGCAGTGAGTGCTCTGGTAGCGCTCCAGGGAGCAGACCTGTGTGCAGTTGCTGTTTCAGGGAATACAGAATCAAAGCCCTTGGCTGCTGCCTGCAGCAGGCTCAGACAGCAAGGCTCACCTGGGGAGCAGGGCAGGGAACAGGGTTCAAAGGAGGGCACATCCAAGGAGGAATGAAGGAGCTCCTATCTCAGGGATATCTTGCTAGTTAGAGCTTTTACCTGGAAGGACTAGATTAAAATCTTCCCTGGGCAAGAGAGGGCATTGCTCCTGGTTCCCATGTTGGGAGTGCTGAGTGGCTCCTCCACGCTGCTGCCCAGCGTGTGCTGTGGTTTGCTTCCCACCTCGCCCCTGGGCAGAGCTCCCGGTCCTCATTCCAGCATGAACAAAAGCAGTTGAAGTGTGCTCCGTGCTGGCCAGAGGCTCTCCTGCCCCCCAGATACAACCACCCCATTACCTGTCTAGGAACCAAGACCCCAAACTCGGGGCCTTAGTTGGTGCCTACAAGGTAAGAACAGAAACACTCAGATTTTTGTTTTTCAGAGCTTTTGTTTCAGAGCCTAGTTCCTGGTCTTTCTGTGGATCTAGGAGTCAGTCTGGCAAAGCAGGAGGGGAAACTCTTGCTCCTTACATCCTCACCCTAATTCTGAGGAACTGGAATTGTAAAGCAAAAGGGATGATTACATGCTTGTAAAATACCTACAGTGCTACCCCCTCCCCTCTCTGCCAGCTTGTCTCTTTGGGAGAGCAGGGTTACCTCAGCCTGTGCCAAACCCCAAATTTTATACAGTGGAAAAATGAAGAGGCAGAATGTTACATTTTCCTGAACCAAAAAAAACCCCAGAGGTGGTGCATGAACTTAGGCAAGAACAGGCTGGGCAGACAGCATGAATCAGAGGGCCTGGTGACACCATGGAGGAGGAAAGCCCTTGTGGCAGGCAGCCAGGCTGAGGCACAGCTCCTCCTGCGTGCATTCCCGCAGCATCCTGGCATGCATTCCCGTGCATTCCCACAGCATCCTGCCCCACAGACCCCCTTCAGCACTGATGAGTAATGGTGGGAAGCTGGTGACAAGCATCTTCCAGCCAGTGGCTCATTTGGGGTGACTATTAAATGTGGTGCTCCCTGAAAGGGAATGGCCCTTAAATTCAGAGTTGGGTTTTGGCTTGCGATTCAAGCGTGTCACCCACGAACAGGAACTGTGTGTGACGAATAACTTATGTTAACAGACCAGAAACACAAGGTTGCCACCTCCAGAAAGGAAAAGCACCTGGTTTCAGTTCTAAATGCGCTGGAGGGCACAGCACGGCCGCAGGAGCAGGTCCAGCCCCTTCCCTGCTCCCTGCTGTCATTGTCACCTTCTCCAGGGGCAGGTTAAATTGGGCTGCCTCTCCCCTCGGGCTGGTGAGGCTGTGCACAGCTGCTGACCTGGCTCCTCACCTTTGGACACCGTGTTTACGGTAAATATGGGATGAGTGACGTCTATAACTTATTGTACTTGCGTTACGCTCAGTCCTTACTACACCTTTTGGGGGATGAACTTAATTTTTAACTCAAAATCGAGGGTGAGCCGATATAAACCATTAGCCCATCAATCCTGCCTAAATGACTATATTGCAGTCGTTTGACATACACACAGGTAAGTGTGTCAGCCGCTGGGAGGGGTTTGGGGAGGAAAGGGCCTTCTCTGCTGTGGCTGTTCCAAGGGCAGCCTGGCTCAGCGGGCCGTGCCGGGCTGTCCCCACGCAGCAGCGCTGACCGTAAAGGTTAAGCTGCCACAGACTATTGTACCCAGAGGCACTGCTTGGCTGGGCTTTGCAGTCTAATTGCCACTGACCCCGTGACAATGAGGTAATGTCTCTGCCTCCCGGGTCAGATAAATACTGCTCATTTTATAACCACCAGACATGTTACTGAAAAACAGATAGGAAACGACCCAAAGTCCCATGATCAGTACAATATAAACCCTACTACAGCTGGTGCTCCTGTCCTTCACTTGAATGCTCAGGGGTTTTTCTCCTGACACCCACTCAGAGTCAGTCCTTGCCCAAACCTGGCCGGGGATGCTTCTCCTCAGATGGCCTTGCCAAATAAGAGGGGAAGGTAAGAAAATGCCCGAGTGGAAGGATGTGATTGGTAAGAAACAACCCAGATAAAGATTGTCTTCAATCAGATTTCTAAACCCCAGCCACCAGAACAACCAGGATGGGAATTCAAGTGAAGAGCTATGCCAGGGACCAACAGCCAGAACCTTCATGCCAGCTCAAGGGAGCTGGCCAAGCCTCCCTGAACACCCCAAGTTCAACGCTGGCCGGTGTGGCCATGGTTCAGCCCAAAGTCCTCCTTCCCACCTCTCTCCCTCTGCCCCGTTACAGCTCCGTAACCACCGGGCCGTTGAAGATAAGTGTGGGGTGACGCCAGAGTGACGAGGAGGACTTTGTCCCCCTCCTGAGAGACAGAGCCACAGAGGACAGCGATAGCCCTCACTCCCAATCCATCCCTGCCCCAAAGCCCTGGGCTGAGCCAGCCCCAGCCTCCCCACCTCAGAAAGCAGCCCCGCCGCTCCCAGAGGCGGGCAGGGCAATGGCATGGAAAGCTAAGTGGTGTTTTTCTGGAGCAGCAAAACAGCTTTTCTCCCCAGTGCCTCCAGAGCCACAAACACCATCCTGTGTCCTCAGTGCTGGGAAAAAACAGGGAGAAGATAAACCCTGCAGTCTATGCCTGTTTTAGTCTTAAATCAGAACATCTGCAGGATGAACCCCAAAATATTTAGAGAAATGAACCCAAAATGGCTTAGATAATGTTCTTTTCATTGAGATGTTCTTATATTATATAAAATACCACCAAAGCTGATAGCTAGTTTCACTACTATTCAGATTTTCTCATCTACTCTGCTGTACTTTTGATTTTAAGAAGTTGGAGACTTTTTTTTTAAGCTCTTCTAAGATCCTGAATGAAAAATGTTTTTACTATTTAATTCCTGATATTTGCAATAATTTTGGCTTTTTAAGTGCTTAATTTAAATTGTTTAAGCATTTCTTATCTTAATATACTATACATCAAGATGTCCCCTATATATATATATTGACATCCCCTGACTGTACACTGCGATTGTTGTGAAGGAGTGGTTCAAAGTCCAAACTCAAAAGCTCAGGATGATTTTTTTTCTCTCCTTCACATTAGTTTTTAGGTCCCATTTTAAATTACCTTTTTCCCCTACACTGGCCATGAGTCAGCAGTGTTGATTTGCATCTGGCTCACATTTTGGACAGAAGCTGCAGAGAAGTGATTTAAATACAAAATAGCCAATTATTTCATAGACCTTTTTTGTCCTTCTCTGTTCCTGTACTACCAATTTCTTTCCCACATGTTTTGATGGGAAGGGAGATTCCTGGCACAGGATGTTAGGAGACTTTTGCCGGGTTTCTCCATATTACTATCACCTCTGCACCAGCACTGCTGGGATTTGAGTTTCCCTTCTGCACTATGGAAAAAGCTTCCTGCTCGTTATGAAAACGCACCACTGATCCACTTTTCGGGCAATTAGTAGATTCTAATAGGTTGTTTTCTCTAGCTGCCAGCAGCTCTAGAGCAGGAGTTTCGTATCCTTTGTACATCCCCAGCCTGGTTTGTTCTGGCTGTGTAGGACTGCTCACTATTAGTCACGTTGTTGGCTGGAAGGCGCCAGGTACCGCAGAGCGAAGGTCAGGGTGAGGGTGAGCACAGCGCTGCCAGTTCTGCCTCGCTGCCTTCTGTGTCCTCTACTGCAGGAGCAGCCAGCTTTGCTCCCAGAAAACACATGTATTATAAAAAGTGGCCATCAAGGAGAAGGACTGGTACAATTACCAAAACACACTTGGCAAAGTTGCTGGTACTTGCAGTAACCATTTGCTAGTAACACATTTTCTTTCGAAGTAAGGAGCCCCATGTTGCACTAAACTTTCTTTATCAGGTTTTATGTTTCTATAAGTATGTTAATATAGAACAGTTATATACACTATATAATTTTAATTATATAATTGAATATAATATATATTTTTAATATATATAAATATATTCCCAAACCTCTGCTTACTTCCATGGAAGTTTTAATTGCTGCTAGGGAGAAGAATCGATACAAACTCATCTCCACCAGCTCTATTTGCTTACAGAATCAGTTATTAATAGTTATAGATGTATTTATGGATGTAATCCCTGGATGTAGCACATCCAGGCACTGGCCAGCCCCCCAGAGGTTCGAGTGCATGGAGGGGACACTGGGATGCAGGAGCAGCTCCCAGCCCAGACCCCTTCATGCATCCAGCCGGGACACCTGCCCAGGTACACCCATGTTTAACCCACTGACAGTGCTGGTGCACGGGAAGGGCAGCAGCAGTTCCTTCGACTCCCTCGATATCCCAGTCATGTGAAAATATGGCAGAAAATCTTTTCCCTCTTGGCTTGGCACAACCTCTCTGTTTGATGTAAAAAATTACTGTGCTGGGGATTTTTCTCTTGGTTCTTGTTAACCATCACTGCTTTTCCCTCATTACTGGAACAAACACGAACATATTTGAACTACATTTCATACTGTTTTTAAGAGTGACCGTGTCAGATGCTTTTGCTGTGTGCTGGCAGGGCTCAAGGAGGTTTACATAAGGCATCACTTATATATTATTTTATTTAAGAGATGGAACAATTTGCAGGATTATATTGGGGAAATACAACACCTGCAGCAGATTAGGAGGCACTGAATTAAAAACCATGAAAGGTTTCTTTCTTCAAGGAAGGAAGACATCGATTGTGCTAAATTACCAATTCCTGCTGAACCACGATAATGCATCAACTGGGGCAGAAGCCGCCTCTGAGACCAGCCTGGAATGCCACTAATGGCACTGACATATCAGATGTGATGTTACAGCCATAAATCTTCCACTGGCTTCCAGATATGTAAGTCCCACCACAAGAAGTCTTGAAAATCACATCATCTTTGCAAGCCCGAGTCAAGTAGACCAGTCAGATCCCAAGTAACTGCAGTTCTGCACTGATAAATAATAAACTGCAAGGTAACAGCCTGAGAAAGAGCTTTTCATGAATAAGCTTTTTTTGGAAAGTAGATTATCTATAAAATGTTAAAAAGCAATATTAGTTTCTGCAAACTGAAGTTCTAGCCGAACTTTTTTATTATTATTGTGAAAAGTAAAACCTAATGTAATTACAGGGATAACACTTGAATATTATGCAAGTGCATGCTTAGGCCTTTTGGAAAGAACAAGGTCTCACATGTTCTTCTATTTTAAATGCCTGCTGCACCTCCCGAAGTCTCTGGGGAATGCGCTCAGCAAAAGGTGAGCTCAACATTTCCAAAATAACCCACTCGGCACGACTGTACTCGAAAATCACCGCCGTGCCAGGCTCAGCACAGCGGGCACGTTCGCGGGGGGACCGGGGAGCCCGGGGGACGAGGGGGACCTTTCTCCTCTGTGTGCTGCCCATGACACAGTCCTGGGGGTTGACTTAGAAAACCTGGCAGTGCTGTGCTTATATTTCATCCTAAAACGGATGAGAATAGCCCGGCTCCCAGCGGGTCCGAGGGACGGGCGGCGATGAGAAGCAGCTGGTCCCTGCCCGGCTGCTGGGGGGCTGCACCCCCTCCCCTCCCCGTTTAACGAGGGTCAGCCCAAAGCCCCTTGGGACCCCGAGGCGGACCCAGCTCGTTATTTCTGGGGGGGGTTCTCCTCTTTGTGCCCCCGGGCTGGGAGAGGCGGCGGGGCTGGAAACCCCCGCGGGGCGGCGGCGGGGGCGGCAGGAAGGCGGGCGGACACGGGCCGTGCCCGCGGGGGACGGACGGACGGAGGGAGGGAGGGAGGGAGCTCTGGCCGCCCGCCCGCCCGCCAGCGACACGCCTTGGCCGCCCGCCCGGCCCCGTGCGGGGACGCGGATCGGGCCGGGCGGGGACGCGGCGCTTCCCCCGCTCCCCCCGCGGGCCGGCGGGGGCGGCCCCGTCACGTTCCGCTCCGCATGGCCCGGCACGCTCGGGGCTCCGGCCCGCCCTCAGCGCCGGCTCCGCCGCCCGCGGGGCCGCCGGGGCTGCCACACAGCGTGCGGTCCCTCACGGACCCGCGGGGGGGAAAACCGACCCTCACACACCGTGCGGTCCCTCACGGACCCGCGGGGGGGAAAACCGACCCTCACACACAGTGTGATCCCTCAGGACCCGCGGGAGGGGATCCCTCACACACAGTGTGATCCCTCAGGACCCGCGGGGGGGAAAACCGACCCTCACACACCGTGCGATCCCTCAGGACCCGCGGGGGGGAAAACCGACCCTCACACACCGTGCGATCCCTCAGGACCCGCGGGAGGGGATCACTCCCCTCACACACCGTGCGATCCCTCAGGACCCGCGGGAGGGGATCCCTCCCACACTGTGCGATCCCTCATGGATCCTTCAGCTCCCTCATCTCAACACCCCCCCTTAGCTTTCCACAGAAATTGTGTGAATTCCTCACCTGAGGGGACACATGGTGGATGTGTGGCCTGGGCAGCATTCCTGCTCTGGAAATTTCAGGAAATGGCATAAAATGGATGTAAAATTTCCTTCTTTGCACCTACGCAACCTCACAGGGAAGAATTTCTTCCTAATAACTAGCCTAAATTTCCCCTCCCTCAGTTTTTACCCGTTACTCCTTCCCTACCACTACAGTTCCTGAGGAAGAGTCCCTCTCCAGCTTCCCTGTAGGCCCCCTTCAGATACTGGCAGGTTCCAGTATTGGAGATCTCCACACAACCTTCAAATTACCTCCAGGTGTGACTGGTGACCCTCCTTCACCCACCTGCGGTACCTCGCTGTCCTGCTGTCTCCACCTGGGTAGTTTTTTTCCACACACAAATGGCTCCTTGGTCGTTATTGTCCCCACTCGTTTCATAGCTGGCACTGTGAAGCCCCAAATGATTAATGTACAGACACGAAACACTCCTCAAAGGCCAATTCTGTGGCTGCCAAATCCAGGGCTGAAAAGAGATGCCTGTGCAAAATTAATTTGGCTTATCTCTGGGCATGGATTAGAAATCTTATTAGATATTCATCTCCTGCTTTTTGCACAGAGCCCTGTCTCGCCGACGAGCAGAGTGGATGGTGTTCCTTAATGAATAAGGATCAGTGTTCTGCTTCACCTTTGCTATTCAGTGTGGCCTGAGGCTGCACAAGCCCCAGGTGCCCCCAGCCCAGCTCGGGGGCACATTTGGCCATGCCAGTGGCCTTCTGCACTGTGTCAGGAGGTTTCACGGACACCTGCAGAGGGTGGAGGAGCAGTGAGAGTTGGAAGCCTTAGGACCTGGTCCAAGCTCTGAAAGGGAACTGCCAGACTCTGGGCTTGGGGACATCAGGACTCTGTCCCTCAGACTGTCCCTCTGCCTTCGCCTCTTATGGCTGCTTGCGCTTACATCCTTGCCTGGCTCCCAGTCTCCCTTGCGGCCCTACCATTTTCTGGAAAAAATGAGTTTGTGGTAAAATGAGCAGCAGTTTCTGGAATGCAAGTGGAGATTTTGTCCTCCTGCTGCTCAGCTAGGGAAGCTTCCACCCCCAAGGGTCCCTGGGAACACAAGGAGGTTAAATGTCCCATCTTCAGTCCAAGTGCCTGGACTGAGCCCAGACCATCTGCAGTTGCAGAGTAGAGCCTGCTGGCCCTCACACGGATGAAATCCTTGGGGAATTTAGCTGGGAGCATCTAGCAAACCTCTGCTGAGAAGTGAGCAAGCTGCAGCTTCTCAGAAGCTTAGCAGTTATCAGCTCATCAGGTAGATTGCTTTGTTAAAACGGCAGAGCTCACCCTTCTCCCCACTGCCAGGCTTTGGGTGCAAGGCATGTTGGCATCAGACCTTTCCATGAAAAACAATTGTAGAATTGTTTTAGCATGGATAAAATATCCCTGCCCACCTGTTTCTTTGCTTGAGAGAACCAGTGAAGCTTTTCAAAGCTATAATCAACTTAAAACAGGGTGTTTAAGGTGGAAAGTGCTGGACAACCTTTGTGATCAGTGTACCAGTCCTGTCTGGAACATTCGTGGAAGCAATAAGAACAGGGTGGCGTGCTAAAGATGTGTGCGGGTTATTAAGATAAATGTCTGGAAGGAAAGTTCAATCGTGGTGCTTTTGTGGCCTAAGAAATCTTAATGACAGGCACCATCCAACAATGACAGGGGTGGTGTGCCAGCGGGGAGCCAGGCCAGAGTCCAACACAAAACACGTCTGCCAGGGAGCCAGTGCTGCCATGACCTCTGCCCGTGTCCATGAGCTCAGCAAGCACCTCTGCACTGGACCAGGCACATTTCACAGAGCAGACCAAGCTGTGGAGCTCCACAGAGGTCTGTGGAGCATCGCAGGAGGGGATGGGTGCCTTCGGAAAGCTGCCTGCCATGGCATGTCCTCCATGCAAGCAGATGGTGTGTCAGGGAACCTGTTCTTACTGAGATACTCCCCACATTAAGTCTTGGGTTGAGTATTCCCAGCATTCTGCTAAAAATCCTACTTATTGTGGCTGTAAATCTGTGCTTCTGTCAATGACTTATGTGCTGGGGTTGGCTGTGTGTTGTGACTCCCCACACCTGGGCAGGAACCTGAGGTGCTGCTTCAGGTCAGCCCCCGGCTCATCTGAAGGTCCATCAAGCAGGTCTGCAGATACATTATAGTCAGAGTGTGATGGAGGAGATAAATCTTTATACAACCAGATATATACCAAGATACAGCCACCTCTCCTCTGTGCCCAGTGATGATGAATGTTCTTGTTTGGGTAAAGTTGTGCCCTTCAAAAGTCTGTCTTGTGGCGAGTATCACAGATTTGATTAAAATCCTCATGCTCTTTCTGATGAGCGTGGCTCACATAACAAAATAAATCTGACAGACAATTGGCTTGCTAATAAGTGCAATTAGGCAGTATGGGGGCTTGGTTTTATCACAGTTTATTGGTAAAACCACAGAATATTTTATGAAGCTGGTTTCACGGAAATGAAATGATTGATAGTTTTGTCGAGGAATGCCATGGAAATCCTTTTGTTTCCTGGCTCAGAAGACACGCTGTTTTTCAGTGTGAAGGAATTAATTTGGTTCCTCTTTGTTATGCACAATCACTTGATGAACCCCTCGCCCAGGGACGTCTGTGGGGTGGTCCCACTTGAAGAACCTCACCAGTGGGTCAGATAAAGTTTACATACATACATCTGTTTGTTAATAATGCAGTGAGAAATCAGTCAGGATCCAAGAAAAATTATCCATCTTGCTTGCCCTGTGGAGTCTGGAAATGCTGTAGCCCCATGCTGGCATTGTCTGCAGTGCTGAGAGGGAGTTGTAGGAGGTGTTGTGATTCCACAAAGATGTTTTCTTTTATTTCTGTGTGGCTGGTGATCTTCTCATCAGGAATAGAGATTGAGACCTAACACGAACCTGAGCCCTGCCCAGCCATCTTCAGAGCACTTTGTGTTGATGAACTTCTACAGGGACTCCAGAGTGCTATTTTTAGGGATGTTTTCTATTAAAAGGAAATACTTGCTGGAAATACAGTAACTGTATATTAATTTTGAGATGATTTTGAAGAGACAGGGAACCCATAAGATATTGTGCTGTCTTCTCTCCACAGAACCTGAGAAATGGGAGTAATTGGTGAAATAAAGCATAGACAACCCCTCTAAAAAAATGTTCTGTGAAGTCACCTGTGAATGAACCCAGACAAGGGTGACAAGCAAGAAATAAGGATGGTTTGTAGGTCTTGGATTCATGGGAGGGCACAGCACAAAGACAGCTCAAAACTGCTCCTGGAAGGATCAGACCAACAGTGGAAAAGCGAAAGGAGAGGGAGACAACCTTCCCATGAGAGCAAGCGCAGACATCACGAGAGAGGAGCAGACGGTTGGGTTGTTTTTCAGGAAAAGAAAACTTCATCTAGCCAGAATCATAAAAGGTTGTAAAATCAAAGAGCCAAAGACTGGAAGGGCTTTGGTAAATATTAATAAATCAAGACCTGCATGCTTTTAAAGATGAAATTAAAGGCTGTTGGTAAGGCCTGAAGGAAGCCAGCAGGAGCCTTTGTGGCGATTGGAAAGGCTGCAGGTCAGGACTTCAGCACGGGTTTGCAAAGGGCTCCCGGCCCAGGGGCGGAGCGCTGGGAGCCGGGAGCCAGTGCTCCTGCCTGTCACTGGCTGCTGCAGCAGGGCTGTGTCAGCAGCGTGCACCTGGCGCTGAAGACACCTGTGAGATACTCGGAAGCGAATCTTCCTGCAAGGGACAGCGTGGGAGCAAGAACAGGCAGGAGAGGAGTCGGCTGCGATGGGGATGCAGGCGGAGAGGCCTGCTCCAAAGGTGGCAAAAGCATCTCCCACCTCTCTAAGTGAAGGATTGTCAGTTCCGTTTTTGGACTCTGTCCTCCCTTGATGATTTCACGTTTGCACGGTGGCTGTTCCTGCTTGTCTTCACCTCAGCATTTATTTAGCAGCAGGGTACGATTATCTCGGGGCAGCGCTCTGTGCCTTTGACATCCCTTAATTAAACTATGACATTTGCTAACTATGGAAAAGGAAAATACCGAAGGAAAAAAACGCTCACTGCATTCTCATTAGACCACAATCGTGAGACTTTGGGTGCCACGCAGGAGAACAGTACAAAGGATGTTTTTAATGAGCTTCAGTAAAGGTGCCCTTGCTTTTGGTTTGTCTCTAATTGTACGAGCTTTGATCTTGATTTCTTCAAGAGATATTTTACTGTGCACTGAGATGATAGCACTGACAGACCTGAACAGTTTTGCTTTGTCCAGTTTCTAAGAGATGAAAAACTTTCCACTGGAAAATGGTTCCAGGGAAAGTTTCGGTGAGCAGCATCTTCAGGATCTGGGCTGACAATTGTCCACAAACAGGTCCTGCAGAAGGAAGTGTGCTCAAGTGATACCTGACAACACATGCCCCGGGACAGATGAAGTCAAATGCAGTGACTCCATGGATGTGTTCTGTGCTTGGCTACCCTATGCAGGGGCAGGAAGGCTTTAGCCATGCAGGAGAGCAGCTGAGGAATATTGCAATGCCATGTAGCTGCACAACCCAGCTCACGGCTTGAGACTTCTTGGCCAGTTCACTCGCCCTAGATTATGGCTCCAGTACAACTGGAAGCCTTGTGGGAGGGAATTTCTGCATTTATCACTCAGGGAGCCCCAACTCAGAGTGAGCACCAGGCCTGCCTGAGAAGACTGTTGAAATCTATTTTCTAATATGAATAATTTAGTGTTTTTCTTATTAGTAAAGCAAGAAACAAGACATAAACCTGAGTTAATTTTAAAGCTGTTTTTAAATTAATCTTGGCATTTTGTAGCTTGACAAATCCAAAGCCTCTGAAATCATTGCATGGCTGTAGCAAATGAAGTTTTTATTCAGGAGAGATCAAGTCTAGAGGTTTTTGTGTTTCCACACAGCTAAGGCTACCAGGAATTAAGCTTTGTAGAACTGGACTGAGCTCACCAAGGGGAGAGCCTTCAATTCAGAGGGAGCTCAGGCTGCCTTACATTAATACTCCATTCATCAGAGCCTCTGAGTTGAGTTTAGGGGTAACTGGCATTAAGGCAATCCTGGAGAATATCTGTAGTGTAAGAACAGCCGCACTTAGGCTGTGAACGTTCCTCTTCCCAGCAAGAGCACAGGATAAAACCTGCTGAGACATCCTTGGTACCCTGCCATGAGCTCCCTTCTCCGGTGCCTTTTCATCTTCCCTTCCATGAATATTAACAGCAGTTCTTTCACTCTGAAAGACTGCAATGCTAAAATCCAGCCAGATATGCCTCCTCGAGTCGCAGCAGCACTCACTCAGCCTCGCCAGGCTCCTTTTTGTGGTGGGGCTGCTCAGTCAGACCCAGACAGCCATTGTTTTGCAACAGAGACATGGACATATAGGACACTTGAGCAATCAAACACGCCAGTGACTTCTTGCCATTATTGAACTGGGTTGGATTTAATCAACAGCAGCACCATTTGCAGCGCTGCGCCCGCCAGCGCCAGCGGTTTGGAGGTCACCAGTGGGAGGGAATGCCAGCCTGGGCTCTGAGGCTTCCCTGCGGAGAGGCTCACAAAAGGCAGGGGAAAAAAACTCATCCTGAAGCTTCACATATTGCGTCGGATAAAGTTCCAGCATAGTGAAAGTTCGCTGCAGTGTCTGCATGTGTCTGCAGCTCTTCATCATGACTCAGTGGAAAACCTCCTTTTTATTGGTGTGAGCGAGCACTATTAAGGGGCAGGTCTGCAGCTGAGGGAACATCCTGCTCACAGGTACAGCACTAACCTTTAGAGGTGCTGTGAAAGCACTTTTGGTCTGTTGTCTCCTGGGTGTTTGTTTTTTGTTTTTTGTTTTTTCTTCTTTAGCTATCTGCAGATTCCTCTGACAAAATTACTCAGGGAATAAATCACTGCCCCGTGAAAAGCACCTAATCAAACAGATAAGTCTTGTGTTTCACCCTTGTCTCTCTCACTCCCACACATGACTTTGCATGTGAATCTTTAAGACCTGTATGCCCTATATTTTTTCACTCTAATGCTGCAATTAATCACATTACATAACCAGCCTACTGCTGTTTCTAATTAAATTTTTCGGCGGGGGGGGGGGGGGGAGGGGGAGGGAAGAAAGAACCCTGCATTTAAATACCGTGAAGGGTCTGCCTTGAAATGACAATGCCAGGAAGCGGCGAGGGAAGGCTCCCTCCATCCTCCTCCTCGCACCCCCGTGCGCCGGGAGCTGCGGCGCAGGCCCGGCTTATGCAACATCCCACGCCGGCGTCTGACTCACGCGCACTTACCTCACCGAGGACAGCCTAAAAATAGGGATTCATTCTTAACTCTGCGCAGCCGGGCTCTGCCTCGCTTCCAAGAAGACCCTTGACGGGACTAAAATAGAGCGGGTTGTGCGCTGCGCTTCCTGCCGGAGGTGCCGGCGCTGCTCCCGTGCGCTCGGCGTTCCGCGGGGCTCGGGGATGGCTGCGGGCTCCGGGCACAGCGAACACGGCGCTCCGGCCACGGCTGCGGACAGGCCGCCACGACGAGGGGCTGGGCGGCGGGCTGCCCGCATGTCGGGGAGCACCGCTGGAGCAGCTGCCTTGCAGCAGTTCCCGCAGCTTTGGGAAAGGATGCCGGTCTGGAAGGATGTGAAACCGGCCCTGGGCTGGGTGGGAGGAGGTTGCCTGTCCTGGAGTAGGGATGTGCCAGGGACTGTGAGAACAAGAGTCCCTCAGCCCCCCCCCCTGCAGCTGAGACTGGAGTGCTGCCCCATTTGCCCCCATGCCCCCTCCTCGCTCCAGGGTGCAGAGCAGCCCTCTCCACCATCGCCCTTCCATCTCTCCTTGGGAATTGTCCAGCACATCCTTGGCACATGGATCTTCCCACCTTTGCTGTAGGAGCACTGTCCTGGCTTTGCAAGGCTCATGGCACGTCCAAAGCCCCCACACCTGATGGGTGAGGACCCAAAAGCTCTGCTTTCAGTTTAAAACAAAGCCGTTTTCCAGCTGTCCTGGTGGCTACAGAAGGATCAAAGTGCAGGCAAGCGTCTCAAAAGTCAAAGCAAGTAAATTTCCAGATTAATTAGAAAACTTAAAAAAAATGTAGCAATTGATACATCACTCCAGTGAATTTTCTGGCTGGCCTGAAGAACAAGTTCTGGACCTTTGGGTCAGTGTAATTGCTACCAGGCTGCTTCCCCTCTGCTTTCTCAGCTCATGAACCCTTGGCTGAGACTTATTTAGAGGGTCTGGAGATGTTTTTCCCTATAAATTCTACCTTAAAGAATTTGAGAGTGAAAAAGTGATATGTTGAACCACACTCAGTTTGCTTCCATCTGCCTTTTTGAAAACATCCACTCCCTGATTCCAGAGCCGACCTTAACGTGTATTTGTAGGGAATTGTAACCAGTTTATAATGAACATATTTACTTCCAAAAAGCCACATAAAGACTTGTCTTCTTTAGCTTTCTGTCCTCCCCGAGGGCACAGGCACTAGCAGGGCAGGAGCCTGTGTCCCTGTTATTTTGCCTCAGGCATCTGGTCCTGCTGCAGCCATAGCTCAGCCTCATCCTGTGGCAATCAGCATCCTTTGCTTTTTTTGCATGGCAAGAGCAGCAGAGCTGCCCTTCCTGGCCTGAAGAGATGTGGGATGATGTGTGTATGCTCAGACAAGACGCAGTGACCTGCAGCAGAGGGGTGGTGTGGGAATGGCTCAGTGCCAGGGGGCGATGGCAGCATCACCTCCTCGCAAGGTGAATCCGAGCTTCTGCTTCACAGACTGGGGGTTAATTGGGATTTTGGGAATGGAGGTGGCAGAAGGCTTTGATGCCATGTGGATGTCTGAGGTGTTTCCCTGATTGCTGCTAAATTGAAATCTCCTGTTTGATGTGATTGAGAAAGAATGCAAATTGGCCTTGCAGGAAAGCCCGGGGAAGAGGAAGGAGACGGTGGGTAACTATGAGAAAGAGAAGATGATAAGGAAATGGAGGAAAGAGTGAGAGAGAGAGAACTATTTAAGGAAGCAGGCACCTTGAGGGGAAAAGCAAAAAAAAGTGGGACCAGGATAAGGGGCAGCAACAAGAAGCAGAAGGTTGAAACATGCAGAGAGCAAAGCTCAGAGACCACAGGACAAAGCAAAGGAGGAAAATTAAAAGAGAGGAGCTGATTTATGACATAGATAAGGCAAATCAGCCTGTGTTTTAACAGCATGGCATGGCACATGTCCTTCATCAGTGGTTCAGAGCAGGAAAGGGTGTAGCTCAGGGATGCTGCTTGGGAAGTGCTGGAGCCTAATTAGTACCTCCTGTTATTTGGGACAAGTGCTTTAAATTTGCATTCTGCCCTGAGAGGCGTTACTTCCTCTAATAATTTCAAGTCTTGGTTTGGAGCTGGGAGAAGGAGATTTCAGAATAGCATCAAAGTAAGTCGTGGGCCTCGGAGGTGGGAGCAGAAGTGGTACAAGTGTGGTAGGAACCAGGTGCTCGGGTTTGGCTTTTCTCTAATGCTGGCTGGTGGCCAGAGGAGAAACCTCTTCTTGTGCCTGCCTGGCCACCACCTGAACTCAGAGCAGGGAGGGTTGGTGGAGACTCTCCTTCATGGTGGATTTTTGTACCTGTGGGTCAGATTCTGTGTTCCTCTGTGTTGGCTGTGCTGCTCTGTGTTGTGTGAAACAAAACTAAACCAGGTAGAGAGTCCCACAGGAGTTTCTGTTTATATAAAACTAAGAGAAATATCCTTGATGCTTCCTACAGCATCCAAACAGTTTGTTGTGACAGAAGGGACAGAAAGTGGAGGAGCAGGACTGTCAGCACTAGCAAAGCCTGTGAGGTGGATATGATTAACTACAGACTACTTACAAAGGTTGGAGACATGGGACCAGCATCCTTGATGGTTTGGATTAGATGTTTGGAAGAAATTATTTACTCGGAGAGTGGTGAGGCCCTGGCACAGGGTGCCCAGAGAAGCTGTGACTGCCCCTGGATCCCTGGAAGTGTCCAAGTTGGACGGGGCTTGGAGCAACCTGGGCTAGTGGAAGGTGTCCCTGCCCATGGCAGGGGGTGGGACTGAATGAGCATTAATATTCCTTCCAACCCAAATTATTTTAGGATTCTGTGATTCTCTGTTGCAGTTTTCTGCAACGAGACAGAAATTGAGGTGAAGTCTGGTCCTGAGGGCTGCAGCCCATGGAGAAACCAGGCCTGGGAACATTGTGGCTGCCAGTGGCCTGAGGCCGGGTGCTGATCACCCAGCTCTGTATGTAGTCCTGTTGAAATGGGTGATTTGAAATGGGGCCTGATGCTGCACTGGTTGGAGGCCAAAGAGTTCCCAGGTGCTTTTGCCAGGTTTTGCTGTGATCCATGTGTATCCCGTGCACAGTTCCCACTCCGAGTTTCCTAACTGAGCCATCAAATAAACAAACACAGCATAAATCCAGCGTGGGCACTAAACTCAGGCTGGAGAGCCCAGAGAAAGCACTGCACTGCTGGGAGGTTCTGTGCTGTAATTGCAGGGAAAGGGAGGGAGTTTGAAGTTAATGCAGGAGAGGGGAAAAAAGCTGATGCAAAACTGAAAAGGAAGAGAGGGAGACAAAAGCAGGGAAATGCTTGCATTTCTTTATTGCATTGGACTCCTTATTGCAATTCATCCAAATTCTGTAGGGCACAACCCAGAGGGCCGTGGCTATGTGGGAATGTGCACGTGGCACTCTCAGTGATTGGATTCTCAAGTGCTTTCTGCAGTCAGGCAGCCTCGTGCTGGTGATGTGGTGGCTTTGGGGCACGGAGCTCCTCGCTGGCTGGAGGAGACCAGGGCAGCTGTGCCGGGGGTCCCTGCCCCGCTGGCAGCATGTCCCTCCAAAGAACCTGGAACCAGAGCTTTTCGGCCCCAGTGCTGGTGCTGGAGCCCTCCCAGGGGTGAGGTGGTTCTCTGCACACGGGTGGTCCAGGGAGGTCTGTGCGAGCTGTACAGGCAAACCCCATCAGATAGGGAAGGCAGAGCAGCTGCCAAGCGGTTCATCTGCTGATGGCACTGGTGTTTGGCCCTCTCCCATCCCGCTCAGAGGGCTGTGCTGGAGGGTTTGTCAGCTGATGGCTTTGTTGCCTGTGGTGTGGTTGAGCAACATGCTCAGGCATTCAATCCTGGCTGGGTAAGAGTTTGCTGGCATTACTGTGAGTAGAGGTCTTGTTGTAAGCACTGTGGGAAAAAATAGACTGCCACCCCCCCCCCCCCAAAAATAGCAGCCAGTTCCCCCAAACTCTGTTCATGACTTAAAGGGATTGAGGATACCTTGGGAATAGAACATGGGCATAAAATTCACCCCTGGTGCCAGCGTGGTCTTGCTCAACCTGCTGCTGTCACACACGGAGCTCCACAGGTCGCTCTGCCACCAACACAACAGAGCAAATCACCCTAGGGCAGGTTTTACTCAAACCAAATACTCCCAAGGAGTCTTTTCTGTAGAGCCAAGACATTCCGAGAGGGTTGCTGCTATTTCTCTAGAACTGTTCATCAATACTGATATATGTAGGACTGGTGCTTGATTCTGAGAATACTGCTGGACAGAATTAGGACAAGCCCCCCAGAAGTGTTGCTGCTGGCACAGAAATACTGGGGTGTATGGCTAGTGGGGGCAAAAAACATCTTTCACTTAGAGTTGAGATGTGGCAGCCACAATTGCAAATCTTGGGAAACCCCATCAATCTGTGCTAATTGTAATATTTATGAACATTTTAGGGGAAATTATTTTGGGGTGAGAAGCTGAAGAGTCGTTGACTTAATGTAAACACTGCTCAGCAACAACTAAACCATCAGTGTGTTATCAGCATTCTCATCCTAAATCCAAAGCACAGCCCTGTACCAGTGACTGGGAAGAAAATTAACTCTGCCTCAGCTGAAACCAGGACAGATGATGGTGAAAGCTTCTTCAGGCACTATATTATATTCATTTAATATCACATGCAAGCAGAGAAACCTGAAGTGGAAGCTCAGAAAAACCCCAGAGAAGTGTTTCTCTGTCTTCCTCATCCTTGGAAGGGTGAGGGAGGGGCGTGCTTAGAGGCTGTAAATTAATTTGTGGAGTCTCCTGATGAGCTCAAACTTCAGCCCACATTTCCAAGACTTCACGTCTTGAAGGGCAACTTCTCCCACTTCCCTGACTTTTGTCCCTCAAACGAGGAGGTTTGTTCTGCATCATGTCACAGAGATGAGGCTTAGAGTGTTTTACTCCCACTTGCAAATAGGGAGTACGTGGGCATTTCTCTCCTGGCCCTGCCAGGGGACTGTGGCTGGGTGGATTTGGCAGTGCAGGTGCTGGAGCCCTGAGCGTTCCTGCCTGCTTTCACCTGCTCCCCTGGGGCTCCCCAGACACCGGGGGAGCAGGGACTGTCTGGCACTGGGTGCTTGCTCAGCCGCTGTGATTCAGCTGTTGATGCTGTAGTTAAACATCGTTTAATATCTGACTTCGCTGCTGTACTTTGATTAAAGAGAACTCTCCCTGGCCCAGCAGCCCGTGTTGAATTGGCACGGCAGGCAGTGCCTGTCCCAGCCGCGGTGTGTGCCGATGGCCCGCGTGGCACAGCTGGCCGCAGGCTCCGGCTGCGCTCCGGCTGCTGCAGGAGCTGGCGTGGCCGGCGGAAGTCATCTGGGAAGGGTGCAGAGCATGAATCAGTCTGGATTTCTCTGATGGTTTTCTAGCCAGAGTCTTCAGGCAAATATGTACTTTTGCATCATAACAGCTGCTGCCCTTTCTGCCAGTTTCTAACACTTGCGGTCGCCGGCTTGGCTCTCGTACATCCTTCCACCCAGTGTAAACAAATCCCACCCATGTTATGTTTCTTAGATGAAAGCAAAGATCTGTGTGTGGAGCGCTGAGCGGGGCTGGGAAGCGTGGGATCTGTGCTGCTGAGTCATGTGGTCAAGCGCAGTTACCGGGAAGCACGTGAGCTCCACACCACACCACCCCTGTCCCAAACCAAGGCTTGAAGGTGGGACTCGAGGATCTTGGAAGTCTTTGCCAACCTAGATGATTCTGTGATTCTGGGAACCCCAAACTCAAGGTGTTTAGCTGATGCATTACAAGAGGGCAGTGATACTGTTAATACCAAGTCATCCTTGTTTAAAATAAGGAGTCGAGACAGTTTTGTGATTTAATCAAGCAGCATAGCTACAGTTTTTTCTTTAAGTTTTCCTGGGAAAAGGCATTCTTTGTCTTCCTGCTTTGGGGTCTCAGAGAAGCTGGAGTCTCAGATGTCTTCTGATGTCTTGTGTCTGTGACTTGAGGGAGCACTAAGCAATTATGTCCCTGAGTAATAACTGCTCCAGAGAGAGTGTCTGGAGTGAAAAGTACGTGGCAGTGACAGGCAAGGTTCTGAGCAGTGGTTGGGAAAGGTCAGGGTGGTGACACAGCAGATGAGAGGGAACTGCTGCTCCTCTGATCCAGACACCCTGGTGAGGAGCTGCTGGGAGCAGGAACTCTGCAGTGATCCCTGCAGCTTCTCCCTGTCCTAGGAGGAGTAACATAGGAGCTCCTTTTCCTTACCACGTTTGTATGAGCTGCTCCTATTTTAATGATACTCAGTATTTGCACATCTGTTTTTTTCTCTCCAGCAATGACTGGGGGTTTTACTGACCTTCATATCCTGGGCAGGACTGAAGCCTGATGGAGCCATCAGAGAGGTGCTGACTGGCTTTGGTGGTGTTTGTGGCTGCCTGGAGGGGCTTGAAGGGAATACATTTGAGGAATGGCAGTCAGAGCTTTCCTGTGAATGTCCCTCTCCCTTTATACAAAGGGAATTCCCTGCATTTGGAAAGACTGTTCAGGCTCTGGAACTGCAGCCAAGATCCTGAGACAGGCAGCAAAGGTCCCGGTAGCTGTGATGGTAATGAAGGAGCAATAGGGACACTCTTTCCCTGGCAGCAGTCCTGAAAGCATTGCCAGATCAATTCCCAGAGAAAAAAAAAGGCTTTATACCTCAGAACAAATGGCCTTGGGAGGCAGTTAGTGCTGGAAAATTGGCCAAGGAAAAGCTTGTTGTTGAGAGGTTGGTGGTGCCACTGTCTGGTCCCAAGCTCAGAAGCAATATGAATCAGGAGCAAACCAAAACTAGGGAGCAAGGGAGAGGTGGGGAAGGAAATGTCAGACATGAGAAAGCTAATGACAGTTGTGTGTTATGTTTTACGTCATCAAAGGGGTTGTTTTGAGGCCTTTTGCATTTTACTTTGGGTTTTCATGCCCCTTGACTCTCCTGTGAGATTCACACCCAACGTGTCCCTGTAGTCCATTGCCACAAGGAAGTTCAACTGAAACTGTGGTTCATGCACAAGCACAATCCTTTTACCATAGGTCTGACCCAGCCTGACTCCATGGAATCACAGAATGGTTTAGGTTGGGAGGGACTTCAAGGCCCATCCCATTCCACCCCTGCCACGGGCAGGGACACCTTCCACCAGCCCAGGTTGCTCCAAGCCCCGTCCAACCTGGCCTGGGACACTCCCAGGGATGGGGCAGCCACAGCTTCTCTGGGCAACCTGGGCCAGGGCCTCACTCCCTCTTAGGGAAGAATTCCCTCCCAATATCCCATCTATCCCTGCCATATGGCAGTGGGAAGTCATTCCACCTTGTCCTGTCCCTCCAGGCCCTTGTCCAAATTCTCTCTCACATTCTCTTGTGGGCCCCCTAACAAAGGGGATGTGCATCTCAGCTGATGGGAGCCTCCAGAGACACATCTCAAGCTCAGCTGAGATTTTCCAATGATTTGAAAGATTCTTCCCAGAAAATGTTCACTGATACAGAAGCACTACCTGGCCACCATTGGCAGCACCTCGGAGTCAGCCACAGCCATTCCCTCACTCCAAATGCAGGAAACACTAGGGGAAGAGATTTGCAAAAGAAAGTAAAAAGGTTTCTAAAATGATTGGGATTTATGTGTTGTTGTGATCCCTCTCCTGGTTCCAGAAGAGCCAGGAGCAGCCGGCCAGTCTGTGCCGTTAAATGTCAGGATGACTCAGCTGGTGTTGGGATCTGCGGGGTCAGGAGGGGGCGGGTTCATGCCCGGGGCACGAGGCTGCTGGAGGTGATGTCCTGGCCAGGAGATGATCCACTGAGCTCCCTCCTGCCTGCCCTGCTTGCTGCCCACTTGGCACTGCAGGACCCTTGGAGCTCCTGGAAGGACACTGGGATAACCTGGGCATCCCAGCAGTGCACTTGCCCTCCTCAAAGCCAGATGTTGTACCCAAACACACAAGTCAGCCTCGGAAAGCCTTCCAGCTGTTGTTTCCCCTTGCTCTGACTTTAGTGCCTTTTAAACTGAATTTTATTTAGATTTCCTCCCATAACAATCCCCACCTAAAATGCTTTGCTGTCCCCTTGATATCCCAGGATCTGAGGGACACCATTTTTTCTGGAGTGAGGGTGAGGAAGAGCTATTAAAGCAGAGCTATTGATTAAATAATTAAATGGATACAAATGAGCTTTTCTTGGGATTTGTTTAGCTCCTCTTTGGATGGAGGAAAAAAAGGAGGTGGCCTGAGAAGACCAGCATTCTGCCTGGTCTCATTCCTCTTTGGAAAGGGTCTTCAGAATTTTTCTCACTGCAGGAAATTGCATCGCCATCAATAATTTATTCATCTTTCTTTAGCACAGAGACCTTTTTTATTGGCATTAGAGGCCTGTCCTCTGGCAAACCCAGCTCCCTTCCCCAGCCCTGCTGCAGATTTGCCACCAATTCCAGGTTGGATTTCTCTGGCTCCCACTGAAAACAGTGTCAGAGTCCCTCCATGGTGAGGAGAAGCCTGGGCGTCTCATGGCTCTGCTCCCACTGCAGGACATGTGATGGTTTTCCATGGCATTCCCCTGGGTCTCCGTGTCTCCCAGGAGGGCAGGGAGCCTCTGGCTCCGTGAGGGTCGTGGATGCACTAGTTCTTCTTGCAATAACATGAATATGATCGATGAGATAATTCTGAATATAGGCAGGAGAGCTTTTAGCAGCTTTTGGAGAACATTTGTGTTTGCTGATGAGGTCCCTGTGTGCTGGGGCAGTGCTGGAGGCACCGCCTCACATTCTTGGAGGTGCTTCAGGAACTGCCGGGCACCGGAGGGTCCATGGAAAAGGTGGATCGCAGCCCTGGCATGCCACAGCATGAGCTGGAGCTGTGCTGACACTTCCCACAGCCCGGATCTGGCTGGTCTCCCCAGGGTTGGCTCTCATTTTGGGTTCACCTGTTAAAAAGTGAGACTCAGACACCTCATGAAATACGATTGGTTTTGTCTGAACACGCACTCTTGCCTCTAAAGCTTCTTTGGAATTCTTTCTTAGCATTAAAAATAGATAAAATGGGAACAAATTGCAGAGAGATTTCAATATTAAAGAAGGGTACTTCCTACTGTCTTTTCCCCCTTTTCTAATTTTATTTTGTGCTGATGGGAACTGTTTGGAAAAGAGAACTGGAAAAGTTAATCTTTGAATAGCCAATGTCCCTGAAGGGAGAAAAGGGGGGGGGGAAGGAAGAATGGTCCTTTCAAAGAATCATTGACCTAAATTGCACTTTAATGCACATACCACGCTGTCCACACCACCTACGTGTCTCCAGGAATCCTGCTCAATAACAAGCACTAAATGTTTAGTCATTTCCTGCAGCACGTTTGCAGGAGCCGGTGGCTCCGCGCTCGCATGTGTCAGTGCTCGGCGGCTCCAACAGTTGGTTTCCATATCAGCAGCTGCTGGCTTTCATCTCCTGGTGGGAAAGGTGCCACGGCGAGCCCAGGTTAATGTTTCAGCTGCCTTTCACAGCAGTTCCAGCGAAGGCCGCGGTGACGTGGTGACACCTCGCCCCAAACCTGGTGTTTCAGCCTCGCTGTCAGAAAACCTGGCTCCGAAACCGAGCGGGCTGGGCAGCAGGAGAGGGGCTTTGCCTTCCTGTAGCGGGGCTTTCAAGGAGGTTTTATTTCTGTATTTATGAATCCTGTGAGTTCATGGGCTGGGTGGCAGCGAGTCGTGCAGGAAATAGCAGAGGCTATTAGGACAAGGGGGATCGACTTCAAACTAAAAGAGGGGTGATTAAATTAGATATTAGGGAGAAATCCTTCCCTGTGAGGGTGGGGAGGCCCTGGCACAGGTTGCCCAGAGAAACTGTGGCTGCCCCATCCCTGGCACAGGTTGGACAGGGCTTGGAGCAACCTGGGCTAGTGGAAGGTGTCCCTGCTCATGGCAGGGGTGGGACTGGATGAACTTCAGTGTCCCTTCCAACCCAAACCATCCTGTGGCTCTATTAATTTCATAGCCATCAGCCCAGCTGTCACTCACCCCTGCAGGGATATGATCTTACCCAGAGAGGTTTGCAGTTCCTGCATTGGCCTTTCAGACAGGCAGGGGGCTGATTTCTGCCCAAGGAATCGAGGGCTGGATCCTCTCACTTTTTTAAGTGTCTCTCTTCAAAATGGTGGCTGCTTCTCACTTAAGTTCATGGGAACAGATGGCTGGATCTCAGAGACAGGAGTTACAAGCTATAGGGTGTTTTTCACCACATGTCTTGCTAGTTTCCCTCCTAAAAAAAAATCTGTGTGAGAGCCCTCCCAGCATGACAGGCCAAATCTGACCGTCTGTTAAGTTCACTTTATATAATCTTATAATCTCAGTGTAGAACCGAGTGGCCTTTAACAAGCCAGGGAGGGCTCCTCGCTGGGAGCTCCCGGAGCCTGGCAGGGCAGCGTCCTGCAAGACCACCACACCCAGAGCCAGGCAGCACCTCTGGGCTTCTCAGGTCTAGAGGGGAGGGGGGATGTGCCCAGAGCACCTTTCCCCTGGACTGTGGGGGCCCGGTGACTCGTGTGCGTGCTCAGGGCACGGGGAGGGCTCGTGGCGCTGTGTGTGCCCACGGCACGTCCCGCCAGCGCCGTGGGGCTCATCCAGCAGAGAGAACACGCCGAGATCTCACAGCTCGAGTAAGAGCATATGCTCTGGGAGACCTCGCTACGTTGCATAAGCCTCCCCATCACAGGAGCTGGCTGAGCGAGCACAGCACATGAGTCAACAGCACAGCGAGACTTGTGCCGTGGGAGTCACACCTACTCTTGGCTGCAGAATTATCCAGAGAAACAGAAGGTTAATAGGAACAAAATAAAGACTAAGGAACCCTTAAAGGTTAGTTACAGGGTTTGATTCCACTGAAAAGAGAGGGAAAAATGGGTCAAGCCGAGGGGGAGAGAGCAGGGTAATGCAAGGCTGTGGTGTCTGTCTCCTAAGGAGACAGCTTGGTTTGGATCAGTAAAAATGCGATCAACGAAACATTCATATTTTCAAATGATTAAATTTTATTATATATCAATTTATCTAGTTCTAGATAATCTAGATAATGAGGGTCATTATTGATTGCAGAAAGAACAAGTCACTTTACTAATGAGAAAGAATGTGGA
Source organism: Myiotriccus ornatus (assembly GCA_036023395.1). Lineage (NCBI taxonomy): Eukaryota > Metazoa > Chordata > Aves > Passeriformes > Tyrannidae > Myiotriccus > Myiotriccus ornatus. The sequence continues at coordinate 1,448,920 of JAYRBT010000023.1, read as the reverse complement.
GTGAGCTCCAGGATGCTTGGGAAATATTAACACTGCATAAAGCAGTTCTGCAAGGCAGGGAATGACTCCCCAAAGCATGTAAATACAGGCAAAATGAGCACCTGATCTGGAGCATCCCTACCAACAACACATTCCTTGCCTTTACTTCTGCCTCCAGAGATCCTTATTTTATGCTGGGACAGTTTAGAACTTAAACCAAAGAAGGAGCAGGTGTGTCTGTGGCACTTGGAGAGCCTGAGCATCTCTGGTCCCTGAGGAGCAGAGCTCGTGCCCATGTGCAGGGGTGGGATCTGCAGAGGAGGGACAGCGGGGCTGGGCTCCCCAGTTCTCATCAGTTTGCCCCCAGTTTAGTGCCTAAGGATGCCTAAGGACCTGGGGCTGACTGGCCTGCTGCAGTTTGCAGTTTCAGTCACCACTCTGTTTGGCTGATCTGATCCAAAGTCCACTGCAGCCAGTGGAAAGCCTCCCAGTGGGCTCTGGGGCAGGACAGGAAACAGGGATATCCTGAGGAGATGAATCCACCAGGTTTCATTTTATAAAGATGCTCCACTGAGTAAAACTTGTTCTGATACTGAATCCTGGCTGTAGGCTGGGGTCAGTTTCCATATGAATTAATTTGGGGCACTGCATTTGTTCAAGAATGCAGAAGGGCCTCATGGGCCTCAGAGGAAGAAAAAGAGGGAATACAGAAGGTTGTGTTTAGTTTCTAGGATGTTATCTTGGTTTTTTTCCCCCTAAGACAAGACTTCCCATGGCCAAAGTTGGTATTGCTCACGGTGCAGACCAGCCTGAGCTTCACCTCAACCCCAAATCTGTGCTGCAAATATCAGGGATTACCAGGATGGGATTACCCCCTGATGGCTCAGAGCTGGTGATGGAGCTCGTGGCAGAGCCCCGCACAGGCTGCCCGGGAAGTGTGTGCCTTGTTGTCCAGGGTTTGGCTCTTCTCCACGTACCAAGGTCTAAGTGGAGCATGTCCGTGGGGGAGGTGTTGGGCAACACAAGTGATGTTTCATCCCTCGCTCCCGGTGCTCTTGCAGAGGGAAAGATCGTCTTGTGATCGAGGCACAAGACCAGGAGTCAGGAGATCTGGGTTACTGCAAACTTTGATTTGCCAACGTGAGTGAAGAGTCCTGACACCTCTGAAGGCAGAGGCACTCTGGGAATGCGCAGGTTCCTGCTGCTGCCACGTATTTGGGGTTCTTTGGAGGGAATAACTGCATCACAGTACCTGTGATGAACTCTATGTGAGGGAACCAAGGAGCATTTAGTGGCCTTAGCCTGGAGTTTTGGAAAATGGCCCTCAGGACCAATGAATAAGGGGCAGTGGAGGGAGGGAGGTGAAGTAGTATGAATAGTCAGTCTCCACGGGAATCCCAAGCAAGGGCAGTCCTTGTCTCACCATAAAACCCTGCCCTAGAGGTGACGTGTGTTTGGTCTGAGGTGTCACCCCATCCCTTTCCCTGACTCCAGCCATGGTGATGAAGTGGACAACACACCTGGCCAAGTTTGTCCTCTGATGTAGAGACCACAGGGCAAGGGAAAGGCTGATGGAGGTCCCTCCATAGTCACTGGGGAGTGACAGGACTTCTAGGCAAGGTCTCTCTTCCCCACACAGAGCAGGGTGAGGGGACCCCAGCTCACACTTTGGGTGCAGACCCGGAGGGTTTGGGGTCCCCGGGGAGCCGAGCGCGGTGTGTGCGCTGCCGAGCACGGACTCTGTGCTGCATCGCTGGCAACGAGCCTCAGCACAGGCTTTGAGCTCCCTCCCTGCCTTCCCCCAGCATCTGCCATGGGTCCTGGCACAGGAGACTGCTCAGTTTTTCCTAAATCTGGCTGAACCATCTCCTGGGAAATGGGAGTCAGCTTGCTCGCTCTCCTGCCTGCAGCAGTCCCAGAGTGGCAGGTGGAGAGTCGAAGCCTCTCTTTAGCTGTAGACACACAGAGGAGCTTTCATTCCCAAAATGTGCAAGGGTTTGGAATGTTCATGGGGGGGGGGGGAAAGGATGTTTCCTTATAGGGTCAAAAAAAGGATAAAATTCAGTAAATCAGATTGGTTCCTCCGTGCCTTCTTTTCAGTTGCAGACTTGAGGAGATGGAAAAGGGCAGAAAGGAGGGGGAAATCCCAGCTGAGGAGGTTCTGTGTAGTGTGTCAAGGTGGTGGGAGCCTGAGCAGAGGTCCCAGTGTGGCAGACAGGGGTGTGTGCTGCCCATGGGGCAGTGGCTGTGAACTCCTTCCCTCCACCACCCGGCTCCAAACCACCGGTCTTGTGATTGCTTTCTTTTCTTTTTTAATTCTTATTATTTCAGTCCCATGATTTTGTTTTCGCTGTTCCTAATTCTTTGCCTTGGGGAAGGGAGGCAGGGAACAGCACAGGATTTGTACTGCTGTGGTTTTCTGGGTGTCGTGGGCCATAATGTGACACTGAAGTGACGAGGCATTGCCATCCAGGCTGCAGAAATCCCATTTTTGATGAAAGGGGGGTAGTGCAGTTCTAATGAAGCTGTGGGTTTGCTTCTATTCATTTCACTATTTCACTTCTTTCCTTAATTTACCCAAGCAGTGAAAACCCATCAATCGTCAGCCCAACAGCAGAACTGTGGTGTGGTGTCACTTCAGGGCAGGTGCTCAGACATGCTGGTGGAGCACAAGACTGTGCTTGGCCAAGGACAGGTAAAGGTTAAATCCTGCATCAAGATAAGTTTCCAGAATTGAAGGGGTTATGTTATTTACATGTAATTTTAATGGCACTGAGAGAGTTTTAAACTTACACAGACTTTTCATCCTAACAAGTCCCAGAGCAGAGAATTTGGTACAGAAACTGTTCATGGAGCTAAAATATGACAACTGAGGGATAGTACCACCAATAAAAGTAAGGAAAACCTTTATATTCTGAATGCTGAGGGAGGGGGGCAGCTGGACAGACGTACATGTGTACACACCCACGTCACACGCCCTCGTGAGAGGCACGAGGACGAGCACTGCTTTCCAAATCTCCTCTGGAAGCCATCCCAGCAGTGCCTCTGTGTGCCCACCGGACACGGTGCCCACTCACTCTGCTTCCCCATCCCACTTCCCCCGGGAACAGGGGTGCTGACCTGGACCCCCCTCCTGTGAGTCACTGCTCTCCTCCCCAGCTGCCCTCGCTGCCTGGCCGGGCTCAGGCTCCAGGGGTTTTCCATGTCTTGCAATTGGAAAGAAACAAGACAGGACAGCAGTGGCAAGGGATAGCGGGTCACCAGTGTCCCACAGGGGATGTGACCTGTCTGTCACCTCCTGCCAGCCCTGGTGGCACCAGCACAGCTCTGTGGCATCCCTGTCCAGGAGATCAGGATCACCATTACCTGCAGCTCAGCAACAGCGGGCACCTCGACGGGGTCCCGCCAGTCCCCAGCGTGCTGGGGGTGTGTTTGAGGAGCCTGAGCGAGTCCAGGGTGAGGCTGCAGCTCTGGCACACCCCAACTCATCTCCCAAAACCCTCCTCACCACGTTTCTCAACAACACACAGAATGGAAATAGAAGCTCCTGCCAGGGAATTTCCACCCCAAATCGGTACCATTTGAGTAGTGGCAATGAGACGCCAAACGAGTTGATTTTTTTCTTCTTTTTTTTAATTCCATTTTTCTGGAAAGTTGGCTGTGTGGACGTGTGATGTGGTGGTGGGTGTGGGTGTGGTGACCCCGGCACAGCCCAGACTCTTGCTCGTAAGCGTTGCTAAGTGATGCCTAAAACGCCGGCCATGGCTGGCCAGGGAGAGCCGAGAGCGCCGGAGCGAGGGCAGGACGTGCTTGCAGATCGTTTTATGGTTAAAGGAGGTTTCGGAGTTTTCTGTGCAAACAAATAGAATTTATCTGTATTGTAAAAAAAACCAAAACACAACTGTAAGAAAACTAAACCAAAGATCTCCCACAAAGTTTCTGAGGAAGTTACTCTCTGATGGAAATAGTTTGGTCTCCAAAATACACACGGCTCAGCGGCTCGGGGGAGGTCACGGCAGGCAGCTGCGCTGGTCCTGTTACTCAGCGCTCTGGGAGGGGGGTTGCTGGAAGTCTGGGGGAGGTTTCACGATGGAAGATTGGGCTAAATAAAGGTCTTCCACCTCCATAATTCCGGCAGCTGCATTTCAGCACAGTATCCAGTCACAGTGTGACACGGAGTCTCAGATGGAGAGACTCGGTTTGGTGATTCTGGGTTGTAGCCAAAGTGATTAATGGAGCAACTTCTGCTCAGGTGGGTTGTTCCTGAGGTCCCTGTACCTCTCCGTGAAGATTATCTGGAGTGAGTCCTGGTCGTGGTGATAACATTCGGTTTGTAAAATATCCGTCTCCAGGAAGTGCCTTTTGCTGCACATTTGCACTGAGAGAGCTGGAGCCTGGCAAAGCCACAGCACCGGGACGTCCAGCCCAGCCCCGTCATTTCCAGTGAAACTGGGGTTGTCAGAGGCGTTGAGCCAGTCGTGTCATGGTCTGGGCATCCTGACAGCTCCTCACTGCTGGCTGGGAACAATACCACTGCTCCCCAGGGATGGCAAACCAAAATCAGTGTATTTTAGTATTTCCGATGAGTTTTGAAAGAGTAGCCAAAATTGACGGGCTTCAGGCAGCTGTTTATAGAATAATGGAATAGTTTGGGTTGGAAGGGGCCTTAAAGATCATCTTGTTCCAACCCCTGCCATGGGCAGGGACACCTTCCACTAGCCCAGGTTGCTCCAAGCCCTGTCCAGCCTGGCCTTGGACACTTCCAGGGATCCAGGGGCAGCCACAGCTTCTCTGGGCACCCTGTGCCAGGGCCTGCCCACCCTCACAGGGAAGAATTTCTTCCCAATACCCCATCTAACCCTGACCTCTGGCAGTGGGAAGCCATCCCCCCTTGTCATGTCACAACAGGCCCTGCTAAAAGGGGGATGCCACGGGATGTTTCATTTCCATGTGCAGTTCCTCATTCCCTGCTGTCTCACTGTAGTTGTCAGTGGGGACAGATATCACCCCCAATGACCCCCCAGCTCCAGAGCTCACCTGGGACTCCCACCATCCAGGCTGTGCCACTCAGAGCAGGGAGTGTTGGGGCTGAGAGGGGTTAGTGGGGGCAGGAGGAGGTAACTGGGCTGCTCCAGGACGGGAATGCTGTATTTAGGGAAGAGGAAAACCCATCTGGGATGTAGGAGAGACTTGGAGGTTGTTACTCTCATCAGGAGAAATCGGGAGAGCAGGGCAGCAGGCGAGGTCTGACCTTCTGGCTCAGGCCTTCACAGGGAGTTGCTCGTAGGGCGGACTTCCTCTGGGAGGAAGACAAAATGAGATGTGGAAACCATCCAAACCCTCTGCTGAGAAAGAGGGTGAGGCCAGACAGGACTGATTTGGGACTTTATTTGGGTGTGCTTGGAGTTGCCTGGGCTGGGGAAGCACCGGGAGCCGGAGGACGCAGATAACCTGTGGGTGCTGCTGGCGCAGGGTGAATCACCCACCCACACCTGCAGAACGCACCTCGCTGGCTGCAGAGGCAGCAGCCTGTGCTGAACTGGGCTTTTGGGGGATGTAAATAGGAAATGAGCTCTGCAGCTGAGCCTCCGCAGGCACCGGGACATGACGGGCTCTGCCTCTTTCCATACCGCGCTGGGCTCCAGAGAGCGGGAGGAGGCTCGGCCAGCACAGGCACTTCGTTAATAAGCAAATATATGTGGCTCCAAAGGGCTTGAATAACTTGGGGAAGCAAAGCAGTTCTGAGTGGGCTGAGTCCTTTGCCGGCTCTAAATGACTAAAACTAATTGGTTACATTTCCCTTACAAAGTCACAGAGCCCACACGTTCCCGTAGAACACACCTGACTCTGGCTCGTAAGGAATGAGCCTGGATGCATTGGCTGTCCCTGGGGCTGGACTCCACTGCCTGCTTTTCCAGCTGTCTGCACACCTTGCTCTGGCTGGGAAAAAGGCTTGGAAAGCCTGAAACCTGCAGCCTCTGGCTGCGGGAAGGAGCCGTGAGGAAAAGGGATGGTTCTGGGGCAGTGGCAGCTCCAGCCTGCACTGGGCTGGGCTCAGGGGGTGACCACGAGGGGCTCCAATGGCTCCCACAGCTCTAGAACCCACAGGGAGGGTTGGCCCAGGCCACCAGTGCAAGCCAAGGGACCCTCTTCCATGACGACGTATCATAAGGGGGTGATTCAGCAGCTTTCTAGAAATACGAGGTTCTAAAAGAAATAAAGCAGGAAGTTTTCCTTCTCTGTCTCATTCTACATGAAGAAATAAGGCAATTTGGGTTCTCCCTTTAGGGAACAGGGAAATTTGGCACCAAAAAGCCCCTCCCTCCTTCCCACATCTCTGCACCACATGTCTCCACTTCACTACTCACTTGTTTTGACATAAAGTACTTTCCCCAAAAAATATTAGTCACAGCTTTGGCTACAACCAGCCAACTCTTAACCTTCCTCAAAATGGTTTGAAATGGGTGACGCTGGTAACGTGTGATGGCAGAGGGGAGGGGTGGGTGGATTCAGTGTTTCTGGAAGGTTCTGCTTCGAGGTTTGGGAGCCCAAAAGCTGCCACCTGCCGTGGTAAGGGAATCCCAAAGGACCTTCCAGCAGATCCAAGGAGCTTTGGTGGGGCCCTTGAATAAGACACACTGTGAGGGTGGAAATCCGGGACGTGTGGGAATGGCATGGTGGGATGAGCATGAGTTTTTCAATGGAGGGTGACGAGTAGGGTGTGAAGTTGAGTAATCCATGTTTATGGGTACCAAACCAGCTGCCTGGAATCCTGGTTTTGGAGCAATAACTGCAATAACAGTTCAGCATCAAGGGGAAGGAAAAACCCCAAGTGGCATGTTGGATCAGATAAGGGTTGCTGAGAATTCCTGGGAAGGAGGGAGCCAGGGATCCTTGGGTTGGGATGAGCTGTAAAATCGTGTTCCAGGCCCGCAGCAGCTGTGCACAGGGAGCCTGCAGTCGCTGTGGGATCCAGGATGAAATGAGCCCTGCCTTCCCTCATGCTTCCTCAAGTAATTATCACACGTATTGCACCCTAATGAGAACCTGCTCCATTTTCTCATCCTTCCTCTCTGCAGCTCTTCCCTCATGGCTGCTCCTTCAGAGCTCTTCTTTGCAAAACCCATCTGCTAAAGGGCTTGTGTTTCATTTTTAACAGGAGAAATCACGGGACATGAGCAGTTTCTCTGTGTGTTATTATGTTTATAATCCTGTAATTTGGTAATAAGGCTCCAATCACGGCCGTGCAGCGGGAGCAGCAGAGCCAGCCCAGAAAGGTCCCCTCGGGGATTCCCAGGCACAGCAGCCACAGCGTGCCCGGATGGACATTGATTCCATGGCTGGAAAGGCAGGGAGAGGATGGACCTTCCAGCATTCCCCGTGATGTGAAACCAGAGTCAAACACAGGTCACGGGTGAGAAACCCTGAACCGAGGGACCATGGGCAGTGGCAGCCCCTGATCCAGCCCCTGTGCCCAGCCTGGGGGTGGTGAGACCTGCAGTGTCTGCGTGCACTTGTATGTGCAAAGAAAGAGGAGGGAAAAAGGAAACCTGGAAATAAATTGTCTGTAGATAGCAATTTAGCTTGCCAGCCCCTTCCCTCCCCACAAAGTCAAGAAAAAACAACAGATTGTGAGGTCCCTTAGCTAAGGGTACCTCCTGCTCAGGAGCCACAAGAGAGGCTGTCTCTTCTGCAGGTGAGTTCTGAGGATGCAGAGGAAGGTGTGGGTTGTCAGTGAGGCCCTTTCAGCCCTGAATCACAACCTGCTGCTCTCGGGGCTGCTGCCCAGCTCATTCCCACAGCAGAGTTTTCCCACTTCCAACACTGTAAAGAGGGAAATCAGTGCAAATATGCAGCTTGTTGAGTGTATCATGTGGTGCTGAGCCACACCTTTATAAAAAATACAACAGGGAGTTCCAGATTATTAGATTGGAAAGATGAGAGGAGCTAATTGGGTTCTGTAGAGCCAGGCTGTCCGGGCAGGAAGTCTGTCCGTGCCGGGGGTGGTGACTGGTCATTCCCACCCTCTGCATCCTGGGAAAGGCCTTCCCATCGTGCCACCCTTCCAGATTGCAAGGTGGTGGCAAGAGGTACTGTGCTCTCAGCAGAGCTAAGCCCTGAGTAAACCCCTGGTAAGCACCGTGGAAAGGAGATTGGAGCAGGTCTGGCTTGGGTTAGAAATGGGTTTTATTCCAAATAATGCTGTACACTCAGTCCCAGGGCAGGAGCGGTGGATGGCAGAGGTTCCCTGGGGCCAAAATGTCAGCCCTGATGGGCAAACTGGAATTTTTACTCAGCACAGCTGGCTCAGAGATCCAGGGAAAGCCCTGAGCCTTGAGAACTGGGCGACTAGAAATGCAGAGCAGGGCAAGATGAAAATGAGACAAAGTCACCACTTCCCAAAACCTTCACAGTGAAGGAAACACCTCCCACTGTCTGGAGGATCCATGGGAATATTACAGTATTTGTTCCAAAAACATGACTGGGTGGATACAGACTCACTGACGCAGACACAAGCAGCTAATTGAATTCATACGTAGGAACCCTGGACACCATCTGGCCTCAATAAAACATGGGTCCGGAGCTGTTTCTTAGCAGATGGTTATTCCTTTTCATAATCTGAAATCAAAAGATCATTTTTCTATCTGGAGATCAAAGGCACTTAATGTCTCCTTGGTTGAGGTTTATGAAGCGAAACCTCTGTCCTCTGTTTTGGTGTTCTGTGAGAGGCAGATGGGGGTTTTCCCCTGAAACCTCTGCACAGGCTCCGGGCAACCACATCTGGGCAGCAGCTGCAGATGTTCACAGCTCTCCAGGGCTGGGACTTTATTTCCATCCCACGGACGTGCAGTTTATAAAATGAGAAGGGACAGTTGTAATGAGCTTGTGTGGCCATTTCTGTTTCCCCAGATTATTGGGATATAGCCCACATGGATATTTTGGGATGAAATTATTCCTTTTCTCTTAGAAGAAGTGCTCAGAGCCCCATCTGACCTCTCAGACCCCACACTCAGCCCCTCAGAGCAGCTGTGTGAGGCCAACACGGTGCCTACTCTGGTGGGATTCTTGGGGTGTCCTGTGCAGGGCCAGGAGCTGGACTGGATGATCCTGGTGGGTCCCTTCCAACTCAGGATATTCTACCATTTCATGATCCCCATGGGAGACAATTCTGTGGAGGCAAGTTTGGAGAGAAGGAGGCTTGGGGGGACCTTCTCATTCTCAGTAACTCCCTGACAGGAGTGGGGAGCTGGAGGGGGTCAGCCTGTTTTCCCAGGAACCAGTGACAGGAGGAGAGGGAACGGCCCCAAGCTGTGCCAGGGGAGGCTCAGGTGGGACATCAGGAGGAATTTCTCCCTGGAAAGGGTGGTCAGGCCCTGGCAGGGGCTGCCCAGGGAGGTTTGGAGTGCCCAGCCCTGGAGGTGCCCAAGGCAGGCCTGGAGTGGCACTCAGTGCTCTGGGCTGGGGACAGGGTGGGCATCGGGCACAGGGTGGTCTGGATGATATGGAAGGTCTTTTCTAACCTCAGTGATTCTGGGATTCGGTGAGTGTCGGGCTCTCCCGGCTGGTGTGAGCGGGTGGGCGAGCACTCTCCTCCCAGCGGCGTCAGCGCCGCTCCGCCGGCAGCCAGCGCTGGGCAGGGGGCGAGATGCGCTTCTGTGGAAAGTACTTCCACACCCACCAAAAACCCTCTGGGACAGACGTGATCTTTGCCACCTAAGAACGAAAGGTGTGTGGTTACTCGGAGCAGGTTGTAACAAATTGAGTCCTGCTCTCAAACCTCATTTTTCCGGCGGGTACCTGCTGGCTCTTGGCCGTTCTCACCGGCGTGAGGGTGTAACCGAGAGGCACCCCCTGTCCTGCCAGCCCACACTGCCGGAGAGCTCTTTGCATTTCAAACACTGGTGCACGAGGTGAACGTTTGTGCCGGGATGAGCTCCGAGAGGAGCCGGAGCATTCCCTGCCCTTGCGCGGGTTCTCCTCCCACCTCCTGCAATATGGAAATGATCCTCCCAGCAGACAGCTGAGTCCCACCTCGGTTCCCATTCACCTGGAGATGAAAGTGCTCTGGCTGCCAGTGTAGGCGGGGCAAAACTATTTAAAAACCTCATTAGAGAAAGTATTTGGGGAAGACAGCAACACCCTCAGTTGTGGTTTGCTCCAGGACTTCTCAGCCAGATCCCTGCTGATACAGAGGGAAGGGCACTATGAGAGACATTCCTGTCAGCTACTACTGCTCGTAGGGATGCCTTGGGTGTCCTTTGCCTTTCTGTCTGCTCTGGTGGGCTGTATTTTCTCCCTAAATACGGGCACGTTCCACCCGAGGTGCAGTGTGGTGTCTCTGTGAGTCACAGAGGGGTCCAGGAGGGATCCAGGAGGGATCCAGGAGGAATCCAGGAGGGATCCAGGAGGGATCCAGGAGGAGTCCGGCTCCCCGCCAGAGGAGCACAGTCAGCAGAGCTGTGTGTAATCTTGATTAGGCTCAAATCCACCGTGAATATTTCCTATTCCATTTAATTCCTCTTTGTGCTTATTTCAGCTGAATTTGCAGCAGCAGTAATGCCCAAGCCACATCTGGCTCATGATGCACATGGGATCAGACCAGGACTTTGGGAGGAGGAGGATCTGGATTCAGAGGTTTGGCTTCTTATTTAGAAAATGACGGGTTGCATTCTCCCACGGCTGCTCCAGACTGCCCCAGAGCTGAATGATATTCGTGTCCAAGGGTTTGTTAAGTCTGCCTGACTAGGAAACAATCTCATGTGTATGATTTGTCTGGCCCGGTGCGAATGAGCTTGTGCACCTGCACTTCCCCTTCTGACTTCATTTTCTTTGCATCCCATTTATTCCAAGGGGCCAAATGTTCATTAAGTCCTGATGAGTTGGAGTGCCAATAGTCTCTTTTCCTCTCCCAACCAGACATCCACCCGCCTTAAGCAGACCCTGGTTAATGCAGACAACTGCAGCCCTTGGCCAGCCATGGGGCATCCCACACACTTGCAAGCAGGTACTTGATCGCATGGGATCACACAAAGACCAGGCTGGGATGAGCAAGTCCACATGCAGCACTCAGGCTTGTTCTCCCTTATCTCCAGCCACAGGAGGTGGTGGCATCCTGGCACAAGTCCAGCTGGGCACCTCATGTGCCCCCTCCCAGAACCACACAAAATCACAGAATCATTAAGGTTGGAAGAGACCTTCAAGATCATCCAGTCCAACCATCAACTCAGAACCACCCCTAAACCTTGTCCCCAAGTGCCACATCCAGATGCCTCTTGAACACCTCCAGAGGTGTTGACTCCACCACCTCCCTGGGCAGCTCTTCAGCCACTGCCAGGCTCTGTCTCCCCAGCTCCCCAGGCGGACTTGCCACATCGTCCTCCTCTGTCTGTGCCCTGATGAGCAGCCCAAGCTCTGCCACTGTGCTGATGGCATTTACAGCTGGAACCAAATCCCCCCAGCCCAATCCTTGGGCACCTCACACCCTGTGAGCCCACAGGTCACACAGGCCTTGGAGTTCAGAGGTCAAGGTGAGAGGGCTCATCCATGTCCTGACGTGACCTGCAGGAGGGACACACTCTCAGGCTCTTCTGTCTGTTCTGGTTTTATTTTATTATTATTATTTTTAGGGGTGTGTGTGTAATTTTTTTAACCCAGTTAGCAAGTTCAGAGTATTTTCTATGTTAATATTTGACTCAGAGGTGATGCAGTTTGGCCCCGTGGCTGTTGTTACCTGCAGCCCCCAGAAAGATCAACACCTCCTCAGACTCCGAGCCCCGGCGGTGCTGGTTCCACGGGGTATGTGGGTGCCAGTGCAGGATAAATACCGTGGTATTTTCCAAGGGGCAGATCTGAAGGCACCCTGCTTTCCTTGCTTTGCATACTCAGAGCACCATCCTCCCTGCTTCCCAGATATGAAAGCCGAAGCAGAGACATCTGATGGGGCTCCAGCGCTGACTCACTGTTTGATGTGAGGCAGGAGGGATGTGATCAGATCCCTCTGTGCAGAGCAGGCACCAGACAACATGTCACCAGGAGGAGAGGAGACTCCTGCTCCTCCCAGCCCCTCCAAACAGCGGATCACCCCTCACCATCACCTGAGCTCTGCAGAGACCACCCAGCCAGCGCAGCACCAGGATGTCACCTCTGAAATGGCTCTTAGGTTGCGGACTCCCCTTCCCCCCAAGTGTCCAAGGTTGGACAGAGCTTGGAGCAACCTGGGATAGTGGAAGGTGTCCCTGCTCGTGGCAGGGGGTTGGAGATGGATAATCTTTAAGGTCCCTTCCCACCCCCCCATTCCCTGATTCCCGGTCCGGGCCATGTGCAGACGGAGGCCGGGCCGCGCTCGGTGCTGGCGCAGCCCCGGGGTGTGCCGGGTGTGCTCGCCCGGGGTTCTTTCTCACGAGATGGTGCAACCAGCCAGCAGGGAACTGGTTAAACAGCGTGAGCTCCCGGCTGCCCGGGCTTGGCAGGGCAGGATGTCACCAGGAAGCCGGCATGTTTTATTAAACACAGTATCAAAGTGGGCTAAAGTCTCTTATTAATGTCCACAAATTTTGCCACTTCCAAATAGTTTCCACCTACATATTCCTCCCACTGCTGCACTGGGTGCTGGCAAACATCCCTTCTCAAAGAGGGGAATGGCTTTCATTTGAATAGTCCTGAGGCGAGTTTCGCTGAGCGATGCCAGCGTCATTCCCGCAGCTCTCACGTGCCCGGCAGCGCTCCAGGGTCGTGCCGGAGGGAGGGCACAGAGACAACAGCTCTCGCTGGGTTTTCCCAGTGCTTGATCCAAGCAGAGCCCGTGGCAGCCTAAACCAATGTAATTAAGCAGCGATGGGTGCACATATTTGCAATATTAAATCTCTACTCGCGGGTGATCCTGCAGCGAGGGCAGCCAGCTGTGCTATCGACAGTGAGTCACAGGCACAGCTGAAACCACCAGGCTTCACACTGAACTCCTGCAGCTACCAGAGCCCTGCTGGGCGTCAAACTGCTCCTCAGACCCTGCAGTGGGAGGTCCCACAGTGTCCCTTGGGACCCAGCCTTTGGCTGAGGGGGGTGGGACCCCCTGAGCCTGCCTTGGATGCTACAGGAAATGGGACGAGCAGGTCTCCTGGGAGCTCCTGGCTGGATACATCCCACACTGACCCACACACTGCAGGACCACAGACCCCACGGTGGGGGTGTGTTTGACGGAGGCACTGTCTCCCCTGGCTGACAGCACCCACTGCCTGCCATCCATCCCGGAGCTGGGTGCTGCAGCTGGAGAGCTGCTGGGCTCAGAAGAAGAGCCCTCGCATTCACTGTGTTCAGGAGAGCACCCTGCTCCCTGCTCCTTTGGAGACTCCCACAGAAACTCTTCCTCCTGCAGAGAGCAGTGGGTGTCAGGATGGAGGCCGAGGATGCCGAGGGCTGAGCGCATCCTGCACGAGGCCCAGCCCGGCGGCCAGGCCGTGGCTGTTCCTTCACCTCCGGTGCCAGTAACCCGAAACGGGATTGCTGGAAATGAGAGAGAGGGAGAGTCAGCGATTTGATTACAGGCCACAGGCACATGCCTGGCCTTCATGGATATATTAAGTAAGAGACATTTTAAAACAAAACCACCCTCAGTAACCTTATCGTAAGCTCGAATCCACAACCCATCTGTTAACTCCCGGCGCTGTCCACATAGGCTGCGATCAGACGGCAGTGCCAGGGATTTTCGGAACGTTTTCCCCCAAATCGCTGTGGTCAGAAGGGGACAGTCCCAGGGAAGGGGCAGATCCTGGGGCTCGGATCTCCAGCCCTCCCTCTAAGCAGCCCCCAACCCCTCGTATTCTCCTGCCTCTGTAAATAACTGCAAATCCCCTTGGCCACGCGCTGCCGCGGTCCTGTGACTCCCAGCCCGTCTGGAGGAGTGCTCGGCAGACCTGCTGCCCCAATGCCTTCAGGAAATCAGCCTTTCTAAACATTTTGCTACTGCCTGAATCATGCCTTGTAAAGGAACCCTCCACGTAGAAATAATTCAGCAAACACAAGCGAGAAGGCAAATTGATGATTGCATCAGCCCTCGCTTCTGAAAACTGATCCCCAGGAAAATGTAACTCAACTCTCGAGCAATCTAACTTGATGCCCAAGAATGTAGTAACTTCATTTGGATCCTCCTTTTAGGGGGACTCCTAAATCCTTGGCAATGTCCCTTAAGGTCATGAGTAAATCCTGATATGGAGAATTGTTTGGCAAGCACGAGAACAGTAAAAGGGCTGAATAATTGGGGATTACCTCTGACCCTGATTTGTGGCTCACCACCCACTGCAGGAATGTACCGAATATCTCAAAGAGCATGCAGGAGTCAGACAATCCACGGGCATGAAGCTGTCCACGTACTCTCGGATCCTGAACTTCAAATGAAGAGCAGGTTGGCCCCAAACCTCATTTTTCATTAGCAATCAGCTTCAGCAAGCTCTAATTATTTCTGTTGCCTTGGTCAGAGGATCAGTGATGGGACAGATGAAAAATTGTTCGTGTTTTTTTCCCCCTTTGTTTGGAAAATAACAGCTTGGGTCTTCAGGGCAGAGAGAGAACGAACTGTCTGATCCAGGGCTCGTTACTGAGGCTGGTTATGGTCCCCTGAGCTGCAGCAGGGACAAACACAGCACTCCCATGTTTCTGATGGTTACTGCTGAATTTTTCAGTGCCTGAAGGAAAGACAAGCTCTGCTGTGAGAGACGCACAGCCCGGAGCTGTGATCCTTTGGTACTCAGTGATCCATTTTCAGTCCCCACGTCCCCTCCTCTGTGGGGGGGCTGCAGCACCACAGCGACTCTCGAGATGGGTGAGCAGGTCCTGCCCACAGCAGGGGGTTGGAACTAGATGGTCTTTGAGGTCCCTTCCAACACAAGCAGTCTGTGATTCCATAATCCTGGCCATAATCACCAGGTTTGCAGGCTCAGCTGCCAAACACCAAGAAGACCTTGCTGAGTGGGACAACACACGCACCTTTCAGGGAGCTCCGTGTCACTGAAACAGTGCTGTGCTGTTAATGCCTGCATAAAATCCTTGTGCTCTCACACAGTACCTGCTGCCCTCGGATTCCTCCCGAGGTGGAGCAGGCCGGGACTCTGCAGGCGATAGCAGTGGCTCTGGGCTGGAGCTCTGCTGTTCCCTTATCTGGGTAAATGCACCCTTTATCAGATGAGCCTGCCTCTACTTGCTCAGCATTCAGCAGGGAAATGACCACGGCCCTTCAGGAGAGCTTTGCCTTGGCAGGTACTCACACACCATTATCATCACTTAGGGTTTTGCAACAGTGTCCATGGGCTGTGGATCCTTGGTGCAAGCATGGGAAATCATGGAATGGGTTGGGCTGGAAGGGACCTTAAAGCCCATCCAGTGCCACCCCTGCCATGGGCAGGGACACCTTCCACCAGCCCAGGGTGCTCCAAGCCCCGTCCAACCTGGCCTTGGACACTTCCAGGGATGGGGCAGCCACAGCTTCTCTGGGCAACCTGTGCCAGGGCCTGCCCACCCTCACAGGGAAGGATTCCCTCCTGAAAATACCTCACAGAATCACAGAATGGTTTGGGCTGGAAAGTACCTTAAAGCCCATCTCATTCCACCTCCCTGCCACGGGCAGGGACACCTTCCACACTAGAGCAAGTTGCTCTGTCCAACCTGGCCCTGAACACTTCCAGGGATGGGGTCCTACCATCCCCAAACTTCCCTGCAGCACCGACATTTCCCCAGAGCCACATTTTAGTGCCTCTCAGTTATTTTTTTTTTTCCTCGCACTTCCAAACTTCCGCAGCCGGCGCTTTCTCCGGGTCCGTGTTTGCGCCTCCGTCGCTTTGGGGGGTGAGTTATTTTCCCCCGATTCTCAGCGCACACGGTGGGAGCACCGGCACCGGCACCGGGGCTGCCGCCTGCGGGGAGCGGGGCCAGCGGGGCCAGCAGTGCCACCGGGACATTGAGGGGCTGTGCCCCCGGGACATTGAGCGGCGGTGCCGGCAGGACACGGAGCGGCGGTGCCCCCGGGACACGGATCGGCGGTGCCCCCGGGACACGGAGCGGCGGTGCCCCCGGGACATTGAGGGGCTGTGCCCCCGGGACATTGAGGGGCT
>JAYRBT010000023.1:1410520-1432741 GCA_036023395.1 Myiotriccus ornatus | reverse complement strand
GCCGGGGCCCCGGGACACGGCGCGGCGGTGCCGGCCGGACACGGAGCGGCGGTGCCCCGGGACACGGAGCGGCGGTGCCCCCGGGACATTGAGCGGCGGTGCCCCCGGGACACGGAGCGGCGGTGCCCCGGGACCTTGAGCGGCGGTGCCCCGGGACACGGAGCGGCGGTGCCCCGGGACACGGAGCGGCGGTGCCACCGCGCCGGGACACACGTGCGGGGGGGCCGGCCGGGGCGGCCCCGCCTCCCCCCGCGCCGCCGCCACGTGAGGCTCATGTGACGCGGGGCGGGGGCGCCGGGGCCGCCAGACGTGCCGGCGGTCACAGGGCTCCGCACGTCGCTCCCGTCCACCCACTCGCCCGCATTTAACCCGGCCCGCGGCCGCCCGCCGCTCCTCAGCCCGCGCGGCGCGGGCGCGGCATGAGCAGCGGCGGCGGCGCCGGCATCGCCCGCAGCCCCTGAGCGCGCCCCGCACCGCGCCCCGCCATGGAGCGCATCCCCAGCGCGCAGCCCCCGCCCGCCTGCCTGGGCAAACTGCCCGCCCTGGACGGCGCGGACCTGCCGGGGTAAGCGGGGGCTCCGGGGCTCCGGGCGGCGCGGGGGGAGCGGCTCCGGGCGGGGGTAACGCGCTGCTCTGCTTTCGCCCCCGCAGGCTGGACTTCGCGCACATGTACCAGGTGTACAAGCCCCGGAGGGGGCTGAAGAGGAGCGAGGACAACAAGGTAACTGCGGGGTGACGGCTAAACTGGGGGGTGATGAGGTAAAATTGGGGGTTAACGGGGCGGTTCGGGCACTGCGCGCCCCGAGCTCGGGCGCTCCCCGGGACACCCGGGGCTGGAGGAGCAGCGGGAATGGGAACCGGCCGCTCCCCGGGACACCCGGGGCTGGAGGAGCAGCGGGAATGGGAACCGGCCGCTCCCCGGGACACCCGGGGCGGGAGGAGCAGCGGGAATGGGAACCGGCCGCTCCCCGGGACACCCGGGGCGGGAGGAGCAGCGGGAGCGGGGCCGTGCGGAGCTCTGACCCGCTGCCCCCGGCCCCGCAGGAGACCTACAAGCTGCCGCACAGGCTGATCGAGAAGAAGAGGCGCGACAGGATCAACGAGTGCATCGCGCAGCTGAAGGACCTGCTGCCCGAGCACCTCAAGCTCACGGTAGGTGCGAGCGGCGGGGCCGGGGGATGGACGGGTCTGTGCTGCTGCTTCGCCGCGGATTTGGGGTGGGTTGTGTTTTGCTCCGTGGTGCTGCACGCCCGCACGGGCTGTAAGCGCATCCCAAACTTTGCCGGGAGGGAAGTCCTCGGGTGGCTTTATGAGCTGCGGGTCCCTGCGGGAGCTGCCCGCCTGACAGCCCCCCTCGCTGCCGGGCGAGAGGAGCCCCCGGCCGGGCTCCCCAGGGCTCCCCCGGGCTCAGGTCACGGTGCCAGCAGGGGCAGCAGAACGGAGAAATAAAGGGCTTCTCCTGAGCTATGCGGCTGGTCCGAAGATACCCACAGGGTTCTGAGAGCCTTTCCCGGAGCCTGCTTTTTAACTTATTTCCGTGGAATGTTGTTAGTTATAGTCCTGCACTGCTCAGGATCACACCGTGCCCGTCCTCCCTCGGCTCCTGGGAGGGCTCTGGCAGCCCCACGGGCTCCTGCCTGCGTGTCCAACCCCGCAGCAGGCACCAACCTGTCCCTGTGCTCCCAGACCTTAGGTCACCTGGAGAAGGCTGTGGTGCTGGAGCTCACCTTGAAGCACGTGAAGGCACTGACCAATCTCATCGAGCAGCAGCAGCAGAAGATCATCGCTCTGCAGAACGGTTTGCAGGCAGGTGAGTGTTCAGCGGCGCCGTGTGAGCCCCCGTGCGTGAGGGACTCTCTCCGGGCAGGCTGCGAAACGCGGTTGTGCCACCTCGTTCCTGGGAAGGGAGGAGGCAGGAGCTCTGGCCTCTCATCGCTGTCATTTTCTCTGGCTTTGCTTTACGAGCTCTTGCAAAAAAAGATGCATTTCTCACAGCGGTCAGTGCCCTGTGGGGTTGTTTGCAATCAAGCTGGGGTTTAAGTAGTTGTAGTTAAAGCCCAGGTTTGCTGTGAGGTTCTCTCCAGAGCTATCCAAATCTTCCCATTAGTGTTCATGAGCTTTACATAACCCAGTTGGGTTTGTTTGGCTGTTTTTCTCTGAAAACAGATACAAATCTGTTTTTTGTACACACCTTTTTAAAGTTTCTGAATAACTGAACTGGCCTGTGTTCTGCAGACAGAAGGGACTCAGTGTTTCAGCTTATCAGCTTTAGGTGCACTTCCGCCTCCTGTTTTCACATGTGGCACTCACGTGAAACTGATAAAGTAAAACTGAGTTTTTGGAGGAGCCGTCCCTGCCCCAGCAGCCACGGGGAGTGCAGTGGAGCTGCCCGGGGCTGGTGGAGCTGCTGGTGGAGCAGCTCCCGGAGCTCCCTGCCCAGAGGTGCAGGGCGAGGTGCACCCTGTGGTCCCGGGGTGGTTCCTGGGGAAGGCACAGCTTGACTCACTCCTATGCTCTCCACTCCAGCACCTGTTGAAGGTGGATTTTACAGTGAATACAGAATGAAAAATAAGCTTAAAGTTGCTATGTAAAAGTGGACAGGTGGATGTTCCAGTGAAAATGTCCATTTTTGCAGAAATCCTGGGATTTCTGTTCATAGGGTCCAGGTTGACCATCACAGTCCCCTCTGGCTGTGCTGTACCCCAGGTCCAGTATCATCTCCGGTCCTTCTCAAAGATGGAAGTGGAACTATTTAGCATGCTGTTAATTTTTAATTTCTTTCTGTTAATGTTCCCTTAGGTGACCTGTCATCGAGAAACCTTGATTCCAGCCAGGAAATGTTTCGATCGGGTTTCCAGATGTGTGCCAAGGAAATGCTGCAATACCTGGCGAAGCACGAGAACGGCAAGGAGCTGAAGTCGTCGCAGCTGGTCAGCCACCTGCACCGCATGGCCAGCGAGGTGCTGCAGGGCGGGGCCCCCCGCAAGGCCGGGGACATCCCCCCAAAAATGGTGGACCTGAAGGAGAAGCCCGTGCCCTTGAGCACGGCGGGCGAGGGCCACGGGAAGAACTGCGTGCCCGTGATCCAGCGGACATTCGCTCACTCCAGCGGGGAGCAGAGCGGCAGCGACACGGACACGGACAGCGGCTACGGGGGGGAGCTGGAGAAAAGTGACTCCAAACCCGAACAGCCCTATTTCAAAAAGGATACCGACCTCAAGTATGCCGTGCAGGAGAGAATAAGCTCTATTAAGCAAGAGACTGAGGACCCGCCGGCCAAAAGGAGCAGGCTGGAGTCGCCGGAGGACCAGGGCCCTTTTGGCAGCGACATGATGGGCTCTTCCAGCAGCTTCCTGGGCCCCCACGCTCACCAGCCTCCCCTGTGCCTGCCTTTCTACCTGATCCCGCCGTCTGCCACCGCCTACCTGCCCATGCTGGAGAAGTGCTGGTACCCGGCCTCGGTGCCCGTGCTGTACCCCAGCCTGCCGGCCTCTGCCGCAGCACTCACGGGCTTCATGAGCCCCGACAAAATCTCCCCCCCTCTGCTGATGCCCCAGAGACTCCCTTCTCCTGTCCCGGCCCATTCCCCCATCGACTCCTCGGCTCTGCTGCAAGCTTTGAAGCAGATTCCTCCTTTGAACTTGGAAACCAAAGACTAAGTGCAGTGTGACTGGGGTTTTTTTCTTTTTCTTTTTTCTTTTTTTTTTTTTTAGTTTGAGACTGTTTCACTTTTCTATGTTGGCTGGACTGAGGTGTGGGGATAAAGTTCACTGCACACAGGAAGCTAAATCCCCTTTTCTCTGACCTGTCAGGTAGCTTGGAGAAGGATGAAGGATGCGCCCAGCTTAGGGATTCACAACTTTTTCCAAAAGATTAAAAAGTAAAAAGAAGGGGTTTGTGCTTTACCCCTGCCCTTCTTCCCTCTCCACATCTACAGAGCATCAGTTGACTCGGTCAGCTGTGACTGTACTGCAAAGCTGTGAAAAAATATTCCATTGGGCAGACTTGGTTTGAGGGTCTGCACATCCAGAATACCTGAACGTGAAACACGGTACTTCCCTGAACGGCTCCGAAGGCAACGGCTCTGCTGTCCAGTTCGAGCTCGACTGGTGGGTGCTGCACTGGTCACCGGGGTCTGAGTGACCCCAGGTGGGGTGTGGTGGTGCTGGCAATGCCACCAGCAGTGTAGGAGGAGCAGGGCAGTGGTCACTGTGGTGGTGGCAATGCCACCAGCAGTGTGGGAGGAGCAGGGCAGTGGTCACTGTGGTGCTGGCAATGCCACCAGCAGTGTAGGAGGAGCAGGGCAGTGGTCGCTGTGGTGCTGGCAATGCCACCAGGAGGAGCAGGGCAGTGGTCGCTGTGGTGCTGGCAATGCCACCAGGAGGAGCAGGGCAGTGGTCACTGCTTGGTCATGCAGGGTCAGGTAGACCTAAGACGGGTTTCTCTCCACACCTTCGCTGATACATTTATCTGTTTTTCAGAAATAAAAGGTAGCTGCTGCTTGGAGCTTTCCATGGCGTACATCTAATAAATCAATTAACCTGCGCCCCTTCCTGTAACTTGAGCTGCTACTTCGGGCCGGGTTGGGGAGGAAATATCCCATGGATCACTTGGCTTGTTGCACCTGACTCCAGCCTCTCCCGCTGCTGCTGTACAGTCTCCCCAGGTCTGTCGGGAATCACGAGGTTTTCCCGGCCCAGCTGCTCCCGGCCGGGCCGGGGGGGAGCTCCGTGCCAGCGGGAGCAGTTCAGCTGGAGTGGGCAGCACAGTCCCTGCTGAATGTGCCCCTGTCAGTGCCTTTGGAAAACGAAAAGGCTGGGATTTTCAAAGGAGTCCAATCCCGGCGGGGTTTGAGCATCTGAATTCCTCAGTCTCCTTGGCAAACCCTGGCTCACATCCCTGTATGAGAGAGAGGGGTTGGCTGGTGACACCGTTAAGCTGCAAGGGGCTTTCTCTGCAGAGGAACGTCATCTCCCATTTAGCCTTTTTTTTTTAAGGAAAAAACCCCAAACTTCACTGCAAAAGGCAGTGCTCTTTGGTGGTTTTTTTCTGACTGGTTTTGAGAACTGGTGACCAGAAGAACCCCATTGTCTGGATCCTCCTGTCGCCTTCCCGTTGCACCAGCTGTTGAGATGCACTATGCTTGATTGCAGATTGTGTTCTAATGTTTATTTTGTTGTTGGTTTTTTGTTTTTTTTGGTAAACAGTTGTTGCCTTTATTTGTAAAATCCTGTTATAAATATATATATTATATAAAGATATTAAAAGGTAAAACGTTTCAGATGTCTATTATTTGTATAACTACTTGAGCATAAAGAAGTGAGAAATATGAATGTATTCTTGTTTCTGGGTTGTCTTTTTTTTTTTTGAGGAGAAGAATATTCCGTTTTTCTCTCGGGAGAGGTACAGTGTTTATATTTTGGAGCCTCCTTCAAGGTGGGATATTGTACATATTTTTATCTTGAGTAAATGTTAAGTAGTTGTTTAAAAATGCTTAATAAAATAATTCTTTTCCTGTGGAAGATAAGGGTTTGCCTCCTGTGCTTTGAAATGTTTGAGCAGGGTCATTCCGTGTGCTCTGGTCTGGCAGTGGATGGCGATGGGATGGTGCAGAGGGGAGCAGGATCTCGGGGTGCAGGCAGGAGCAGGACTCTCCTCGCTCCCCCCACGGCTCCTCTGCCATGGGTGCCCGGAGGAGCTCAGGGTCCCATTACCCCTGTCACCAGGGATATTTATTTATTTTAACTCCCTTGGCACCTCCAGGGATTTTTTGGCTCCCAACCCGCGGGAGGTGCCAGGAGAGCCTGGCTGGCTTTCCTGCTCTCTCCTGATGTCACGTTGTGCTCCCTGTGGCTGGCATTTGGCTCCTGGGCCCCAAGCTCCATGGGGAGGAGGCAGCCCCTCGCCAGGGAGGATGCGGCATCTCCACAGGCTTTGCCCGGTACCTGGTGGAAAATGGGCTTCTTGCAAACTGTTTTTGCTTTGCCAGTGCCCTCAGCCTGTGTCAGAGCTGCCACAGGACTGCCAGGACGGTGCCCACCGGCCCCTTGAGGCTGAGGGATGCAAGGGCCAGGTCCTGCCTTCACTGGGAGCAATCCCTGCTACCTCCACATGTCCCGGCTGTCCCTGGTTTGGGACTTTCAGCCGGTGCTCGGGTGGTGGAGCAGCCCTGTGCCTTCACTCACTGCTGCTGCAGGAGCTGGGGGTATGGTCTGCATATGGCCTCTGCACAAGATGATGTTGATCCAGACCTCTCCCAGAGGCACAGGGTGGCAGAAGTGAAGGGATGGGTGGGAGGACTCGGTTTCCCGGCGGTGCTGCCTCTGTGTGGATGGGGCACAGCCGCTTCTGGGGGGGATTTGGGGTTTTCACAGACAAAGTACAAAACATGGGGAGTGTTTAAGGCTCAACTGGTCCAGCATTGCTCAGCTCTGGGCTGCAGCATCTCTGGGACCCTGCAGAGAGAGGCAGGTGCCCAGGGGCTGCTGTTAGGCGGTGGTCAGAATTAGCTCAAAGAAATGTTAGCTTAAGTAATACTAGAAAAAAGTGCAGGGCTGCTTAATGTGTTTGGGGCCTTCACACTTCCTGGCGTTCATGTTGTGTTTGTTTTAATTAGGGCTAAATATTGATCTCACTGAAGGCAGCTGTAGTAACCTCCTTTGGGGACAGCATTTGGTGCTCAGCACGGGGCACCTCCAGCCTCAGGACCCACTCGATTTCTGGCTCCTTTCCGCAGCTCTTGCTCCCCTTTGGTCTCCATCTCCTGACCCACTTTGTCCTACGGTGGGAGGACTCACAGCAACTCCAGATCCTCAGTTACAGGGAGGGGAAATTGTGAAAAAAAAAAAAAAAGTGGAAGGGAGAACATTTATCCAGGAAGCAAAGGATAATTACGGGCCAGGGATTTTCTCTGCTGCCCTGGCGGGGGGCCAGCGGGACAGGTGAGTTCTGTGGGGCGGAGCAGGCACCTCGCGGGGCAGGGGCTGCCCCTGTGGTGGCACCGGGCGGGGCTCCCGAGCAGCCCCTGCCCAACCCCGCGGGCAGAGCCGGGCGCTGCATCCCGGAGCATCCCGGGGGGGAGGGCGATGGAGGGGCGACCCCCGGCACGGCGCCAGCGCCGGGCAGCCCCGGCGGGCTGTGCTGAGCTCCCCGGACTTGTTTTCATGGTCTCACCCAGCTCTGACCTGCCTCAAATGTTGACACAATGTCACGTTTCCGACTGCAGTCTTTCATGTGCAGCCGGAGGCTAAATACGGCTGCTGGTTCCTGGAAAAAGACGTGCCTGGCACCCTTTCAGCAGAAACCCGATCCCCATGCAGGCTTGGCACAACAGCTGAATAACACGGCAATAACTCTTTCAGCAGCATTTCAACCCATAAATAGGGCTTCCCGAGCGACTCCTTGAAGTCAGGCGAGGAGGATACAACGATCTTTAGAAAAAGCAAAAATATAAAGTCAGGGTGTGTGAAGAGCGGGTGCGAGGGGGCAGCGGGTTCAGGCAGATCAAAGGGTGCTGTGGGGGTGCTGAGCGTGGTTTGGTGAGAGGGAGCCCAGGATTGCCTCAAAAGGAAAGAAATGCTCCTGAATTTTTTAATGTCTCGGTCCCGTTTCATACCAGCCCTGTGGAGGCAGGGGAAGAGCCTTCCCGGGAGCCAGGGCCTTTCCTAACCCCGGTGAGGACACACAGACACATAATTTTAGCTTTTCACCACCTGTTTGGAAAGCTCCTATAACCGAGTGCTGTGGGACTGGATGGTTTTTACAGGCATGTACCCCGGGAGCTGCTTATTTGCATTATGCATGGACCAGGGCCTAAAATAATCTGCAGTGACGCACATTTTTTGCTGTGATTTTTTCCCCCCCCTTTTTCCAGGACTCCATTTTTCTGAACGTGCCGTGACTTTTGAGGACCACGCATGGTTGCCCAGCCCCGGGGCTGCCGAGGCCCTGATTCAGCACGTCCTCCTGCAGCGGGGGAGCAGGGGGAGCTCCCGGTGCCCGGCCGTGACACGGGGAGAGGGCCCTTGTGCTCCGCCTTGGCTTTCATCTGCAGAGCGTGTAGCTGCAAGTGCGGCGTGTTTACAAATGCAGGCATTGCAAGATCCCTTGAACTGTGTCCTAGTACAAAAGAGGCTTTGAAACGAGAAACACGTTGTCATGGCATGTTCCAGGCCAGCAGCACCAGACTGAACCAGATAATTGCTGTTTCTGCTTCACCGTGGAAAAAGCAGCAGGTCTTGAGCAAGTCTTTTTTTTTTTTTTCCTTTAGACGCTGGGTGCGATGCTCGGGATGGAAGGGGAGGGTTGGGAATGCCTGGGCAGCGGGGGCAGGGGTGGGATGATCCCCACAGGGCTGCAGGCAGAGTTCCTCCGCGGGGCTGGGGTGGTGTAACCGTAGCCCGTGGGGCCGGTGACACCGACCCTGCTATGTGACACGGGGTGTCCGTGTTTTGTAACCCTGACTCCCGGCGCGCTGCCCGAGCCAGGAGACGTGGCTCTCACAGCTCCCCTGCGTTCCAGACCTTTCCCAGCTGCCCTTCTCCTGGCAGTTCACGGCACTGGAGAACTACCCAAATGCCTCTCAGTGCCAGGTAAGAGCTGCTAATTGGCCCCTGCATTGAATACTCCGTTACTGGCCCTGGGCAAGCAGCACCTCTGCACCACTGGGAATACTGGGAACAATGGAGCTCTCATGCCCACACTCCCAGGGCACCATGTGCTGTGCTGGGGTTGGAAATGAAGGCTGATATTTCTACCTATTTTGGGATAATTTATTTCTTCGACATTTCGCTTTCCCACAGGTGTGTTTTTGCCCTGGGCACATCACTCCATGGAGTCGGTTATTGCCATTACACCCATGCCTTTGGAAATGGCCAAATGGGAAAGCTCTGCCTGGGAAGGGTTTTTTAGCACGTGTCTTGTTAAAAACTGCCCAGGGGGCAGGCTGGGTAACACCACACAGCTGAGGGAAATGGGAATGCTGGAGATAAAAGGCAGATCCCCCATCTCCTCTTGTGTGTGCTGCTGCCCATGGGACAGGGGGAGCTGGGTGGGGTTTGTCCGGGGCTGGTTGTTCCTGGCACCCAACTCTACCCCCACACGGAGCTGCAGCCCTGCCCAGCGCTCAGGCCGGGTCTGGCTGAGGCAGGTGGGTGTTTGCTGGGGGTGCCCGACCCTCGGCCATCTCAGCACTGCCCATGTCTGTCTGTGGGGGTGATAATGCTGAGGAGGCAGAGCTGAGTTGGCCTTGGGCTTGTCCCCAGAGGTCCATTTTACCTGCTCTCCTGACCTCTGCTCATTATTCCTGTACCCAGGATGGGATCCCAGTTTATTGTTTCCTTAACAACAGCCCAGGCCGAAGAATGGTGGCTGCGGTCTGTGATCGCCTGAGCTGTGACACAGGAGGAATAATTAGCTTCTCTCTGCTGTACAGCTCTATCCTTCCCTCAGCCCCTGGTGCTGCTGGAAGTACAGCAGCATTCCCTCCTCTGCTGCTGCTCCCCGGTCACCTCCTTGTAGTGGCACCTGAAGGAAAGGCCGAGATCTATTCTGCTTTGAAAGTCCTGATGAATATGCAAACTATTAGGGCTGAAATATTGCTTATCCCTGTCACGGGGTGTGCACGGAGCTCGTGTTTGTGCTGCTGCCTGAGGATGTATCCAACACCAGTGTGGGGCTGAGCAGCTTAGGGAAGATTTAACTCTTGTTTCTATTCTGGATGCCGAATCATTAATAAGGTTATGGCCATGTTGGGGGCCTTTCCCAGTGCCCTCCTCCCACTGCCATGGGACCTGCTGGCAGGGTTTGACTCCAGCTATCGATCGGGGCACGGCAGGGCAATGCTTCATCCCCAGTGGAAGCTGTCGCTGATGATTATCACACTGAATTAGTGCATGTGTTGTGAAATTGGTGTGATTTGAGATGAAATGTGACCTATGGGCACAGGCAACACATTCTAATGTATTCAGGAATGCTGGGGCTGACGAGCTATTGCTGCTGGTACCACGCTGATTAAACCCCAGCTCGCTCTGCTCCCATTGAAAGCAGTGGGAGGTCTGTCACTGCTTCCGTGACTGCTGGACTGGATCCAGCCTGCACTTCACGGGACGCATTATTCCAGGATTAGAGAGGCACAGGGAGTGGGATTCCTCTCCCTCGCTGATCTCTGCTGCTTAGATGTTTGCCTTGGAGCTGGCAGGGACACGAAACCCCCGACCTGGTTTTGGTGTCGACCCAGGGAGGAGACGGGTGGTGTTTGCTCCCAAAGGTCGGCCAAGGCTGGGGTGCTGCTCCGGGGGTGCAGTGAAATGTGGGGTGCTGGGCAGCCCCCCTTGATCCAGAACGCCTGGTGGCATGAGGACGTGGCTGGCAGGAGGCAGAGTTCCCACAAGCATTGCATGCACAGAGTGTTTGACCCATCGGTGTCAGAGTCCCATTTGGGAATGAAGAAGCCCAATCCCAGGCCAGGACCCTCAGAGGGGCCCTGGCTCTGCACACACTGGTCAGGAGGTGGCTGGGGAGGGGTCTTCTCAAGTGGTGCTGGCTGCTCTGGGGCTGAATTCCCCTGGGGCAGGGAGGCTGCTGGGAGCACAGGCATGGCCCACCCTGCTGCCCCAGCCCCTCTGCGCCTGCCCAACCGTGGGGTGGAGGATGACTCAGGGCCCCGTGCAGGAAGGGCTGTGGAGGGAGGGGGCGGTGGTGACCCCCCCAGTGCTGCTGGGGAACTGAAGCAATCTGTTTATCATGGAAAAACTGCTCTTTGCAGCAATTCAAATGGAAACTTCCCAGAATGAGTGTCGCAGAGCTTTCCCCTTGAATCACCAGGCCTCCCAAGAGCCGCTTTCGAAGACGATGCCCTCGGGAAAGCTGTCACCGGCCTCACCGAGCAGCGGCTCCTCCGGGCAGCACAGCTGCTCTTGATCCCTCTGCAGGCCCATTCCCATCGGAGCAGTGGCTTTCTGCAGGAGGAGCAGGTACAGGACCACCAGCACACAGCTGTCTCATGAGCACACGAGGTGGGGGCGATGGACACCCCAGCTCGGGGACCAGCCGGGGGTGGAGGCTCCAACAGCAGCACCCGCTGCCATCTTGCCAGGCCGTGTCCTGTTTTCCCTGCCTGCTGGCCGCCTGTCACCCTTTCCATGGTCTAAATGAGTGTCCAAAGGTCAGGGGAATTCAGCCTGTGCCCGGCGGCTCACACAGCCCGGTGAATAAGGAGTGAGTGTGAGACGCCTGACTCGCTCTGCTCCCGTGGGTGCTTTGTGTCCCGTGCTGACACGGCCATGGCGAAACCTGAGCTGGTGGGGAGCACAGACCCTGCCGTGCCCTCCGGGCCGTGCCCAGCACAAGGCCCCTGGTGCTCCAGAGGGATGCTCCCGGGGCAGCCAGGTGCCCATCCCGTGGGGCAGGGCAGCGGGCATGCCGCCTCGGCCGTGAGGCGTTCCTGGCCAGCATAACCACAGCTGTGTGTCCGCTCTGAGCTGTCAGCATCGCAGGTCAGCACCGGAGAGGAACGAGCCTGGTGTGGCAAGGGGTGGGAGGCCACGGAGCAGGGCAAGGGGTGGGGAGGGAGGGCAGGTCACGGCACCCTGCTGATCCCCACCGCCACCCTGGGAGCGAAGCTGCCAGGGATTTTTGCACATTTATTCCTGCCGTCCCCGCGGTGCTCGTCCCCATAGTAACAGAGCAGGCTGGCACTCCAGTGCTCGGTGACATCCCTGGTTCCCAGGGAGCCAAGGACCTGCGTGGTCCGTGCCCCACCTCCTTAGTGGAGCACACGAGCCCAGGGACAGCTTCCCTGTGCTGCAGAGCGTGTCAGGTGCTCACTGTCTGTGCAGCCCTGGGAAAGCAAACAGAGCTTGGCCGGGAGGACAGAACAGGCAGGTGTGGGGCTGGCCAGGCCCTGGCAGGCTCTTGCCCAGGGTGAGGGGTGGCTGGTGGCAGGTCCTTGTCCCCAGGGCCTGCAGCAGCTGGGCACCTGCTGTGGCAGAGTGGGTGCTGCCATGTGTGGGTCAAGCACGAGCCCAGCTGCTGTGTGCGGGTGAGCCAGAATCCCAGAGGGGTTTTCCAGCTGCAGCCGGGCTCCAGCAAGCACCTTGGGCACTTGAGGTCAGCAGGCATTTGCAGCACGAGGTTTCTGAACCCAGGAGCGAGGCAAAGGTGTTTTTAAGGAGACTGACAAGACAGATCTTTGTGCAGAGCCCGGAGCTGCTCAGAACATGAGTCAAAGGATTCCTGAAACAATTAGAGCTATGAGGTGCAGCAGCAACAGCACATTCACCATCAGCAGCTCTGCCAGGCGCCCCCGGCCAGCTGCTCGTGCTTTCCCTCTAATAAGGCATATTAGGCAATTTCCCATTAAAAATGTTTATGGGAATATATAAATATTCACTTATACAGAACTCGCCTGGCCCTTTATGCGCAGAGCAGTGGTGAGAGTGACTGGAATTGTTATAAATCTATCAGGAAAGCTTGAGATGGAGCCTGATGCACAGTGAGGTAGATGTCCTGGAGCCCCCGTGGGGAATGAGTGCTCCTGCTGCCAGGATGGGACACCTCGCCCTGTGGGACAAAGTGCCCCACGGAGCAGGACAGGGCCTGTGCGGGCCCTGAGTCACGTCCCTCGGTGCCCAGCCACAGGCAGCAGCCATGGGCAGGGTTTTCCCTCGTGTGATTTCCCGATGGCCGCAGGAGGAGCTTGCACAGACCTGATCTGGATTTAATCAAAGGATTTTTTTTTTCATTTGCTGTCTTATGCGCTGACCACCAAACCACATCCTCCGAGCCTGAGCCCAGCACAGTGAAACAAAAACTAACAAAAACTAGGCCAGGGCTTTTTGCTTTATTTTTTTTTCCTTTCTTTGCCCTTAGTGCATCAGTTGGGTGCAAAGCTGGTACCCACCACTCCTCCAGCCCCTCCACTCCCCACAGGGCATCCCCACGGGACACCCCCAGGGCAGCCTGGCATTTCCCTGAGTGAACCACTTGCAGCTCCATGTGAAGCCTGGGAACTATCCTGATTACGGCCACTGAGCACAGCGTCAGTGGGGAGCAAATATAGAGGAATAATAAGTAATGACGTCCTGGCAGGTCATGTAGTCGGGACCTAATAAGGCCCGGTGTGGGGACTGCACTTGGCTCTCCCCGAGGCATTGAGCAGCTGAGTGTGTTGCAGCCTGACTGTGGGACCAGGGCCAGCTGGAGGGGTCCTGTCAGCACAGTCCCCGTGGCCACGGTGTGACAGGGCAGCAT
The DNA here is from genome assembly GCA_036023395.1 of Myiotriccus ornatus. Classification (NCBI taxonomy): domain Eukaryota; kingdom Metazoa; phylum Chordata; class Aves; order Passeriformes; family Tyrannidae; genus Myiotriccus; species Myiotriccus ornatus. Next base: position 1,419,490 of record JAYRBT010000023.1, on the reverse strand, counting down.
CCACAGCATCTCGTGGTGATCTGCCTGAGTAAGGAAGTTCTCACGTTTACAGAGCAGCTTTATTGTTTTATTTTGCAAACCAAAACCAGCCGGGAGTTTCTGAAGCGTCTGCCATCCCCGCAGAGAGCTGTTTAGTCATGCCTGGTGTGCTTGCATGTGAGACAGTGAGGGGAGGGAGGCTCGAGGACTTTGCAAAGATTAAAGATTTATGCTGACCCTTGAATCTGATCCAAGGCTACTAATCTGTCCTGATCCTATCATCTGCTCAGGGTGGATCTATTTCACTTTCCTTTATGGTACTCCTGACTCATTGCACTCCCACTCCAGGCCAGTCCAGTGGGAATGGGAAGCACTACCACATATTTGTTTGGGTTTGCATTTAAAGCTCTGGACCTGTAGTGGGTGCAGCTCATAAAGGAAACCAGTGTGGATAAGATATGGGTGAGCTGAATGCTTGGAAACCACTCCCAAACACAAGCTGAAGTGGTTTGAAATCAAGGTGGAGTGATGTACTGAAGGCACAATACTTGGCAGCTACGCCCAGCATGTGAGAAAGGCATTTAAATCCAAGTGGTGAGGTAGGCAGGGCACCCAGCGTGCTTCCAACGGGACAGCTTGTGCCTTGCAGGGTCTGCAGTGCCAGGTGTCACCCCTCCAGCAGAGAATGGGGTATCCACCCCCCATCTGCCCACCCACCCTCTCCAGATCTGCTCACTGCACCCCTGTGAAGACCCTCCAAGGGCCTGTGAGAAGCTGTGCTGGGGTTCTGCTCATTCCCCTGGCATTCCTGTCTGGGAAATGCCTTGCTGTGCTCCATCACCTTGTACCGAAAGGCTCCAGATGGCTGCTGGGGATTTAATATGAAAAACTATGTGTAGAGGAGAACACAGACCTGATTTTGTTAAGGGCAGAACAAATTTCCCCTGCCCTCACAAAAAAAAAAAAAAAAGGTGTGGCAGAAAGAGAAATAGGAGCTTTCCACCCCTCCCCAGCTCTGCTCTGCCTCAACCACACGTGTCTGGAGGAAGGCTGGGGATGCCACAGCCGCTCTGCCCGCGTGCCAGCCGGGAATGGGGATGGATAACACCCGCTGGGCACCGCCGGCAGTCCCGCGGCCACGGGCTGACAGGCGAGCAGGATCAGTCATACGGGCCTGGCCCGTGGCTGAACTGACCAGGAGCTGGAGTGTGGTATATCCTATTTCAGATCCCCTGGGACATCCTGTTCTCCTGCTAACTGATGATATGTAAATATAGCAAATGCAAAGGGAGGCACTTTCCTACCGTGCCTTGCCCAGGCTGCATATGGAACGGGCTGAGCCCAGCGGCGCCCTCGGGAACACCCATCGCAACTGCGACAGAGGCATCATGCTTTATTTTTAGTTTAAAATGAAGTTCCTGTTTGTAAGGCCAGAAGGGTTACAGGAAAAAAAATGATGAAGTGGGATCATTTACTGCTATTTTCTTTTCACGTGTCCTTCCTTCCTTCCTCCCTCCTGAGAAATAGGATGTAGCACATCACTATTCCAGGCTGCAATATTCGCTCGCGGGAGGGCCGGTTCCTGCTCCCTCCGAAGAGGCCCATTACGCCTTGTGTAACAAAAGGCACGTCCTCCCAACCCCGCCAATTACCCTCGATTTCTAGTTGCTACATGAAGGCCTTTATCTCAGGTAAATGAAACACCGGGCCTCACACCGACTTGCACTGCCTTTCTCTCTAGGCAGAGTTTTGGGCTGCCCCTGCCGGGCGGGGTGACAGGCAGGGCAGGCAGGGGATGGGGATCCCTCCCTCGCTCATCAGTCCCCCTCCTGCCCGGGCCCCTGAGCAGACCCAGCAGCCGTGGGACAGACCAAAACAACGGGAAGTATTTGGTCAGGTCAGCCAAAGGAGCCTCTTTAATGAGCAGAGCCGAGCACTAATTAGTCTGGTGTGCAGCCCCTCGCCCCAGCGCCCGTCCCCGCAGTTCTGCTTCAGCCAGGGGTCACCCTGGAAGCAGAGCCGCTGGGATGAATTTGGCAGGTGCCCACGTGTTTTTCTCCTTCCTGTGCCCTGTTAGGGAAAGGTAATCCCGAGCTGACAGGAGGGAGACTGCGAGCTGCTGACGGGAATTCCCAGCTGAGGGGTTTTAAGAGTGGTGGGAGCTTTGGCGTATGGATTAGGTTGCTTATATATACTATAGTGTGAAGGAAACAGGCGGTTTTGCTAATTCCCTTGCACTTTGGTTTAATAAAGTAGGATTTGTCTGGTGGGAAAGTGTAACAGTGGGATTTAAGCTGTGTGAGTCTCATGACTGGTGCTCGCCTGGCTGGGTGGGAAGCAGGGAAGCATCGGTCACATTCTGTCTCTGCTGTGTTCTCGTGTTTTTAGACATGATTTGAATGCCCACAGCTTCAGATGAGCTTTATTTGGATTAGGTTTATTTAAAAAATCCATATGCAGAGACTTGCACTGAATTCTGTAGCCCAGTTTTTCAGAACTGCAGTGCTCTGTGTCTGAGGAGAACCAGGACCACTTGGTTTGTCAGTGCCTTGTGACAAAGACACAAAAACTGAGAGGATGAAGAGGAGGGGACCGGTGCACAGAGGAAGAGGGGACAGGTTAGTATCTTGTACAGCGTCTGTAGGGAAACGAGATCGTTCTGCTTCTGGTTGTAACGAGAAAGGCCCAATGGAAATTTAAAATCTGGATCTGCATCAAATCCTCAAAGTTCAGGGAGTTTAGAATGAGGAGTTCAGTCCATTCCATCACACATCAGAGCTGTCTGCAAAATTCACAGCCCAACACTTTTTTCCAGCCATGAATTCTGCCAAAGATGTGTGCTTGGAGGTGAGGTATTTTTCTTCTTTTTCATCCCTTTTGCTAATTTAATTCCCAGATCTAAATCAAATTTTTCCATCTCGGACTTCCACTAGCTGGGATGCCTTGTTTGCAGTTGGGAAGCTTTGTTGTACCCTCTGTGGAGTGCTGAGGTGTCACAGGGGGTCCCCTGCCTGCAGTAAGTGACTGAGCAAAGGGGAGGCCTCGGGGTCAAGCATGGGGCTGGTTTATTGCCAGGGTCAAAGTTTTGGGATGTGCTAGTGAGCAAATCATTACAGTGCTCCTGCCCTTCTTTTTCTCATTATTAAGAGGATAAACCCCAACCAATTATTGGAATATGCACAAATATGCCACTGATGAGGGCCCTGAGCAACCAGGCAGATTTTCCGAGCAGCCTTGAAGCAGCAAGACACAGCAGCCACATGCTGGGCTCTCCCTTAATTTTATTCTTTTCTGTTTTCTTGGTTGTAGAATAAGAGCTAATCAAAGTGATGCTCTCCAGCAGGCTTTTGTGTATGGTATTACAGCAAAATCCTAAATTCTCTTTCCTGCTCATGCATACAAAGCAGGAAGAACTAGAATGGCTGCAGACTATTTTCAGATGATTTAGCCAAGGAGAAAATAACTGGGTGGCTGGAAGAAGGAGCTTTTGATAGGAAATAGCCTTGAAGGGCAGCTCTCTGACATGACATTGTGCCACGACAGTGGCCATCAGTGATACCTGAGCGAAAACTCTCACCTCCCCGTGCTTCACTTCATAGCACCCGGTCTACAGCCCTCTCTCTCCCTCATTTTAAAGGGACACCCAGTTCCCAGGGTTCTCTCCCCTTTGTGACAACACTGGGGATGGAACCGCAAAGATGGTCTCACCGGGCATGCTGGGGCTGACATGGGACATGGCATTGGTCCTCGTGTTCCTTCATGTCTCACGAACAGCTCACCACCGATCAAATCCCCTGCTTTGGATTTATTCCGTGCAATTCAAAGCACGATTTGCTGGACCCCGCGGTGCCCATGTGCCCGGGGAGGGCTGGGTGTGGGTGTGGGCACTGCCAGGTCAGGGGAGGTCCTGGGTGAGGGTGAAGGTGAGGAGGAAGGTGAAGGCATCCTCGAAGGCTTTGGGCAAGGAGGACGGTTTTGGTGAGGCTGCATCCCCCTCTGCTGGAAAATCCAAGCAAAGGCAGCAGAGCACCCGGTGGCCGGGGAGAAAACTGGGGGGAAAAAGCGGAAATAAATGTGCAAAGACCACAGGTGAGGCCCGGAGGTCCCCGGGGCCCAGAGGGGACACCGCGGCAGCCAGCCTGGGCTGTGCTGGGGGTTCATCCGCTGCTGGCCGTGCTGAGAGGGCTCTCGCTGGGGACAGCCAGACCCTCTGCAGAAAATGGGACCATGTTGCATTTGTGCCAGGCACAATCCCACTCCCCATCCTGGGAATGGGCGAGTGGGGCAGGGCAGCACCTGACAGCATGGTCAGGCAGGTCCTGACGACGTGGCAGGGTCTCACAGCGGGCAGAGAATCTCAACTTCAGCTAAACAGAATTGCACAGACAAAGGCAGTGCTTTGACTCTGGGTTCAGGGAGGCTTTGTAGCCCAGGTGGTGCCCAAGGGCCACAGGTGATGGGCATGAGGTGCAAAACACCCTGGGGGACTGAAATACTTATGGCAACCATGGGCAGTGGCATTTGTCAGGAAGGGGCTGCAGTGCTGTCTGGTTCTTGCCAAGCAGCTGGTACAAACCAGAGGCTGGAGAAAATGCCTCCCCTGGCCCCTCACCTGCTCCCTGGGTGGGTGGCTCATGGCTCAGCCTAACCAAGGACTCCTGAGAAGTCCCTGCTACCGATTTCCCTGTGCTGCTGCTTCCTCTGGTCCTACAGGTGCCTAAGGGTGCACAGCCCAGGGCTCGCTTGTCTTTCAGAGCCTCGCTTGGAGGCTGTTTGTGCTTAGACTGGAAGAATGGGTTTGTTTCCTTTTGGATTTAAAATCTAAATTACAGAAAGGGTGAAATGCGGTGACTGGGCTGGCAAAGGCCCTGACTGTGCAATAAATCTACGAGCGTGGGCCTGGCTTTTGTGCAGGGGGCTCTGCGAGTGCCAAGGTCGCTGCTAATAAATCTGACTGGAGGACCAGGAGGAAATTTTTTTAAACTTACTGCAAACAGCAGGCTCTTTTTTAACCATCTTTTTTTTCCCCTGCTCCCTTCTGCTGATTCATGCTCCTGCTGCTTCGCCACTGGGAGACGCCAGCATTCCTGAAGGTCATCACTTGCATGCAGCAGCTCACGCTGCGGAGTGTTTGCCAGCATCTAGGAAATCGAAATGCTAAAGTGCCTGCGATCATTTATATTTTCCCTGGCAGTGACAGACAATCCACAGCTTGCCAGCTGAGGAGCTGACACGTTTCCAGGCTGCTACACTGCTCCAAGGTAAAGGAGGTGCGTGAAAGGTGATGCCTCCCGAGGAACCTGACACCAGGTCACCTCAGTGGCACGAGATGAGGATTTTCACCTGGGTTCACCTGCAGGCAGCACTCAGAAATATGGAAACCCAGGGTTCAAGCAGGCACCTCTCTGACTTACACCCAAACCGTTCTGTCGCCCTGTGATCCCATGACACTGGGAAATGAGATCCATGTGCTCACGTCAGGAGTCACGCTGCTGCCCGCCTCACGTCCCTGGGGGAGCAGGGCTGTGCTGCCCTCACCGACGCCTCCCTCCCCTCCTCTGCCTCTGCTCTCCACTGTGGTGAAGACTTGGTGCTGTCCTGGGCTGCAGAAAAGAGGCAGGACTTTAGGGCATGCTGGCAGCATGCAAACGTCTCTGAGGAAATAAGTTATCTTTTAGTTTTCATGGCATGTCTCGTCTTAGTGGCAAAGGGATATTTCTGGTTTAGCTCCAGCAGTAACAGCACAACAGACACTTTTTTTCAGGAGAGCAATGAAGAAGACACAGTGAAATCCTTCCTTCGCTTCTTCAGGTTATTTAGTGAGTATTTATGCTGTGGCAGTACCAAAAGTCCTGAGTAAAATGACGGGAAGACACTGTGTTACAGGCTGTGGTAGGTTTAGGAACTGTCAGTTATTTAATGTCCATCTCTGTAGAAGTGACCACTAATCTTTTACCCTTTCCTTTAAGTGTTTGTAAGAGCAGGATGACACATATCTCATAACCACTATCATCTACCTTGGTTTCTTTTGAGAATATTTTAAGTAGGCCTTGAAAAAGAGGAGCTAGAAACAGCCCCCAGCAAGGTTCTGGTTTATCCTCACAGCTCAGCTTCCCCAAATCCAAGAGCTTCTCCCTCCCTCGACAAGGGAGCCTCCTGGCCTGGGAGGCACCCAAAGTCTCTTTATTTTACAAATTTCCAGTTCAATCCCTGAAAGAAAATCGGTCTCCAGGCAAACTGACGGCACAAACAGGATGCTCCTTAAAGCAACGTGAACAAGCGGGAAAGCACCATCTCAGAGTAACGTTGACAGTATTTTTTGGCTGCGGCTCCTCGCTCGGCAGCAGGGGAGGTGCCACCCAGCAGGCATCTGTAACTCATCAAATCAATTAGTTTCTCTGTCTGCAGGAGGAGTTGTTCGCCAAAGACAAATTAAAGGAGCGTCCAGTAAGATCCTCTATTCTGAGAGGAGCTGTCCTATTTTCTCATACTAATGACAGACTCCGAAATCTGTGCACAATTTAGCTCGTTATTAGAACTAATTGGTGCCAGGCATTCCATCCTCTCTGATAGGGCTAACCATGGGGATGAAATTTTCCGAGTTAATGAACCAGAGAATGGATTAAGAACTTTCAAAGTGCAGTTCATATCACAGCTTAATTAGAAGGAGTATATTAGTTGGCTTTTTATGGATACAAAGGAAAGCCGTGTTTTGGGGTGGAAAAGCACATGCACAGCCGCCTTCCCTGCCACTGGGAAGCTGGGAATGTCTAATTTCAGCGGGGCAGAGCCATGGCATTTGAAGGCAGTGCTTTCCCAGCATGCTGTCAGCTGGAAAGGGGTGGAAACAGGCTTTATTCTCTGCGTGCAGCACTTACCATTCCTCCCGCATAAGGCCCTGTGGGAAGAAACCAATTAGTGCAGCTCTCCCAAGACCAGGGAGCTGCCAGCCGGATCCAGGGCCAGGCTGGGCACTGGGGATCCTCAGGATGTGGATCCACATCCTGCAGACTGTCACGCCCCAGTGTGCAGTCCTGGTGCTCTTATACCCATCCCACTCTAGTTGCTTTTTTTACACCTGTTTCACTGAAGAGGAAATTTATATCACCCATTTTTCTGGCTCAGAGAAATAACTTTTTTTCTGTGTGATTTAGACAGTTTCCTTCTGGCAGTGATGGAGAAGGAGATCCCTTTGCAAGTGTCCCAGAAACAGCGTGGAACCTCAGGAGAGGGGTGCACACTGTGCTTGGCTTCCCCAAATTCATCAGCTGCACGTGCTGCTGCTCTCCCTTCATCCTGGAGTGGAAAGGTATCTGCCAGCTGCACACATAATATCTTTAAAATTTATACTTTAAAGATAAAATAAAGAATATTATCAGATAAATATATAATTTATCATATAAATAAAAAATTCATAATATCTTTAAAATATCTATTTTAAAGACTGCCTGTCTTTAAAAGCAGCTCCTGCATGTGATTTTTGTTAGTCGGGGCTAGGATAGCTAAGCTGTAGCATTTGTTTGGGGAAAAAAAATAAGGAAAGGCCTGATAGCATCAGCTGGCTTTGGATTATACCTGGTGCTGTATTTGCTGGGTTTTGCGAATGTAAGTAATACCAAACAACCCAAAATTCCCAGGTGCCGATGCTACTGCTACCCTGGGTGTTTTTCTGCACCATCTGAGCTGCTTGGCCCCTCTCTCTTCGTTATTCAGATTCCATAAAACTATTGAACTTACTTCTCCCACTCCCCCTTGGAGCTGGGATGTCCATATCCAGGTAGCCCACTCCACTCTTCATGCGTTATCTTAGCTCTTTAATATTTGTAAAATAATTTGAGAACCAGGGCAAAACAATAGCTGTTTTCCAACCCACTGGCAACCAAAAAAACCCTGTTTAATATCCTTTCATAGCTCTTAATTTGAGTCATGAAAGTTTTACTGCAACGTGATAAGAAATCCTGGAGAAGAAGATTGTGCTTCAAGTGAATGGAAAATATTCTTTGCGTATCCTGTAGATTCCTCATGATGAATAACTGAGAATAACAAAGTTAAATGGGCCTTTCCTTCAGTTTTGGCAGTTCTATGAGCGCACATGAAGCTTTGTATTTCACTTGCTTTAAAAGTACTCAGCAAATAACTGGAAATATTATGGTTGATATTTTTTGATCCCCAGTCCTCTGCAAGTCAGGATTGGGTTTGTGGGTGGCCGTGAGCCGGAGCAGCCCGGAGGGGATGAGGCTCCCCCTCACAGTGCCCGCGGCGATGGTGGGGCCGAGGGGTGGCATCAGACACCCCTCACCCTCACCCACCCACCATGGAGCACAGCCTGGGCAGCCTTGCTTTGGACATCGGGAAGAATTTCCTCACAGAAAGGGTGACTAGACACTGGAAGGGGCTGCCCAGGGAGGTGGTGGAGTCACTGCCCCCGGGGGTGTCCAAGGAAGGACTGGATGTGGCTGGACTCCATGGTCCTGTTAGTCTTTCCCAAGCTGAATGACCCCGCGATTCTGTGGGGTGTGAGCTGACACTCCTTCACCCACACCTGTCCATGAGGGTGGGCTGACGACGAGAGGATGTCTTAAGTTGCACAGAGGAGGTTCAGGTTGGACATCAAAAGCGATTTCCTCACAGAAAGGGTGACTAGACACTGGAATGGACTGGGAGGTGGTGGAATCACCTCCCCTGGAGGTGTTCAGGCAAAGAGTGGACACGGCACTTGGTGCCATGGTCTGGCTGACAGGGTGGTGCTCGGTCACCGGCTGAACTCGATGATCTCAGAGGTCCTTTCCGACCCAACTCACACTGTGACCCTGCGGGTGCGGACGGACCCGCTGCCGCCGCGCCGCTCGGCCGCCCCGGGACCCGCGTCCCTCACGGGATCCCCGGGACCCGCGTCCCTTACGGGATCCCCGGGACCCGCGTCACTCACGGGATCCCCGGGACCCGCGTCCCTCACGGGATCCCCGTCCCTCACGGGATCCCCGTCCCTCA
>JAYRBT010000023.1:1367946-1409887 GCA_036023395.1 Myiotriccus ornatus | reverse complement strand
CCCGGCACAGCGGGGACCGGCCCGGCACAGCCCCGCACGGCCCGGCACAGCGGGGACCGGCCCGGCACAGCCCCGCACGGCACAGCCCGGCCCGCCGCAGCCAGCGCCGGCACAGCCCGCAGCGCCCCCGGCCCGCCCGCCCGCCGCCACGATGCTGGCGCTGCTGTCCCGGCTGCTGGACTGGTTCCGCTCGCTCTTCTGGAAGGAGGAGATGGAGCTGACGCTGGTGGGGCTGCAGTACTCGGGCAAGACCACCTTCGTGAACGTGATCGCGGTGAGCGGGCGGGCTGAGCCGGGGCCCGGGAGGGAGCGGGCAGCGCCGTGCCCTGCTGGGAGGGTGGGAGCCCGGGGCCGCTGCGCCTCCCCGGGCCTTCGGGTGCTAATGGGACACCGATCCCGCCTCGGGGCACGGCCCTGCAGCCGTGTGTCGCTGCGGCCGGGCTTAGCAAATGCGGTGGTAACATCGTGTGCCCTCAGCTGCTTCCTCCCTTCGTTCCGAATGGTTTGAAGTGTCACCCACTCACGGTTCTCCTCTCAGTTGTTTGCTTAGCCTGACTGCTGTAGCCTGTATCAAATAATCTCCTTTCTCTCAAGGTACAACTTGCTTCAGAAGTACAGCTAGCAAAGCTGGCAGCAGCAAAGCGCTGCACTGGGGCCTGCTGCTCTGGTGGTGTGCCTGGAGCAGGCCAAGGAAGGGTGTGGGACTCCTCCTACGCGGAGCTTTTCCATTGTTGAATGAGATAAAGAGTAGCTTTGCCTAAATGACTTAGCTGGCTCCACCAGTGTCCTGCTCTGTGGATATATGTGATGGGAAACATTCCAGGAGATAAGTTTGGGAGCTCTTGTAGGGAGACTGCAATGGGGAGCCGGGATGCCTTTTGGGTTTGCAGGGAGCATGAGGGACCTGAGTCCAGAGACCCTGGAATGAGAGCTGATGTCTCCAGCCTTACAGGAGCACACCTTCAGCCTGTCTTCCAGGGTCTTTTGAGGCTGTCTCCATAACACTATGGAATATTTGTGTGAATGTATTTACTTAAGTGTCAGGTGAATGAGTTGCTGGATAGGAACACAACTTTTATTGTCTTGAATAAATTCATCCTTATACACTGATAGATACCCTGGTAAAACATAACCAAGGTCTTGCATAGCTCAAGTGTGAGCACTTAGTGTGCTCCTTGATAATCATGGGAAATGGGTCTGCCCCCATCAAAGGTCACTTCTCTCTGACTAGTTTTTATGTGAAAGTTGCTGAACTAACCCAAGAGGTCCAGAAGCCTGTTTTTTCACACACTGCCACTACCTCTGGCCTTGGATTTCTAAACATGGAGCTCTGAAATTGTTGAACAACCTCGGTCTGTGGCTGCTGAGCTGATACTGCTTGGAGTGTTGCTGCAGCTCGGGGCTCTGAGGTTACTCTGCAGGTTTGTTGTCTGCTGGAGTCCTCATGGTTATGGTACTTGACAGAGAACGGCTTTGACTCTCTGTAGTCCCAGCAGCACATGTTCAGGGAGTCACCTGTGAAGCTATGCAGATATGTGGAGCAGTTGAGAAGTGCAATAGCTGCCCATCAGTTTGGTCCATCTGAGTGTTCTCAAGTGGTAAAAGTTTTCCTAAATAAAGCTGACATCAGTTTCCAGCTTCTTTTGCTGGGGGTTGAATCTTGCAAGGTTTCAACCACATGTTAGGATCACACCCAGACATTTATCTGAGTGTCATTCAAAGAGCCTTGCAAAACCCAGTGAAATAGGGAAGTTGTTGTGTGTGCTGACACAGCCTCGTTGGCTGGCTTGGTTTGGAAGCAGCACAACTCATGTTTCTGAAGCTTTTAATTAGGACATCTATGAACTCTCTACGAAAAACAGAGAGAGGGGACTTGCTCAGGGTTTTATTACTGATTTAAAAAAACCAATGCCATAAGCTTCGGTCATTGGTGCAATATTGCTTTTTGGAGAAGTACTGCTGTCCGTGGCATGCAGAAATAACTTGGTAGTTGCTTCCCTGACTAACTTGAGTTCAGAGTCTGCATTTGGGAATGAGCATAGGAAAAGAATAACTGCTCTCTGCAGGCCACTTAATGGTCTGGATGGATGAGGCTGTTGGGATTCCTTAAAACTAAAATGAAGGGAATGACACAGCAAGATGTCTTATAGGATAGCTCTAAAAGCTGGATTGCACACCAGGAACATGGTATGGCTTAGAAGGTTCTGTTCTGTCTAATAGAGATGTGACCAGCTCGAAAACAGAGAGTTTAATTCAATATAAATCTCTAATGGAATCTCTGCCCTTCAAATCAGGCATATGGAACTAGAGTGAAACTCGACCAAGGAAGCTTGATACAAGGCCTGACTGCTGCATGAGAGGCAGACAGTCCTGTTCTAGGTTGGTATTGGGTTTGGACCATATTTATTCCTTCAGTGTAAACAAGCACTTGGTTTGTAATCAGACCAAACAAAGTCATGGAGTGGTAGGATAAGGGGGAATGGCTTTGAACCGAGAGATGGGGAAGCTGGATTAGATATTAGGGATAAATCCTTCCCTGTGAGGGTGGACAGGCCCTGGCACAGGCTGCCCAGGAGAAGCTGTGGCTGCCCCATCCCTGGAAGTGTCCAAGGCCAAGCTGGACCTGTGCTAGTGGAAGGTGTCCCTGCCCAGGGCAGGGGGTGGGACTGGATGGACTTTAAGGTCCCTTGCAACACAAACCATTCTGGGATCAGTTTGACTGGAAGGTTTAGAACCCAGCCTCAGCAGTGCAATCTCGTTAGAGCTGGATGTGGCTAATGCAGCTTCTGCTTTGCTGAGACTCTGCATTAGTCACTGTCTCTAATTAGATATTAAGCCTAAGTTTTCCATGTGCGTGAGTAAACTTGCTCACAAGGGAGGATATCATTTCTTCCTGGTCCTAATTTCCCTAATGTGGATGGCCTGTGGCTCTTATTTGGAGAAACTGCCTGTCATCCTGGGACCGCCTCTGGAATTGTCGGCTCCTTATCCGAGCGCCGCAAATGCCCATTATTTACAGGGGCTGCAGTAGCTGGTGCCGTTTGCATCTCTGCAGCTCGTGGGTGTTCCAGCCTTTCCCCAGCCTGGCTGTGGAGCTGGCAGTGCTGGCCACGCTGGTGTGGGGAGGCACAGAGGGGCCCCAGCTCCTCCACGGCCTGTGACGCAACTGAAACATGACTCAAGTAAACTGACTCTGCTCCCAGGCCTGGGCAGCGTGTGCTGCTGGATAATGGGGCACTTGTTCACTTTCAGAGGGGTATCTCATGGAAGAGTGGTGTATCCTGGCTGTTTTTAGAAGTTTTGCTTGAAGCCTGGTAGGTTGATCCTCGATCCAGGTGTTTGGCACTGGAAGACTGAAGCTCGTTAGTCTGATCCTCCAATACAGTTGTTAGGCTTAAGAGCTAAACTCAGCCTGTTTGTGGTGACAGGGTAAATAAGGTCCCTGTGTAGGATTTGTGTCAGAGCCTGAATTAGTGTGGTTTGTTTTTTTAACTTTGGAATATCCAACATGCCTTGGAATGAGGCCTTTCTAGAGAGAGGCAATTCCTGAAGCACCTCTCAACCAAAGGTTCCTTTGGCCAGCTGGGAGCTGTGACTTCCCTCTGGCCTCATGACTGTTATAAGTAACTTTGACTTAAAGAAGCCACATTGGCAAAGTGTGGAAAAAGATTGTTCTAGAGAATTCCACTGCTGTTTTAGTGCCTTCTGGAACACTCAGGTAGGCCGTAAATCCCGTGTGCTGTCACTTCATACACACAGTAGCTAAGGGAGAAGGGTGATACACTTTGAAGTGTTGTTTCTTAATGGCAGAAGTCTCTTGAAATGCATTGCATCACTTCATTAGCTAATAAAGCTACCAGGAGGTGACTCATGCTCTGTCTTTGAGGTCCTGCTTTCTGTATCCCCAGGTGGGCTGAAACAGGTGACTGAAATTGGAGTCTGCTTTTCCCATCGTGGTCCTGGGTTCCTGCAGAGCACCCTGTAAGAAATGGAGGAGCTCTAAGTAGTAACACCTGGATAAAGATGCTCTTGTGTCTGTCAGAGGCACGAAATGAGCTCCTACACGACTGACTTCTAGAGAGAAATATGCCTTTTTCGTGGTAGTTACGTGATAAGTGGTCCATGTCCTTCTAAATATTCCATGGAATAGGGTTGGGGAAATAAAAACGCCTTTTTGTGTCAGGTACTGCTGTTGTACTTCCTGCAGCAATCATTCGTGGAGATGCTGTTGTGAAGCCTTTCAAGGGACTGTGAGATCACAGGGATTGAAGCTTCTAAACTAGGGTTCAGGCTTCTGACCTGGTCACAAGTAGCTGGAACACTGAGGTATCTCCAGAAGGAAACTGGACTACACACAGTTGATTTGTCCATCTATGATGCACTGCTTGGTGGAGGCTATGAGTGTTGCAGAGGAGGCTTAGTGTAGGGGTAGCTTGATATGCTAAAATTACACTGTTTTTAAAATTCTTTTTAAAAGAGGAGATTTCTGAGAGATGTGGCATTTTTTCATTAGTGTGAAAAGAGAGGAATTTAGGGGTGAACAGCAGGGTTTAATGTAATATGCTGGTTCAGGTGGATTGGGAGTGTCCTGGCTGGAATCCGCACTCCACTGATGTTATCTCCGAGTTGGTTAAGCTTGCTTGTGATCTCTTCTAGCTGGATGAAAAGTAATATGAGTAAAGATAGGACAATCTTTACTGTGTAGTAACAAGGTCTGTATGAAGAAATTGGTCCTATAAGTCATGAATCACCTCAGCTTTATGAGATGCAAACTAAAGGCTGCCCTGACCTTTTCTGCTGATAGAAAGAATGTCCTTGTGCAGGCTGTGGGATCAAAATCAAGCTGCTTAGGGGGCTTGGTGCTGACAGTCTGGGTGTCTAAGGCCAGGCTGGACAGGGCTTGAAGCATCCTGGTCTAGTGGAAGGTGTCCTTGCCTATGGCAGGGGGTGGAACAGGATAGTTTTAAAGGTTCCTTCCAGCCCAAACCACTCCATCATTCTGTAGCTGCCTGGAAGTTGTCTTACGGCTGTGGAGAGGCAGATGAAGTAGCCAGAGCGTGGTTTTGTTTGTTTTGGGTTTTTTCACTCAAGACAACTGGAAATGGTAGATTGAGTAAGCAGCTTGTTGTAATATTAACAAAGTATCAAAAAAGACTAACTTGCATCCCTTTTACACTGCTGGAATGTCAGGTGATGCCAAGTTAAACTCCTGTCCCAAGTTTTCCTCTGGGAAATGAAGCGGCCCTGTAGCTGATCCTGCTACAGTGTGTTTGGGAATTAGTGCTGGTACTGGATACAAGGTGAGCTGAACCCAAACTGATTTATGGAGCACAGTGCAGGGACTTAGTTCAGTCTGGAAGCAGTTTTGCTGCTCTGAATAATCCTTATCCAACAGAAGTACTCATCCAGGTAAATGGGCTCATGTTGCACTAAAATCACGTGTTTAGGTTCTCCGGGAGCTTTGAGTATCCAGAAGGGAGCATCTCTTAAACCAGGAGGCTTAAGGATCAGTCCTGTGGGTTCCTTCTGCATGAGGCCTCTGAAATTCGGTCTATTTAGTCTCCCTGTTCCTTATCTCCCACACAGGGGCTGGAGTTGAGTTTGTTTGCTGACCTTGAGTTTGTGTTAGCTCTGTATGGTCTGTGTGACCTCGGAGCTTGGGCTTCATTCATAATCCCTCCTGGGACACAGGGCTGCTCCCCCGGCAGCCCTGCAGTGTCTGCCTGGTGGGATGGGCACAAGTGCTGAAAACAAGGCACTGCTGTGTTTCTCAGCACCTACACTTGGGCAGTGCTGCTGCCTGTGACCACAGCCACAGGCTTTGTGACCAGGAATTGAAAATACTGCTGTGCATATCCAATATGTTTTAAAGCTGGTGCCTGTTTTAGAAGGGGAAAGCATCATATTGTGAGCACACGGTGATAGGGCTGAGTAATCTGCTCTAGGAGGGAAGTGATTCAAACAGGACTGCCTACCAGTAAAGGCATATTCCTTTTGTTCTGCTGTGTGAGTAGCTTTTTGCATATGAATACTCTAAGTTGCAACTGAATTCCTGGTTTTTTTCTTCTGTAGAGGTAGTAAACAAAAGCTCCCTACATTCTGGGTTTAGAGAACTGTTTCTGGGCCAAGACAGCTGAATGCAGTAGCAGAATCCATCAAAGGAGATCACTGCCTGCTTGCTAAATCCTCTACAGTCATTTTAACCAATTTCTGACCTGTCTCAAAAGAGAAGGTGACTGCCAGTAGCTGTCTTTGGGTGCAGTGCCTGTGAGCAGAGGAACACCCACCCATCAGAGGGAGGCCTTCCAAATGAAGACCCGAGTTGATCATTATGCCCATGTCAGTGCTGGATTGTCCCCCTGCACAGCAGAGAACAGACAGTGAAACTCGAGTGTAACTGAGGACTCTGCAGTGGAGGTTTTAAGCAAGTCAGAACAAGTTTTGGGGTGTGCAGCGTGGGTAGAGAGTACTTGGGAAGGAATATAAGGTGCAGCAGCTTTCCAGAAGATTCTGTAAAAGCTTTCTTGTGGTGGGTCACAGTAATTTCTGCAATGTTACATTAAACACGTGGTAAATGAGGTGCTGATCCACTCTGAAGGAATTTGTATCCTAAAAGAGCAGTGAGAGAACATGAAATTGATACTGAACATGCTGTAGTTAGTGGGATGGCTGGCAGTGGAGGGCTATAAACCCTTCAGAGGGATGGGCAGGAAAGGAGAAGCTTTGGGATAGGCTTGTATGTCAGGAGTGTTTGCACTCTGTAGAGCTTGATGATGCTCATGATAAGGTTGTTTATGGGTAAGAATCGGGGAGAAGGCCAACAAGGCAGATATCCTGGTGGGAATCTATTCTAAACCACCCAATACAGGAAGAAGGGGCACCAAAATGCTCCTTAAGCAGCTGGGAGAAGTCTGACAATCACTAGGCCTTGTTCTCATAGGACACTTCAGCTTCCCAGATATATGCTGGAAATAAAACAGCAGAGGGAAAACAGTCAGGGAGATTCCTGGAGTTCCTATTGATAGGAACAGCTCTTGAGTGAAGAATCTGGAATTATCTGAGTGGGAATAGCTGGGGTAAGATGCAGTAGCAGAGAGATGGAGGTTCAGGGAGTGCTTGGGAGAGCTTGGAGAGGAGCTGTGGGTGTGGGGTGTGACTGTGGAGGCAGGAATGTGGAGGCAGGAATGCAGTGGTGCTTGAGCAACCTGGCAAGTGACCCTTCAGGGGCAACACTGGCTCCAGGAGCCAAACTGAGCTGCATCAGCCATGGAAGCACAGCCAACCACCAGCTGCTGAGCTGCACGTGATGGAATGGACAGCTCAGAAACGGGGATTTCAGGAATGGGGAGCTGATGGACAGGCATCCAGCTGAGCACTTTGCTGAGTTAGAAAGGTTAGAGTGTGTTCTGAAGCAGTGCTGCAGGAGGCTGATTCAAGCTCCTCTGTGCAGCCCTGCTCCTGCTGGCCACCCTGCTCCTGATACAAACCAGGAGCTGCTGGCCTTCTTGGCCACCTGGTCACACTTAGTTGGTACTTCCAGCTGGTGGCAGTTGGGCCCTAACTGGGGTGTGTGATGTTTGCTCCAGAGATCCCAAAGAGCTTGGAACCCAGGGTGGCCTCTCTCTGCAACGTCAGGGAGAGATGCAGACTTTGCTGTGGTATCAAACCCTAATTAAACATCTGAATGCTTTTGGATCGACCTTAGTTTTCTCAGGTCTTGTCGACTGTCTGGTTCTATTACACATAATGGATGTAGTGAGCTTCATAATGGCCACTGTGGTGATTCACCTTGTACCAAACAGCCAAGGCAGCAGGGCAGAAATCTGGTGTTGATAACACTTGTTATGGCTCCTGCGTTGGCTGCAGGAGATAGCTGGGAACTTGGGAATTTGGCTCTCCAGCTGCTACAGATAAAAGTGTAACAGACAGTAAAACATCTGCCACTGGAGAACCTCTCTAATGCAATGCCGTTTGCTGCAGTTCTGTCAGAGCTTTGGACTGATGCTGAATGTCTGGTGGCAACAGGCTCAAATACTTTCCAGCTGCATTTCATTGCCTTTCCCAGTGCTGAACAAGGTGGACACTGCAGCCTGGCAGGAAGCTGACCCGTCAGGTCCTTCCACTTTGCAGCCTTCTAACACTGCTCAGGGAGTTACCCCATACCTGTGGGTTGGAGGCTTCCTCCAGTGGGTGATTTATTACTGTAAATGCTGTCTGTAAAGTAGCTTGCATCAGAGGGAGAGCTTCTGGATATTTCTAGCTCCCAGGTAACTGGGAGATCCTACGTGTAGATCTTGGCTCTAGCAGAAGTAGGTGAATGGCTTTTTTCCTGTCCTTGTCCTGGCTGTCCATCTGTTAAGCTGTGCAAAGCACTTCTCCCAGGTAACTTTGCTCCCTGACTGCCTCAAGGCCTGAACAATTATTTCAGTGCTTGTAAGAAATGACTTGCCTGACTTCAGTACAGATGGATATAATGTCTAGGACTCCTTGGCCGTGAAGCCTTCAGCTGGAAGGCAAATGGTTAGAAAAAGCTTGTGATCTTTTACTGTGCAAACCAGCTGTGTCAGATGAGCACTAAATTTAACTTTCTTTTTTTTCCAGTCAGGTCAGTTCAGTGAAGATATGATTCCTACCGTGGGCTTCAACATGAGGAAAGTTACAAAGGGTAATGTTACAATAAAGGTATGTTGCCATTGTTGACTGTTGCCTTCAGCTTCTAGTTTAAAATGTGCATGCTTGCTCTGTTTTGCTTCCAGCCTTGGGACAAATATAGAAAACTGAAGAGGCTCAGCTAAATCTGTCAAGTAGCTTAAGAAGACATTTATGTTTATTTATGGAGTTTCTTAAATGAGAATCTGTGTGTGATTTCCAGGTTCATGGACTAGTTAAAGGAATCTTGTGATAAGGCTGTCTGGCTTTAATCTGAGTGCCCACAGACGCTGCTTTTCTACTCATCAGGATTGCTTACATCAAATGCAGAGTTTTAGGTCAATGCATCGTAGTTTCCTGTGTACCTCAGTGTGTAACCTCAGTCCCCAGGTGTGTCCCTGCAGCTGGTGCAAGGTGCTCTAGTTTGCATCCCCTGCTGTGGGGTGGGTGTAAGATCTGAGCAGCTGTACAAGGGATTAGTTCTGGTTTAACATGGGAGGGGTCCAGCAGCTGGTTAAGGAGAAAGGAAAAACTGTGTTTGGATTTCTTGTCTTATCTTTGCCTGACATGTTTAAAATAGTGCATGGCTAAGTTGTCTTTTTCCCTCGCCTCAAGATCTGGGATATAGGAGGGCAGCCGCGGTTCCGGAGCATGTGGGAGCGATATTGCAGAGGAGTTAATGCTATTGTGTAAGTGCCTTCCCTCAGCTCCTACTCACCTCCAGTGTGCTCCTCTTCTCTGGGAGCCTCCTAACAGAGCATGCTTCACTCTCTAGTCCTCCTTGTAATTCTGAAACTGTACTGCAACCAGATTGACCTGTTTTACCCCTGAGTTCAGAGCTCAGGATGGGTTGTTTTTTTGTCTTTCTGATCTGGAGTACTAACTCCTTCCTATCTGAACTGGGTGGCAGTGCTGTCTAACTTAAAGCATCTTCCTGCTACTCTGGTCTTAAAGAATTTTTTTTTTTAAAGAACCAAATTCTTTGCTCAGAACCCCGATCTTTGTTTAAAGCCTTGTTGAATGTGCTCAAACCTGGCAGTGTAAAGGAAAGACTGATGTTTCTGAAGGAGCTCAGTCTCACTGACCTAACCTGAAATTCTCTTTAAAGCTACATGGTAGATGCTGCAGATCGTGAAAAAATAGAAGCCTCTCGAAATGAGCTGCACAACCTTCTAGATAAGCCACAGTTACAAGGAATCCCTGTAAGTAATATCGCCTTAAACAGTATTAAATGCTTGAGGAATGTCACAACTTTAGCAACTCTGAAGTCTGCCTTGAACTCCTAATTGCAAGGCCTGACCTTACTGGTCAGTGCAGTCATGAACAACACCTGCCCCCAGTGCCTTAACTCTTAATTGTTGACCTCAGTCCATTTTCCAGTGATCTTATTTTGTTCAGTGCCCGCAAACAAAAGAAATAAAATTAAAACAGTAGTTTAGAGGTTTCCACAGTATGAGTTGGTGCTCTTGTCTAAAGGTTAACCAGCGTGTAATACAGAAGTGTAAAGTAAGTTTGGGGAATCTCAGATGAAAATCTGCTGGGATTCTTCTCAGTTTTGTCAGCTGATGTGTTTCTGTGCTTGCTCTTTGCACAGAATGGTTTATTTGGACCCCCTCTTTGCCTGTGAATGGGTCAGGCTACCTTTTTGATCTGGTTTAATAGTGAATATCTCATTCCATTAGATTTAATAGGCAAGTGCAGACTGTTTGTGGGATTCCTTTCAAGTGGAATTTGGGGTTTTTGTCTTTTTGTTGTTTTGTTTAAGCAAAGCTGCAACCATTTCCTTCTCTGGATTTCAGGTTCTAGTACTTGGAAATAAGAGAGACCTTCCTAATGCTTTGGATGAGAAACAGCTAATTGAAAAGATGTAAGTCTAACCCTTCCTAAGAAACATTTCTTTAACTCAGTAATGCCAGGTACATAAGGCTGTTATTAAATCAGGAAGCTTGCATTTAAAAGCAGAAAACCCAGCAACAGGAGGTAATAACATTGTACAGAAACAAGTTATGTGGAGAAGGTGAAGGGGAGCATTTGAGCTCTCAGTAAGAGTCCCTGTGTAAGAGAAACTCATGCTGAAATGTTCTCTCTTTCCTAGGAACCTTGCTGCTATTCAGGACAGAGAAATCTGCTGCTACTCAATTTCTTGCAAAGAGAAAGATAATATAGGTAACTATTAACCCAATATGCTGAGCTTTATGAAGAGCTGTCAGAGGATGGGCTGGGGGATTGTAACTTCTGAAACGCACGTTGCCTGACTTCAGGAAATCAGAGAATCAAATGTGTGAGTGCACTGGGTAAATTCAGCATAATTCCTGATGGCAGTGAGGAAGCTTGACTGGTATTAAAGTTGTAGGGTTGTAGTTACTGAAACATATGTCAGTCCCTGTGAAATGTGTTCCTTTCTCCAGTTAGTTTGCAAGAAATAGCTGACCAGCCTCACCATTAGCTTGGCCTAAAGGATTTTATACTTTATCAGGTGCTCTCATCTCTTTCTCACTTGGGGAGAAGGGTAAGTACTTGAAGCAAGATTTTCCTCAAGTCATTCCCTTGAAAGAATCAGTTTCCCTTGCTGCCTTATCGTAGCAGTTTGTGCTGTGGCATCTGCTAATCACTGCAGCCAGACAGTGCATCTGTCTGGCACTGACATCAAATGCTTTAAAACCTGTGGAGTTCAAAGGCACAAACCACGTACTGTGTAAGATCTGGTACCTGACAGTAGTTTTGTAAGTAAACTGAGTGAAAACACAGAATTTAACAGCACTTGCCATCCTTCTCCTGATGCCTCCTGTGGCTGCCATGGCATTAACACTGGAGCATTGCCAGGCTAACAGGAGTTTGCTGGTGAGGAAGCTTCAGGGAGATCCTCCCAGGAGAAGCTCTACAGAATGCCAGGATCGCTTTCTATTAAGGATTCAGCTTCTTTCCAAGAAAAATGAATAGCCTGTGGAACAATTCTGGCTTCTTCTCCAAGAAGCCTCTGTCTCCATCAGTTAAAGGCTCAGACATGATGCATGGAAGCAGATACTCCCTTCTATCATATCCCACACGACTGAGGCTCTGGGGAAGGAGCTGCTGAAGGCATCAGGCTGGTGTGGTGCCAGTGCCTTTGCCTACCTTAGGAGATCCTCTTTCAGGCATGGAGGAGCTTGATGCCTTTCACCCACAGGGCTAAACTAACTTTACTTTCATCGGGTGAGGAGCTGCAGACTGGCCAAATAGAGCAATGCTGATCTAAAAGTAATTATTGGAGCCATAGGAAAGTATCAGATTAAGGGATGTCCTTTTCCTAGTGGTGTAGGTGACTGAGGAACCAGGATTTCCAGAGCAGTGACTTTGTTACTTGAAGGATGCTGGGCAGCTACAGGACCAAAGCACAGATAGCAAGCATTCCAAAAAATTATCCTGTTGATCTGCCTTGGACGATCCTCTAGAGAAGGGCTTGGACATTCCTGTACCAAAGCCATGCCAGTTATACAAATACAGACATTTGAACACCTCTCTTCTCTCTCTCTGTAGATATCACGCTTCAGTGGCTTATTCAGCATTCAAAATCTAGAAGAAGCTGAAGTCTTCCTGGAATCTCCAGTACCAGTTGGCCATAATCTCAATTGTCCACTTCCCTCCATAATGAGATACTACCCAAAAATCCTGTATCAAGAATCTGCCTTTTCACGGTTCATTTCTCATGTGCACTGCTGAAGACTTGTATTCCTATTCTGTCACAAAACAACTAGAGTTGTCATGATAAAGTCAGCACAACTATTTATTTTACAACCATCTGTGGTGGGAGGGTTGGGGGAGGGGCTTTTTAAAAGAAATATCTCTACCATGTTAACTACGATGGTACACTCTGTTCTGGTTTTTCAGGGCCAGGTTTTTATATGATTTTCAGCAAGTGTTTTATTTCTAGTGTTTAGTGGCTTGAAGATGCTGATGCTTGACAGCATTGAGATTCTGTAAGATGCCACATACAGTAGTTAGAAAACATTTAAGCGTGAGTTGTGGGATACTGATTTATCTCACAAATGCATGTGATGTGTGTATGTAAGCAGAGAAATGGAAACTGTTTGCAGAGGGGAGCACAAGGCATAGATCAGCATCACTAATCTACAGCTGAGATCCTGTCACTTGAAAAAGAAAACTCTCATGATGAATTAGGAAAGAGTCATCTTTTAAAATCGTTCTGTTGCTTCTGTTTAACATTTGTGCAGGGGATGGGAATGGACTGTTCTGTAAACTTTCGAAAATTGGAGTATTCCAGCATGAAAACAAATTGCTAGGAACATCAGACTTTGTTCAAATACATTCTTCTATCTCCAGATGCTCGTGGTCTCTGTCTGAAACCAGAACATGCATTGTGAGCAGCTGCATGACACCCCAGTTACTGATGTGCTTGTATCGAGGCGGTTGTTGCCCTTTAGCACACTATCTGTGTAATTGTCTAGTGTCTCTCCTGCTCATGGAATGGCTGGGCACAGTTTCACCTGGTGCTATGGAATACCTAGGCTATTGTGACAACTCTAGACCTGCCTGCTTTTCGATGTAACCATGTGCAAAGCCTGTAAGATGCAAGATGAAATGTTCTACTGTGTCAAAGCACAAGAGAGCCAATGATCCTGTCTCTTGACTAGCTCCTGCAGCTTAGGGAAGTGTGTATAAACTCAAGATTGCAATGTTTTTGTAGCTTTACTTTCTCAATGACTTCAGCCTATTTAAAGGGACAGACTTGTTTAGACTGGTTTGTTCACACAGCAGTGTCAGTGTAGCTTTACTTGTGTGTGCAAATCCATGGTACCCCTGCCTGTGTTGCCTCACACTGTGTGTGATTCCTCACCTCAACGTGGTTTGCATCCCGTGGGAGTCTTGGGTTGGCAACATGCTTAGTCCCTGTCAGCTGTGACAAGCCAGTTTTAATGCAGACTGCCATGGCCTTACTGTTCTGTACCACCTCTGGCACTGTTGCACAGACACTACAAGCTGCCTGCGTTCAGTCTGAAGTTGCATTTTAACTTTTTGTCCCCTTTCAGTTCTCTGAAGCATGATTTCAATTAATTCATACTCTGGTGCTGTAGAGGAGAGGGTAAATTAACTTGCTACTGTAGTCCTGAGTTCACC
This sequence comes from Myiotriccus ornatus, assembly GCA_036023395.1. Taxonomy (NCBI): domain Eukaryota; kingdom Metazoa; phylum Chordata; class Aves; order Passeriformes; family Tyrannidae; genus Myiotriccus; species Myiotriccus ornatus. The sequence goes on along the minus strand of JAYRBT010000023.1, from coordinate 1,396,123 downwards.
AGGAACTGCTACAGTTACCTTTATTTAGCAAACTTGCTTGTGCCTAAAATAAGGAACCTAAACTAGAATGTGTGAATCTTTGTGGGGGACCAGGTCACTGTTTAGTTAACTGGCCTATAGCTAAACTTGATGTGTTTGGTGTTTATATACTTCACTGCTTTCAGCGTTTATGGCATCCAAACACTACCAATTGTTAACCTGTGCATTACTCTCTGCATGTGAACAACTTATACAATTACTGAACTTTGTAAATACGTGAATTTTTTTATTTAGGTGGATGCATATGTTGGTTTACTGCTCTTCAGCTTTATTCAATAAACTTATGTTTTGAGGGTTGTATTGACACTTAACTGACTGACTTGAGTTGATGTGGCTGAACTCATGGAAATACATGATGGGATGTGTGCCTCCTCTCCCAGAGATGACAGTGGGGGAAGAAGGATTGGTAAATACCTGAGCTGATTTAGGTTCTGTGGTTCGACTGTTCCAGCGAAATGCTCATAAAACTACCTTTGAGGCCTGGGGCTTGCTCAGCTTACCTGAGCAAGCTCAGCTACTCAGTCTCGGCAGAATTCAGTGCTCTTCTATGTTTATAAAAAGCACTGGGCAGCTGAGGGGTCAGAAGTAGGGGCAGCTTCAGAGGAGCTCTGTTTTCAGGAGAGAAATGCATGTGTCTGCAAGCTTCTTTCTTGTCAAGCCTAGAGTAAAACCTTTGTTTTTCTAGCACAAGTGTCAGATCTTGCAGTGCCAGTTAAAGCAGAAGGATTCTTATCTCAGTGGGAAGTGAGGCTTTTGTTGACTGAGGTGTCAAACAAAATCTTTGCTGTGATTGTAATCTGGAGTTTCATTGATTGTTCTTCCCAAAGGCTTTTGTTGCATTAATGTCTTTTAGGTCACTGATAATTTATGGGACTGTATGTCATCATCTTCCAATTAATGGTAACAAATTGGATGTGTTGTTTCAGGGCTTGTCTCCGCGTAAGCTTCCAAACTTGCTGAGCTGTAACAGGTTAGTTTTTAGTACTGAGAGCAGGTCTTTTAGCATCCTTCAGTGTAACTTGGCTGGTGGGAAGGACTGGTGAACTGTTGGGTAAAAGAACATGTGTGTATTTGTTTGGGAGTTTCCTGCATGCAAAACCAGCTCCCTGGAGTTCACAGGCAAGGCAAAATGCTTCTAGACACAAATCTGAGAAGAGTATTAGTGCTCTAGGCTTTGTCACCCTGGTTGCTCTGATACCAGAAGCAGCCACTTCAGTAAATCAGCTGTGGTATGAACTGGCCAACAGCCCTTTGCTTGACGTGGTATTTCAGTAATAGTTTCTACTTCTTTGTGTAAATAGCAGGGAGAACCACAGGGGCCAGCTGTGATGTGTGTGCTTTAAAAGTACTTCACAAAATGTCCCCACTGGAGTTTCACAGCTAATTCTTGTACTGTTCTCCCAGATGTCCTTGGTTCCTCACGTGGCAGGAACAAGAGCTCGGCCTGGCTGTTTGGTTCCAGTGCAGAGCATTGCACTGTCCCGTTTCAGGCCTTGATTAACTTGCCAACTGCCTTCCCTTTGAAACAGAAAGGAAGTGTAGTGAGTCTTTCCAGAGAAGGGAGGCTGTTCTCAGCACCTTCAGCCTTGGACTGGAAAAACTACTCCCTCCTCTGGCACAGGTATGGCCAAGGTTAAATCTTGAGTGTTCTGACAGAGGTGTGGAGCCCAGGACAGGCATTAGCAGTGGTGTTTGCTGAGTTTGGATACTATAGCTGTGTTCTCGTAATCAAATCTCTTGATGATTACTTGTCTCGGGCTCTGTAGTGAGCCTGGACGGTAAAAAGAGGCTGATTAAATGTCCTATTCTCTTAACAAAAGTTGCTTTTGGGGGATGCATTTTGGTAACAAACTGCTGTGCTTAACATCAATAGCATAGTCCTGAGACTCCTCTGATGGAGGCCTTGGCTATTGGCATAATAAGAAGTGCAGATCTTGTGAAAAGGCAAATGTTGAGCCAGAGAGAACTTCTGGTGGTGAATATACATGAAGTTAGGCAGCAGTCCTACCTTTGTGAGCCCCTGGTGTGTTGGCCTTGTCTGGTGTCCTGATGATTACTCAGTCCTTGGTGCTGGGTTTGTTCAGTGCAAGCGATCATGGAGCAGCAATGATTGGATTAGGAATGTTTGTGTTTGCACCCACAGCTCCAGGCTGTGTGAAAGGTTTCCTTGGAGTGTTCATGTCCTCTCAGCTTTGTGTGGATGGTGGTTTCTCTAAGTGCAATTACAGTGCAGGGTAGTTCTCCTTATCACTGAGTACAGCTGAGGGTCTGAGCAGCTGCACAGAGCAACTCTGTCCCACCACTTGGCAACAGGAATGATGCCCAAAGGTGGAGCTGTTTTGTGATCCGTGGAACTAATAGTCTAGTTTCTCATTGCTTTATGTTTTCTCTTTGCATCTTGATGGGAACAGGTTGGAAAGATGGTCCTTTTGGGATGCTGACATATCAAGCTGCATAATCTTCACTTTCTGCTAGAAGAAAGGCCAAAGAAAATGCCTTAAACAGTCTCTCTGTTTATTAGAGGAATGTTGTGCAGGGATCTGTAATAACCTGAAGTATGGCTGAGCTGGATTATCAAGCTTTTAGCTTTCCTGAGGTTTCATTTTGTCGTTGCTCTGGCTGTGCAATGGCATGTCATGGTTTGCTTTGTGCTTCCTCCAGCAGCATGCCCAGCACTGCTCCCACTGCCCTGCCCTTGCACTGACCCTGACTCGAGTGTGAATTCAGAAAGGGAGTGTAAATCAGGTTATTTAATCTAGATTTCTAGGATGAGACGGCCAGCAAAGCAGTGAATCGTGTTAAAGGAGAAGTAACGTGTGAGTGCCTGACACTCACGTGCTTCAGGGCTCCCAAAAGGGGGTGTAGAACTTGTCTCACTAGATCATGAACCACCAGTGAGGGCTCTGTTGCTTTAGGGCTGCAGATGCTGGATGTTAAAGTGTGTCTTGGTGAAACATTGGGGCTTTCTCTTACACGTCACTCAAGTGACACAGAATGGCACTCAGAGCAGGTTTGCACATACCCTTTAAAAGGAGAAGTGAAAACCTTGATGTTTTTATTTCCCTCACAGTGGAAGGTGGGTAAGTAGACCTTTGTGCCAGGATTAGTGCCTTTTAATTACGACATGACAAGTTTTATTCTGTTAAAGGCAACATCTATCATTGTGATAATTTTGAAGTGCTTCAATAAAGTGTTGTTGAAAACCATTTTTTTTTTGCATATTCATCTGTAGTAGGACAGCTGCTTTTATTAGAAATATATGTGACGCCTCATTACCTAATTGTGGGAAATATTTGGTGGCTTTAACTGCGTGACTTCATCTTGAGAGAGTGACCATAAGCCTTGTGCTCTGTGGGGGCAACTTTGAGAGGCCAGTCTGTGAAATTCCCGTTTTGGATTATTTTTGCTTTAAGGTGCTGGAAGCATTTCTTGGTCTCATTTGTATTTCTCTCCGAAAAGACTTCAACCACAGGGGCTGAAGTTCCTAAACTGTAAAGCTTGTTTTTCACAAGAGTCTGAGCGGAGTAAACCGCTAAGCTGCTTGTGCGTATTGCCTGGGGGTGTGGACACACTGCAACGATGAGGAACTTTCCTCGGTTTCTAGAGTCAGTAATGGATCCCCTTGGTGTGAGTAACATTTGGAAGATCCATGAATTCCATAGACTGAGGAAAGGAGCTGCCTGTGCGCGGCCCGCTGTCCGAGGGAGCCGTGCGGGCCCCGTGGCCCTGCCCTCGCTCCCGGGCGGAGCCGCCGCCAGCCGTGCCACGACAGCCCCGCGCCCGCCCCTTTAACCGCACCGGGCCCCGCCCTTGATTGACGCGCCTCTCGCCCAATCGCTGGCTGCTCCTCTCACCTCCTTGCCGGCACCACCAATAGCGGCGCGGCGTGGGCGGGCCTCGCCCCCCGGCCGCTCGCGTATCCCTTCCGCTCTTAAAGGGGCCGCGGCGGGGCGCGGGCGGCGCCGTTGCGCCATGCGCGGGCGGCCATGCGATGGCGGTCGGTGGTGCTGGGGCTGCTGCTGGCGCGGCTCGGGCTGCAGGCGCTGCTGGCGCTGCTCCCCGCGCTGGCCCGCGGGCTGGGCCTGCACCCCCGCCCGCCCTGCCCCGGGCCCGGCCCCGCAGCGCCCGGCCTGCCCGCGGGCCGCGGGGCGCCGCTGTGGGGGCCGGCGCGGGGCGATGAGTACGAGCGGCGCTACAGCCGCGCCTTCCCCCCGCAGCTGCGGGCGCGCCTGCGGGACGCGGCCCGCGGCATGTTCGTGTTCGGCTACGACAGCTACATGGAGCACGCCTTCCCGCGGGACGAGCTCGACCCGCTGCACTGCCGCGGCCGCGGGCCCGACCGCGGCGACCCGTGAGTGGCGGCGCGGGGCTGGGCCGGGGGATGGCTGCGGGGGGACGGGGATATGCGGGATAGCCGCACATCCACAGGGATATACGGGATAGCCGCACATCCACGGGGATATACGGGATAGCCGCACATCCACAGGAGTGCCCCCAGGGCTGCTGGGGCGGTGCCGGGCCCTTCCCAGCGCTCGGCGATCCGCGGCGGGCGTTTAACGGGAACACGGGAAGTTCCATCTCAGCGGGAATCGGGGAGCGGTTTGGGTTGGAAAGGACCTTAAAGCCCATCCAGTCCCACCCCCTGCCCTGGGCAGGGACAGTTTCCACCAGCCCAGGTCCAGCCTGGCCTTGGACACTCTCAGGGCTGGGGCAGCCGCAGCTTCTCTGGGCAGGCTGTGCCAGGGCCTGCCCCCCCTCACGGCCAGGAACTTCCTGATCATATCTAATCTAAACCTGTTCTCTGTCAGTGTGGAGCCATTCCCCTTTGTCCTGGCACTCCAGGCTCTCGTAAAAAGTCGATCTATGTCTTTCCTAGGCTCCCTTCAGGTACTGGGATGAAGTTCTCTCCATGGAGGGTGTCCGAGTGCTGGAACAGCTGCCCAGGGAGGGTGTGGAGTCTCCTTCACTGGAGACATCCTGAACCCACCTGGACACGTTCCCGTGTCACCTGCTCCAGGTGACCCTGCCTTGGGAGGGGTTTGGCTGGGTGATCTCTGCAAGTCCCTTCCAACCCTAATGATTCTGTGATTCTGCTCTTCCAGCTCCAACCTCAACATCAACGATGTGCTGGGGAACTACTCGCTGACGCTGATCGATGCGCTGGACACGCTGGCGGTGAGTCCTTGGGCTGGGGGGACTGCCTGGGGCACCCCTGTCACCTCCCCAGGCTGTGGGTGCTCCCCAAGGCTTGGCCAGGGGGTGCCGGGTGTGTGGCAGCAGACAGCTGGATCGTGAGCCAGCAGTGTCACACGTGGATAGTAGAGAGTAGTTGGAGATGGGTCAGCGGAGATTTCCAGAAGAGACAGAGGAAATTTTGGAGCTCTTCCTCGAGGCTCAGGTGAGATCTCCTTGGGGATACTGCCATCACTCTGGTGCTCAGGATTTGAACTGGGTCAGGTGTGAGTTGCTGAGAGATCGGTCAGGAGGAGAGTTTGTCTTGTTCAAGGTGACTGGAAAAGCTCTGGTTGTTTTGCTTGGCAGAGAGGGCCTGACTGACACATAGATCTGTGTGAAGAGTGGCGAAAGGAAGGAGGGGAAAAACTTGTAAAGCTGCTTCTCACCTGCATTCTTGATAAAAATAGAAGATAATGTGAGAAAAACTCAGTTTTATGTCAGTAGTACCAGTGGTGTAGTGTCATGAAGAAGAGCCCCCTCCTTGAACTCCTCATACATGTTTTGAAGACCTCGTTAAGTTTCATTAATCTCATTTTTGCAGCCAGGGTAGGTTTTGGGCCTTCTGGAGTGTCAGGGCTCACTGATGTGCTGGATCCACGTGGTTTGTGTGTCTCTCCTCTGGTGCTTTGAGTTATTAAACCCTGCCCGTTGCTACTTTGGGATGGCAGCAGCGGTGAGGAGCTCTCAGAGCTCTCAGCTGCTTGAACGTGGCAGTGCTGAGCAGAACTGAAAGCAGAAGAGGGAATGTTTGACTGCCACAGTGTTTTGGGCGCTGTGCTGTGTGGCTGATGGTGTGTGGCTGAACAGTGCCTTCCTGTCCTCAGTCACCAGTGTCACAGTGGCCTTCTGGGGCACTGCAAAGCTTTTTCTTCTCAAACAGAAACCTTCTGGTTCCTAGAGCTTTTGTGTTTCAGAAGCTTCTGCATGGGGGAAGCCTTTTTTGCTCCTCATCTGCTCAGAGCAAACACATGGTGCTTTCCCACTGGGTGTGGGGAATGGGGAGAGCTGGCTCATGCTTTTGGTCCCTGTACACCCAGCCTCTTCATGAACCTACCCAAGCAGGAACCTGTGTTTGCCTTCCACATTCCTGCTTCCTCGAAGCTCAGGCTGATTTTATGTCTCTGGATGCAATGGAAATGAATTGCTGTAGAAAACTGGCACGAGGGAGCTCCTGGATGTGCAGTGCTGGGTCAGAAGCCGGAAAGGTTGGACTCACCTTTGATCAAATAAACATCAGATCAGACTTCATTGTTCTGCAAGTTGCATTCTGTTTTCAGCTGAACTTGAGTCTTAAATTGATAGTTCAAGGAGTTTGAACACTCATGTGCTAAATCTGACTTGGTCTGAGGTGTGAACTTGCTATTTTCTATTCCCCAACCCTCTTCTGAAGCAACAATTAGACCAAACAGCTTTGTTTTTCTGTTAAAGGTAATGGGAAACTCCTCAGAATTCCAGAAGGCAGTGAAGTTGGTGATTGACACGGTTTCATTTGATAAAGACTCAACAGTCCAAGTTTTCGAGGCAACAATCAGGTACATTTTGCTAAGTTTCAGTTTTAAAACAGTTACAAGGTTAAAGACTTGGTGTGTGTAATTCAAAGTAAAGTCAGTGATAAGGGTGTCTTTGGTGGACTTTATTCCTCAATTATTCCTCCAGTAAGTTGTTTCTTAACCTTCTAAGAAAGTATTCCATCCTTTCATAATTAATTCTACTGAGTCAGTGTGCCCTGAAGCAGTGAGACAGTGGTTGTCTCACCTGTGCTTGGCCTGCAGACTCTGCTTTTTTCTTGTTGCAGAGACTCAGATGTCTGCACAACAAACAACCCTGCCACGGTTTTCCCCTGATTTTGTTCCCTTTTATGGACTTCTCACTTTCACTTTCATTTTACATGCGAAACAGGCCTGTCTGCCTTGGAAATGGGTTTAGATACTGTCTGATTTTAAATGGTTTCATTTTCTGAGTGTCTTAAACAGTTTTTATTTCTGCTAGGATTTCTTTTTTCTGAACATTCACTTTATATAGCAACCTTCCTGCCATTCACAGGGCCAGGGAGGTCTTCACTCCTAAATACACTTGGAATATTGTTGCAAGGAATTGCTGGGTTAGGTGAATTTTGCAGGACCAGGTTTTGGGGTAGTGTGGCTGACAAGCAGCATGAATCTGCACATTTTCACTAGTGTGTGTGTGTGAGAGAAACCAAATAACTTTCTGTAGTGCCTGTAAGGTGCACAAAGTAATAATTCTATTTAACATGACACCAGTAAGGGTTTAGCTGAACAGCTAGGTTCAGATCAGACAAAAAAACCTGCATTTTCCTTTTCCCATAGGGTTTTGGGAAGCCTGCTGTCTGCACATATCATAATTACAGACAGCAAGCAGCCCTTTGGTGATATGACCATCAAGGATTACGACAATGAGCTGTTGCACTTGGCTCACGACCTCGCTGTGAGGCTGCTCCCGGCCTTCGAGAACACCAAAACCGGGATCCCATACCCTCGGGTAAGTGAGCACCCACCCTGGGCAGATCAGCTCCAAGGAGGGAGTCACCTGTCCTGCAGCTTGAATTTGTGCCCCTTTTTGTGCACTTGGGGTATTGAACCTGCTCAGAGTTACTTGAAAGCGATGAGGGGAAACTGCCCTAAGTGTTGGTGACACTTGCAAAGCTTAAGTTACTCCCTGTGTGTAGGAAATGTTTTCTTTAGGCTGATTTTTCACTCTGTGTTCATTGTTCACTCTGGGTCAGGAATCATTTGTTTCTGTGCTGTTTTGCTGGAGCATTCCCTGTGTCACACAGCAACAAACAATAGTGTCATTAAGAAAGTTAAAAAGAAACACTGTGAAGACAAAGAGCCAAGGAAAGTGACTTTATTGGTGACTTGCTACAACTGTGTTAAAATAAAACTCATAAATAAGTGTTTGTCATATGGGCCTTGGAATTTGTAATTTTATTGAATATTGCTCAGTGAATACTCAACACTGGTATTCTTGGATCCTGCATCCTCCTGTTTTAGGCAGAGGCAGTTGGCAAGGAGGGGGATGTCAGTTCTACTGGAACAGCTCTAAACGGTAAAACTTTAATTAGCTCTTGCCTGGCTGCTTTTAATTTCTGGGGACAGCAGTACTGCTTTTCCTGCAGACCTGTCAGGCCGTAGAAACACGAATTTTCACTTCTGTTCAAAGTCTGGTAAAGCAGTTGAGGGTGGTGTAACTTCCCCTCAGCGTTGTGTTCCATGGGGAAGTGGAGGAGCCTTCACTGAGGAAGCCCTTGGTTTCAGGAGCACGAGCTGAGGGGGAGCAGTGCTTGCACCACCCTTGAAAAACCTCAATATAAAGTGGAAAGGATGAAAAAGTGGACTGAAATCTAGAAGGATTAACAAGTATAAGGATAGGAAGATTAGGATTTCCCATTTTGAGCACGATGTTACGAAGTGGGAAGATGGATTTCAGGAATTCTGCAGGAAACCTTTTTGAACAAGCACCAATATGTTGCCTTCCCGTCTCTGTACACATTGCATGCTACGTATTATGCAGAAACTAGTCCAAAGGCTTTCTAATGAATCTGAGAGTGCAGATGTGAGCACAGCTGCAGGAGGCCCAGCCTTCTCCCTTCAGCACTCTGTACCTGCCCACAGGTGAACCTGAAGAAGGGGGTTCCTGCAGACAGCCACAACGAAACGTGCACAGCAGGAGCTGGTTCCTTGCTGGTGGAGTTTGGGATCCTCAGCAGGCTGCTTGGTGACTCCACGTTTGAATGGGTGGCCAGGAGAGCTGTCAAGGCCCTCTGGAGCCTGAGGAGCAATAACACTGGACTGTTAGGTAATCCCTGGTACTGACTGGCTCCATGTTTAACCTGCCTCAGCCTCGTGCCATCGGGCTACAGGTTTCTTATATATCATAAACTTTGTCCATCGGCTTCCTCTGTAGCTGTTCCGTCACCTTCTCCTTGTGTGCTTGTGTTGATCAAATGGCACTTTGTGAGAAAAACAGTCTTGTAATGAAACTGAAGGTCCTGATTTGTATCCCCATTAATATAATTTAGATTGGCAGATGACTGAAAGTACCTAAAACAAATGCACTTGTGGATGTTCCTTGGTTGAATCCATTGTAACACTTTACTTGATTCTAATCTTTGATCCTTCCTCCTCGAGACTTTCTGAACATGTAATATTTCCAGGTCTTGACTCGTGATGATCTTTCTCTGGTGTACTGGGCAACTGCAGACTAAAGTTTTTGTCTGTTCTGAAAGGAAATGTTGTGAATATCCAAACTGGCCATTGGGTTGGAAAGCAAAGTGGATTGGGAGCAGGGTCGGATTCGTTCTATGAGTACCTGCTGAAGTCCTACATCCTCTTTGGAGAAAAGGAAGACTTGGAGATGTTCAATGATGCCTATAGGAACATCCAGAACCACTTAAGAAGAGGGTATGTTGTTTCATCTGAGCTTCTGTTCCTTAAGCACTGAATACTCCAGCAAGATGAGAGACTGGATATAAAGCTCTGTGTCATGCCCTAGAAAATCTGTGTTCTCTCTTTTTCTTTAAAAAAGAAAACCTTATTTCCGTGGTAGTCACTGTGGAAATAAATTTTAATGCTCTTTTTACTCCTTTCTCAGCTGATCTGTGCAGCATTGTGGGTGCAGGGAAGTTAAACTGGTTCCTGTCCCAGTTTTTAAATGTTAGGCTGAGAGAAGGCTGTGGCACTGCAAAGGAGATGTGTTAAATTGGCTTGTTTGGCTCTTTCTAATAGAAATTCTTCAGACAAAACTTTAGGATTTGATATGCGTACATGAATTAATTAATTTTTCTGAGGGCATGACTGATGTTTTGGTTCATTTTAAAATTCTTTGAGCCCAGCACTCTACATCTGTGGCTGCTTGCTGGTGGCAGAGCTGTGAAGTGGAACATGCATTGTGTTCTTCTAGAACAGGGAATATTTACATGTCCTTGCTGTTCTTGGCAGTCGAGAGGCCTGCAACGAAGGTGAGGGTGACCCTCCCCTGTACGTGAACGTGAACATGTACACGGGCCAGCTCATGAACACCTGGATTGACTCTCTGCAGGCCTTTTTTCCTGGGCTGCAGGTAAGCCTCCATCCTGCTCAACACCAAGTAGAGGGATGTCAGAAAGGCTGGTTCTGATCCTGGGCTGGGAATGAGTTGGAGCAGCTCTGAGCTGAGCTTCCACCTGTGGGTTTGCATCTGGCTGCTCTGATAAGTCTCAGTTCAGCCTCTGCATTAGCATAACAATGTGGGCAAGCCTGGCCTGTTCTCTGCTAGATTTGAGGTACTTTACACTTTTCTCATTTACCCTCAGCATTTGTATTCTGTGCTGTGAGGCTGAGCTCTGCTAAAGCTTTTACTGCAACGGAATGAATACATTAGTGCTTTTTTTTGGGTTGGGTTTTTTTTGTCTCTTAAGGGGGGAGTATTTTATTCTATGCCAGGTTCTCATACAGAGCAGAGAGCAATTTGCTGGCTTGCAGCTTTAACAGGTGTGTTTATGGCTGTTGTTGTGCCCAGGTGTTGATAGGAGACGTGGAAGATGCTATTTGTCTCCATGCTTTTTATTATGCCATCTGGAAGCGTTATGGAGCTCTCCCAGAAAGGTACAACTGGCAACTGCAGGCGCCCGACGTTCCCTTCTACCCACTGAGGCCCGAGCTGGTGGAATCCACATATCTTCTGTATCAGGTATTTCACTCCTCTGACATGGCAAATCATGTTTTGGCAAAAATGGTTTTGTTCAGAAAGTCACTTTTTCCACCCTTAACCTCCTGCCAGATGACATTTGGTGCCTCTGGTTCTGCCTGTTATGTGGAGGTCTCTGTTCAGGCACCAGGTTGTTGTGCAATGGAGTTGCTGTGCTGTTTGCCTCAAAAACAGCCTTTTTCACAAGACAGGCAAAAATGAGACCAAACAACCTTTTCAAAAAGCTGCTGGCAGAGTTTTACAAGGCAGAGACTTGTGACTTCTTAATCAAAATTGTGGAAGTAAATGTAACAGTGTTCCTTGCAATACTGTTCAGGCACAGTCTCCAGCTGGCAGAAGATACAGTGAACTAAAATAACTGTCTGGCTACCAGAAAGTTATCAAAGAGTTTGGATTTACTACAGGTTTTACTAGGATTTGCACTAGAGCAAATGTGAGAAGCTTGCACAGACTAATCCAAGTCATGTTCCTGTAAAGATAAGTTTGCAGTGATACACGAGACTCTGGTACCATGAGGCCTTTGTTGTAAGTGTTATTTTTACAAGATTTCAAAACTGCTGACTCTAACTCTTGTCTATCTTCCTTATTTAGGCCACAAAGAACCCATTTTACCTTCATGTGGGAATGGATATTCTGCAGAGTTTGGAAAAATATACAAAAGCAAAGTCAGTCTTCAATGTTCTTTGTCTTCTCTCACTGCTATATATATATATATACATTTTATTATACAAATATTATATAGAATCCAGTCTGCCACATGTAGGTAAACTAGAAAACCCAACCCTCCATGAAAGCCACAAGTGATGGTTTTATCTATTGGGCAACTATTTCTTTCCCATCTGAAAGTGCAATTATGGTCCAGTGGCAACTTTATACATTCAGAATTTTATAAGTGCCTTTGAAAATGCATTATTGATAACCAGTTGCTAAAAATTGGTGAAAATAGTAGTTGGGATTTTTCCCATGGATCCTTCAAGAACATTTCTAACCTAGTGGGCCCATGGTGTTTAGCTAAACTGGACAGATTACCTCTAAGGTGCATGCTGTTGCATATCAGCTTCCATTTCTGAGCTTAGACTCAGAGGGAAGACAGTGATTTTTTTTATACATTATTATTAATTTACTCACTTTGTAGACAAATGTGTGCTAACCACTGGACTGTTAAAACCTTGCAGATAAGTGGGGTTCACATGATTACAGACCCATCAGAACACCAGTACCAATAATCAGGGAGTGCAAGAGACTTGTTTCATTTGAACTTCACCCCTGACAGCTGGAATGGTCTGAAGTAAAGCGGTATCTTGGAAGCACTTTGAGACCAGAGTAGATGGGAACTAAACCCAGACTAATGTTAAATCTTGCAGGTGTGGCTATGCCACGTTACACCACGTGGTAGAGAAGACGAAGGAAGATCGAATGGAGAGCTTTTTTCTCAGTGAAACCTGTAAATATTTGTACCTGGTATGTGTATGTTCTTCGTTTCCAGGGTACTGTTCACCCCCACAGCAGAGAGAGGAGGCAGGAGGTTATTGATTATTAATTAGGAACTGCTGGGCTCTGGGGAAGGGAGGGGTTAGTTCTTGGGGGGTATCAGTGTGCTCCCCTAGCTTTGATCTCACCCCAGGCTCTGAGGGTTGGCAGCTGCCCACGTGTGGTGTCCTGAACCTGGAGAAGCTACAGGTGATGTGGGAGGAAGCTGGGAAGAGGGAGCAAAGTGACGGAAGGTGCTGCTCAGCTCTGAGCTAAATGGCTGCTTGTAGCTGTCCTGCCTCACAGCAGCCTCTGATTTCTCCCCACTGGGCTTTGGCAGTCACAGGAGGAGGCGTTTGGGCTGACATTGCCTGAGCTGTTCTGAATCTCCTTTAGTGCAGAAAACCAAATCTGTGACTGAGCAGGATGCCAGCCTAGAACTGCCCGCACAGAGCAGCTTAGAAAAATAAGGGCAGTTTCAGTTGTGTGAGAAGTTTTTCTTCTGCTCCCCTTTTATTTTAATTGCTAAAATCAATCCCTTGCATTGAGACTACTCATTTCCATTTGCCCTAACATTATTTAGCAATAAAACCTGGTTTTGTGTGTGTTTTTAACTTGTTGCTGGGACACGAAGGATGTTGCACACATACTATACCTGTCTCTCCCATCTCTTGTTTAGTTGTTTGATGAAGAGAATCCAGTGCATAAATCTGGAAATAAGTTTATGTTTACTACTGAGGGGCACATTGTGTCTGTGGATGAACGTTTCCGGAACTCCCTGTGGGAAGACATCCTCCCTGGGGAAGAGGACAGCGCAGAGAAAACCAAACCCGCTGAGTTAAAGGCAGCCAACTTCAGCTCCAACGTAAGGAATGCACAGGCTGCTCCTGTTGGGGGGCTGGGGAAGGCTGAGGCAGTAGAAAAAGAGCCATTTGGAAGTGTTGCTGTAGAGCTCTGCAGTGTTTCCTTTATAAATGTTAAATATCTAAGAAGCTCCCTTGTGAAAAGCACTTCCAGCAGCTGAGTGAATGGGTTGGGATCATGTGTGTGATTATACTGAAGGTGAAACCTGTTCCCTTTGGAATATTTTGCAGCAGTTTTTTCTTCTTTGTTAATTTATTTCCAGTTATTTTTCCCTTCCCCTTTTCTTTGCCCTTAAAATTTTCCACTATTGCTGTCGGGGAGAAAAGCAGAAGGTCATTTAAACAAAGTTTTTATTTCTTTAGAGTGGTTTTGAGGCCTGTAAAAGTGACCTTTCTTAGCCAGGCCTCAACTGAGCACAGAGCTATGGCCCCAGTGCCAATCACCAGCCAAAATAGATCTGGTTTTAACTGTAGAGTGACAGAATGGTTTGGGATGGAAGGGACCTTAAAGATCATCCAGTCCAATCCCCTGCCGTGGGCAGGGACACCTTCCACTAGCCCAGGTTACAGAACAATAGTTTATATCCCTGCTGGGAGCTTCTAGGATAGTTCCTTTCCTCCTTCCCCCGTCCTCCAGAAAAAGAGCATTACTTTAAACATTCACAGTTGTCATAGTGAAGCAGGTCTCAGTTGAACAACAAGCTGTGCTGTGTTTGGAAGCTGCAGCCTGCACTGAGGAGACACTTGCTGCTCATTTATGGGGTTTGCTATGGAAGTTTGAGAAGAGTGAGGGGAAGTTGGGACAAAAAGAGCTACAGTTTTCTGTACTGGGAGGGAATCTGCTGAAAGGATTGCACAGGGGATAGGATTGCCTGGTTTTGGACTTCAGTTCTTAAGAATGCTCTGGTTTTGTTAACAGTGTAACAGAGTTCCTGACGAGAGGAGATACCTGCTGCCACTGAAGAGCAACTACATGAGACAGATCGATCAGATGGTGGGATTGATCTGAGGGGCTCATCAGGAGGAGTGTGGGATTTATATGCAGACTTTCCTCCCCCTTCAGCTACTCACCTGCACCCACTGAGTCCCCTGGGTATCCCCTGTGCTTGTTGTCAATTCTAGACATGAGGGGAGATGGAGTTCAACTTCTGAACTGTGGTAACCTCACACACCACCTGAACAGAGATCTCTTGTTTTAAGACTTCCTATGAAAAATGTTGTTGCAAATGAAGGCTGAATATGTTTTAAAAGAAAAAGAAAGCAAATTGGCACGTGCCACTTAGCTACCTCTCTGTAGCTGTCTTACAAATGTCCCTCTAGAGAAGGGCCTGCTATTTAATTTGAAGTGATCTCGGGGTTGGGGAAGGAATGGGAAAGTGCAATGTCTTACACCGAGTTGAATTACAGAACTATTCTGACTAGCAATACACAACCTTAAGTACTACTCAGGTAGGAACCCACTGGGTTTTGCTGAAGCAAAAATGCTCCACATTTAGTCTTGCAAAGATAACTCGTGGTAGTGTATAAAGCTCTTGGTATAGTCTGATATCCCTCATACAGCTGGGTAGAACTTGCAGTGTTGCAGGAGCCTGTAGCTATAGAAACCAGTGAGAAAACAAATCCAGGTGCCTTTTTGCAAGGGAATGGGGGGAGGGAAGGGGGAAATTGCAGAGCCACTCAGCTTTTCAAGCAGCTGAGCACTCAGCTGAGCAGAAGTTCCCAAAGTTTCCTTGTTTGCCATGTTTTAGTGCCTTTTCAGGAGACTGCTGCTAAGAGCTGCTTTAAGAGTACATGGAGAACAAACTATTTCACATTCCTGACAGCATTAATGTGTTAGTGCCTTAAGTTTCCTTCACTAGCAGGGGAAACTGAGCCTCCTCAGGAAGATGGATACAGTATTTCTAATGAGCTGGTTGCAAAATACAGTGGAACCCAAAGCCACTTAAAAAGAGATGATTTCCCTTTTTTTTCTTCTTTCTTTAAAATACTGGAAAAATATAATCTATGAACTTTCAGGAAGAAAGCAGGTAAGGGATTGAGGGATGACAGAAAACTGAAACCAAAACACCTTGTTCTAAACATAACTTTTTTTTTTTCCAGTGGTTCCCTGTTGCTAACATGTTTTTAACTTTTGACTACAGTTGAAGTAGTAGAATGTTACTTGGGGGTTAATTATTTTTTAAATTGAAGCTTAAATACAAGAACAAACTTGGTCTGTATTTTCACCTTCTTACAACAACATTGGTTTTCATAAACCACGTGTTGCAATTCAAAACATTTCTAATAAATATGAAGTTTGTGCTGGAGAGGTTATTGTTGGAATCTTTTAATATACAGACGTATCTCAGGGACTTTGTTGTGGGATCTTCTATTCCATGAGAGTTGAATCTTGCATTCAGGAAAAAAAAATGAATAATTGAATCTTCTTAATCTTATTGTGTTGTTTTAAGGGGTGAAGAGGTGGAGGGGGGAGAGGGAAACATGTTAAGATTTCCCAAAACATTGCAATAGAATGGGTTGTCGTGATGTTTGAGCAGCTGGCAGTTCCAGCTCCTGTAGAATTGGCTTTGCAAACATATCACTGCAATGTCTTAGTTGCCTATTTCAAAGGAAAGCATGAATTGAAGGTGTTGTGATGCAGAGAGGTGTTGGGAGAGGTTCAGGGTGTTGGTTCCTGCCCTGTGTGCTCGCTGTGTGCAGGGGTAAGGAAGTGCAGAGGATGGATAAAGGGAGGGAAGGACTTCTGCCCGCCCAGGGAGGCAGGAGGTAGAGATGTCTGGGCTCTGAAATCCTCTCCTGGGCCAGGACTTCTAATCCAGCTCTGGAATGAGAAGTGTGTGGTAGTGTGGAAGCCCCACACAGCTAAAATCATGGAGGAGCAGATGCCAGGATGGACATGCCCTAGGTGTGGTGGTGGCTTTTTCAGGTCTTGGTTTGTCCCTGACTGCCAGTTCAGCTCTGAGTGTCTGTGTTACACCTTCCCATCAGCTCTGTGTTTTGTGCCTTCTGAGGGACCCAGGGGAGGGGTCCAGCCCAGTGTTATGCACAGAATCTGTTCCAGAGTTTTCCTCAGAGAATTCCACGACCATGATGAAGTTGCTCAACTGTTCTGCCATCGTGGTTTTCATTGTGCTTGCCAGAAAGAGTGAAAGGCTGTGGAGTGGGAGCAGCACAGGCAGGTGTTGCAGCCTTTCAGCCAAAAATGACCAGCTTCCCATTAGGAATTGCTTTGGAATTTGTGTTACCAGGTGATGTGACAGCCATCTCTCCACAGGAACGGTCTTTATCCTCAGGAGGCTGGTGCTGCCTATGTGGTGAAAGACTCTGTGTTCCTTCAGGAGCCACCTTTTCTTCCTCTTTGTTTTAAAAACGCTTGGATCCATTTTTACTCTGTACCAGGACACATGTTATGCACTAAAATGAAAACTTTTGTGTAAGTCAATGATATCAAAACAAAATTGATAACACTGCTGGAATGACTTGCTGAAACAGGCTTTTTAATTTCATGGTATCATGTGCAATATCAAGTTTTCCTAATTAAAAGTGCCATGTATGCTTAATTGTTGTTTATCCATGAAGTATTTAATGGAGGACAGGAGATTTTTAAGAGGACCAAATATGCTTTCATAAAATGTCCTAAATTTTCAAAACTTGGCTTAGATTTTACAAATCTGCATTAAAAAAAGTGTGTTTGACCACTTTCATGTGTGTTTGTCTTTATAGAGTAGTTCTTGTAAGGCCATCATGGTGCTTGCAGGGGATTTCCCTGCACCTTCTGTGTGCTGGATTTTCATCTGGTTAAAGCAAGGGGTGGCTCCAACAGGCCTCTTTCTTCTCCCCTGCCCCCTTCCACCTTCTCTCCATGAGGATTTGAGGGGCAGCTGAGGGCAGGGAGTGATGTGGGATGCGATGAACTGTGGGAGCATCAAGCTGCTGGTACCTGAGTGAGTAGGTACTGACCTGCCTGTGGTTCTTGGTACTGCTTTGTCCAGTCAGTCCAGGAAAAACCTGCTGCAGGTGGGAATTGTGAGAACCTTGCTGGGCTCTTTCCAGTCAATGGATAAATACCCTGGAACACAGCTCATTGTGCTTGCAGACAGGAACATGGAAACCAGCTGACTGACCATCACTTTACTGCTTTTCTTTGGCTCTTTTTCCCTCCTGGATTTGTTCTCTGGTTAATTGACTTTATCTCTTGTGTTGTTTCTTGGATTGTAGTCCTGGTTCAAAGGTTCCTGAAGCTGACAGGGCTTTTGCTGTGTCTGTCTTGATCAAACTCCCAAGTTCCAAGGACAGGTCTGTTGAACATTGGTGATCGGGTTTTTGCAGTGTTTTTAAAGTTCCTCTGGATTTTTGGAAGGTGAGATTTTTGCCCGTCTCTTGCTACTTTTGCTGCATTCAGACTTCCAAGTGCCAGTTCTGAAGTACAAATGGGCTGATCCCCTGACTTTGGGGGAAGAACCCCAGCTCTCATGTTTTCACTGTGGTTGCACATTTACAGTGGTGTCACTGCCCTGTGCTACTATTTACTGTTATTCCTTATCTTTTCTTGCTTCCTTATCTGCTCTCAGAGGGTTGGTCGGTGTTTTCCAGCTCTGAAGTGGGACCGAGTGCTTTGATGACAGTTTCTCCGCATTTAAGAAATTATCTCAAAGCTACTCTTCCATTTTTGGTTTCCTGTGAGCTCTGAGCGTAGGAAGATCGTATGTGATAAAATATTTAAAGTCCAGAAGTGTTTGTGGAAACTCCATTTTTAGGGTACAATGCGTGGGGCTGGCCTGGTGTGGCAGCAGAGAAGCCTTGTGGTGGCTGCGGGCAGAGGGCTCCGAGTTGGGATCCCTGCTGTAGATCCAGCGTCCTTCCACCAGAGACCACTCTTGTGCCACGGCTTGCAGCTCTGGCGATGGCACAGCGGCAGGAAAACCGCAGCATCTGGAAGGTGGAGCGCTGGGAAACGCAGTGTTTCGGCTTCGTGGAGAAAACGCAGGTTTTTTATAACTCCCTGGGGGAGCTGCAAAGTGTCACTGCAGGAGTGGGGGAGGCAAAGTTGGGTTCTCCCAGCTGTGCTCCTGCCAGCATGGAAACATCATCTCTCTAATTCCTAGAGATATTTGCCTTCATCCTTGCTCAGAGCTGCGCTTTAGAGAGAAATTTTGTATCACTGATCACCGCTTGTATCATTTATACAGGTAAAAGAGATCAACAAGTGTTCTCTGGGAGCTGCTTTTTTCCCATTCTGCCTCATTTGTCTCCTTTGTCCCCACTTCACTCACACTGATGATAAAACCATTGGATTGGAGCAATTTTGCTGAAAAACATCTGTTTTCCTCCCCAGGAGAGTGTGATTTGTGTTGCCTTACATTTGGCATGGCTGTGGAAGAAGGCAGCTGGGGGAGCTGCTCCAGCCCCACCGGCACAACTTGGCGTCCCAGTGATGGTTGCTCCCGTTTTCCAGGAGGAGGTGGCAGGGCTGGTTCTAAAACAGTCACTCTGTGAAGCTCTGGAAAGTTTTATTTTTTGTTTAGGTAGTGCTGAGAAGGGGGAAAAGGCACCTGTGTGTCCCAGCCTGCAGCTGGTGAAGATGCTCCAACCTCCTGCACAAGTCTCAGGTGGGAACACTCCTGATGGCACTGGCTGTTGGAGCTGCCTTGGTGACTGGGTGAACTGGGAGAGCTGGGACCAGCCAGTCCAGGCTTAGTGGTCAGGTGTGGATTTACTGGATCGAGGGAAGAGCAGCTGGTGTGACTGGGAGAGCTCCAGTGACCCACTGCCCTGGGCAGAGTGGAGATCATGGGGAGCACCCCCTTGGCATTTCCACAGTCAAGGCAGGTGCTTTAAAAACCTAAAAAAAAAACAGATTAAAAAATTAAAAAGAAAAAAAAGAGACTATTTTCCTTTATTAATACTTTTGAATAATTGAAATGGCTCGCTGTGTAAGGCCCAGAGGCTTTCCAATAATGGCAATCTGCATCCTATTAATTATTGATGATGTTCATTTGGTGGTGTAAGTAATTCCTAACGTTAATAGCTCGTGGAGGGCACCATGAATCATCATCACCATGGTGTGATGCAGTGCCAGCAATGTGGTTTTGTCACGGAGCTGCCTTTCCTTAACTTCAGATGGAATACAAAGCTCCAGTTTGAAAAAATATTGCCTTTTCCCTCCTCTGTTGCAGAGCAGATGGATTTTTTTTGAAAGCAGCCTTCAGGAGGAAAAATTAACTCTAGCAGGAGTATTTAAATAAGCATTTTTAATAGATCAAATACCCCCGTGCTCCTGATGCTGCTTAATGGGAAAACAAATTATGTGGCAGCGATGGATTTTCTTTTTTGGAGTTTTATTTGCAAATGGTTCCCCCGCCTTCCCTTTTGCTTCCATCCCTGCAGTTGAGTGCATGGATGCACCATGGCGGAGCTTTCGGCACATCAAAGGGCTTTTGGGCACTGCCAGGTGCTTCCAAGCACAGGGGGGACCTGCTGGGGAGCAAGAAGGATAATTCATCCTTAATTTGGATTAAGCAGAACGTCAGATCCAAAGAGTTGGGGTTGGTTTTTTCTTTTTTCTTTATTTCCTTTTTTTTTTTCCACTTTTCTCCCTTCTTTCCTCCCTTCTCTTTGCCTTCTCCCTTCTTTTTTCCCTTCTTTCCCCCCTCTTTTTTCCCCTCCTTTTCTCCCTTTTTTTCCTCTTCTCTTTTCTCCCCTTTTTTCCACTTCTGTTTTTTTCCCTTCTTTTTTTCCTCTCTTCTTTTTCTACCTTGTTCCTCCTCCTCAAGCCCTGGCCCAGGTTGCCCAGAGAGGCTCTAAAGCAGCTCCTGCTGCTTTGATAAGGGCCATGACTCATCTCCCAGTGATTCTCCTTAAAACGTCTTGGAATCCCAGCATCTGGCTGGGAGTGTGTGGAAAGGGGGAGGAGAGGAGGTGTGATGTCAAATCTGGGATTCAGTGGAATTCAGGCAGTGTGTGACTGGAGACTGTAAAATCATACAGGATCCCCTGTGTCTCAGTGCAGTCCTGGTTTATCCATGGCCTCCCTCATCCTGGGAATGTGGAGATGTAACCCCCTTTCCCTTCCTTTTCCCAGTGTTCTCTCCAGCTTAACACTGGAAAAATTTCTCCTCAGCACATGAGGAGTGCTTCACTCAGTGATTAATTAGTATTGCTATTAATACAAGATGTGATTCCATTAGATTAATCTATCTTATTGGTCAGGCTTTAATTAATTAGGTAATAAAGGCGACCCTAAAAAAAAACCCCTTGAATGCTGGTTAATGAAACCCATGGATCTACTTATTAAGAATTAAACCCTTTCTGCCTTTGATATTTTTCCACGTTATTAAACCCTGCTCCGTTTCTTTGTATGGTTTGTCCCATCAATAATGAGTCTCTTTCTTCTGAATTGCTTTCTGTGAGCCAAGAAATCTAATATTATCTAATTAGGGACAACTCTTCCTGCATAATAAATACAGGAGCAGCAAAGTCAATTTGTTCCAGGCATTTTGTATTATTATTGTTAAAAAAGTTCTGTCTGAGACACCAAGTACCTGTTTTCATAGAAGAAAATTCTCTCTGGAGATGAAGAACTGGCTCCATTCCTGGGGCTGAGAACCCTGGAAAGCCCATCTTGGGGCAGCTGGAGGCTCACTGGGGCAAGACCTGCCTCAATCCCAAAGGGGCTGGGGAAACCCACTCAATTTTGGAGAACTTTCACCCTCTGGATGCATCCAACCCTTCCCTGTCTCCATGGGTTGTGGTCCATTTGGTCCCAGCAGGTTGGGAACAGGTTCGTGCTGGATGAAGTGAATCTGCCTCCCGTGTAATGGGAGGGATGGGATAAAACAATGCTCTGCTTGGTTTTCCAGGATAAAACTTGATTTTTGGAGTGTTTCCACAGCCTTTCCTTCCTCCTGCCCAGGGCCAGGGATTTCACTGGGATTCACAGTGATAAAAATTCGGGGAATTTTTGCAGGAGCAGTTTGGAGGTTTTAATGCTGGAAAAATCCAGAGGTTCTCTTTTTATGTGTTTCACCCTCTCATGTCAAAATATTTATGGTTGGAGCTTGAAGGAGCTAAAAGTCCATGATTTCTGGCTTTGTGACCCTGCTGTGAATCACTCCAGCTCCAACCTGGCTCTTCACTGCTCTCCCAGTTTATTCAGTCTGTAAATCCACACATGGTTTTGCGGGGCAGAGTTAAACCTGGGTTTTGCCTACTAGGACAGATGGCAACAGGAGGGGCAGGAAAGCTTTTATAAGAAACAACAAATTTGGAGGAAGCCAAGGAGGTACAGAATTATTCTCGAGATCTAATTATTGCAGGGAATGAAAAAAACCAGCCTTCTTGAACTCTCCTTCTCAGGGTTAGACTAATATGAAGCATTTAATCATTAGGGAGATGAAATTAGTTCACCCAGATTGATCTCGAAGCTGAACTGGAAAGTTGGACAAAATAATAATTTCATGAACTTCCTTAGAATAACAATTTTCCTGGACAATTATGCTGAAGGACATCAGCTGGTAACCTTGTGGGGCTCCCGTGCCCACGTGTGCTGCATCTGGGAAGAGAGATGGAAAATGAGCTGCTGCTTTTGAGAGACAGGAGCGGGAAGGTTTCGTCTCAGGGTGGGTGCTGAGGTTCAGACCTCGTGGGAAGGTTCCCTGGAGCTTCAGTTTTTCTGCTTTTTTTTTATTTGTTTGCTTTAATTGGAAGGTTTGGATGGTGAATATTTAAGGGAAGTGTGTTTCTCTTCTCAGTTTTTAATTTCCCGGAAGGAATTGTGATTTTAGCGGCTCCTCTTCAGTTTCTAGTCCCGAGTGTAGTCGGGGTCAACTGCCAGAATTTGTCTGAAGGATGGAAAGAACCAGAATGAGAATTGAAGAAAATTGTTGCAAGTTGTTACAGCAACATAACGAGCCTCAGGTGATGCGATTAAGGACTAATTACCAGAAGGTCTTTGCAGGTGGTCGGGACCTACAGTTCAGCTTCTCTTGTCTTGGAGGGACTTTGCTGTTGCTGAAATGATGGGGAGATGTTCTGTTTGTCACTGAAGTTTAGTGTAAGGAGAAAAAACAGTTATTTATAACCTAAAAATGACTCAAAGTTTTCGAAAAAACGAGTGTAGGAGAATCCAAACCAATGCTGGAAAATAAGTGAGGCTGTTGCTACCTGGGCATCCCTTCAGTAGAGAGGAACAGCTGTGTAATCTGCAGCAGCAGCTTCAAAATGTACCCCAAGTGCTGTTCTGGAATAGTTTCCTTGCCAGAATTAGTGAGTTCAGGGGAAAATGGGATGTTTAACTGCCTGGAGAAGGAGCCAGGCACCTGTGTCAGAGGCAGCCCCAGCGAGTGTTTCAGGGGATGTTCTTGTCGTGGAGCTTTCTGGAGGAAACAAAGACAGTCTGTAGCTGGCTATTGCCAGATGACTCAGAATAATGACAGTGTGAGCAGTAAACAGTTTTAATTTATACAGGTGACATTTAAAATGCAAATCAGACCTTAAGATAATTGCTGGAAATAAGGAAGCCTGTGTTGGTTTAGGGAATATTTCCAGTTTCTATGGAAATTATTTATAATGCAGTGAGATCAATGAAGGAGTTGGTGTCTTGGGAGACTTGGCTGGAATTGCTCCTCCACAGAGTCACAAGACTTGTTTAAAGGGAATGCCCAGGGACAGGAGCTGGTGGCCAAGGGAATATCTGGGGTAAAATGTGCTCAAATCTCTTGAAAAAAGATATTTTTTTCTCTGGACATTGCAAATACAGGTGGACTGAAATTAGATGGTGTTACAGTAAGTGTGGGTGCCTAAGGCTGCTCCCTGGGAGAACTCGGAGTCTCACATCTTTACACGGGCCTGGAGTGCCAGGACAAGGGGGAATGGCCTCACACTGCCAGAGGGCAGGGATAGATGGGATACTGGGAAGGAATTCTTCCTGGCACAGGTTGCCCAGAGCAGCTGTGGCTGCCCCTCCCCTGGAAGTGTCCAAGGCCTGGTCAATCTCCCACAAACCCTTTAATTTATCTGCTATTAATCCTTCTTTGTAGCCAGCTTGCAGGTTTGTTATTCCATGTTTTGCACACCATGCTGTTTACCCAGTTAGCTGTAAGATGTGATCTTGTTTCCATCTGAGGGATTTCTCCACAGCTCCCGTGGGTGGGAGTGTGGAACACGCAGGTCTGTGGGTGCTCCCGCCACCGTGTGCATAAAAATAAACCTTTTGGCTGCAGAAGATGAACAAAAATGCGATTCTGAGTTGCAAAAGGGCAGTTTAGGTGATCTCTGGTTGTGGTTTGGTGTGTGGTCGATGGATCTGTGAAGTGTGAGGTGTGAGAGGGAGCTGTGGGTGCACACGGTGCCACGGGCACCTTCAGAGTCCCTACAGGGATTGACCTGTAGGATCCCACAAAAGGTGCTGAGTGATGCCAGCCTTGGGTGTCACTTCTCCTGCTAAAGCCCTGCTCCTGGCTGCTCCCGTGCCCCTGGATCCACTCCGCTCCTGCTCAGCTGGGTGGCAATGCCGAGCAAACAGAGGCCATGGGAGGCTGTAGCTGCCTCCCAAAGAGCTGCTGAGCTGGCTGAGCCCAGCAGGGAGGGAGGGAACCAGTCTGTGTCTCCTGTAGCCCGAGCTGGGCTGTCCCTGTGCCTGCTGGTGGCACGGCTGCCCACGCTGTGCCCACGGAGGGGGGGACACTGTGCTGCCTGCAGTGCAGCCTCTGTATTTCCAGTGCTCTTTGCCCTCCCTGTTCCTCTGCCAGGTGCTGTTGCACAAGGAAAGGTGAACTGGTCCTTTCACCTCGTTGCTGTCCTTGTCTTCCTCTCACAGCCCCGTACACACCCCTGGCTCTTTCCCTGGCTGTCACCCCCCGGAGCTCTTCCCACCTGGAAGCTGCATTTCAGCTCCCACCTGAGGCTCTGCCTGACCTTATCCTTCCCCCAGCACTGCCACTGCCTCGGGAGCCTGGATGTGAAGTTCTTTGCATCTGTCTGGGGCCAACCCCCTCACAAAGGTGTAAATTGATGCAATTCCATGGATTTAATTTGGCTGTGAGCTTGGGACCTGGCATATGCAAGAGGTTGCTAATATATTATTCATTTTAATGTTATCTTCTCATTCTTTATTCCTTGAATCACCTATACTGGAGCTACAGCAACAGGCTGTTATGTCTTCTCTATCTTTAATTGGGCCTTCTTATAAGGTTTAAAGAGGTTTTCATATTCAGGTTAATAACTTGCAGTTGCACTTCAAATTAATGTTTTTATTCAATGATCAATTGTTTGTGCAGCTTAGAGGACTCAGCAAATCTGTAAGTTATTTATAATAAATTCTGTAACCACCTGATAGCTATTAGGGGCTATTTAAAATTAATGCCATCCACATTTGCTGATGTTTCTAACAGTCCCAGCTCCTCAGCCCCTGATAAATAATGCATGAAAAGCAGCGTAACAAGCATATCAGTGTCTGTCCCACCTTTTCATGGCAACCTGTGCTGGGGGCTGTGGGCAGAGGTGAAGCTCCTGCCCACCAGTGCCAGTGGTGGTTGGTGTCCCTGTCACCCACAAGGGATGGTGCAGTGGCTGCAGAGCCTCCTCAGCAGCCTCAGGGTTGGCACCACACACAAATGGTGATGGTTTTAAACTGAAGGAAGGTCCTTTTAGACTTTTTTACAGTGGGGGTTATTCAGTCTCTGTGACTGTAACGCTGTTGTGAGGTGTCAGGTGCGGATCCATAATCCTCACCAGTTACTGCTGTGCTCATGAACTAAAGCACATCGATTGGAGGTTGATTTCCATATGGAGCCAAATCATCTGCTTTTGACACTGCTGGCTTAACAAATATCAGCTAATCACCTGGTAGGGATGGATTCAAAATGCCACTTTGCTTATGCTTGCAGTTCTGTGTGATAATTCTGTTTTTTCACTACGGTTTGGAAAGAGGATCTCTGCAAAAGAACAAGACCCAGCTTTCAAAAGATGAACTGAAGAGCAGTGACTGCGACCCCCGGAGTCCTGTTGTGCAGGAAGGAGTTTCAGCAGTGGGACCTGTCTGCTCTCCATTAGGAAATTACTCCCTCCTTGCTTATTGAACTCTCTCTGGGTAAACAGGAGAGTTGCAAAACAGAAGTGCAAGTGTTTGATAAACAGTCCTTGGGTGTTATGAACACATCACCAAGTGCCCCACGTGCTGCAGAGGGTCGGGAGGGCCCCAGCAGGACCCTTGGCATCATTTACGAGCACCCAGCCAGCCTATTTCCTTGGATTTCCCACTCATTAAAACCTCAGGCAAGGATTTATCAAGACTTCATAAAGCAAGCGTATTTTGTCAAGGCTGGTGACTGGGCTTGCACCAGGTAAGTGCCTGTGGGTGCCAGATAATTCATGGGTTTCTCCGGGAGATATCTGTGTTGCTGAGCAAAACTCACCCCACAATCAATGGGGTTTATTTTTCCTGATGCAGAACACTTGGCTGCTTTTAAGAAGTATGTTTGTTTTTTAAGGAAAAGTGAATGACTCCAGGTGTCACTCCCAAACTGAACTAAAATTTGTCTTTCATAAGCAGGGGCGGGCGACGGGTGAAGCCTCTGGTCCTTCTCAGTGTACCTGTGCTGGGTTTTTTTCCTCACCTGAGCGAAGTCTGGATAAAACGTTATTCCTAGGAAGGCACTGTGGAATGCAGCTGTCCCAGGCTGGGGTTTGGTGGCCCTGGCACACGTGGCTGTGCTGTGAGTGGGCGCTGGGAGCGGAAAGTGAAGCACAGACAGGGATGTAACCAGCTGACCCACAACCCCAGGTGAGCTCCCCTGCTCTCCTGCAGGAGCTGCCAGAGGAGTGTTAATGACCACGGGCTCTGACACCCCATCTTACATCTCATCTGAGTACACAGAGTGCAAAAGTAATTTAATTCAGGCGTCGCAATTAAGGAAACAATTATCTCCCTGTCTTGGGCTGATCTCCAGGTCATCTCAGCATTATCCCTTTTGATCTCATTATGAATTTAAAATATGTAATAAATTGGCTCTTAATTCCATGGGAAAGGTCAAGCTTGCTTTCTACAAGAGACAGGGGTGTGTTTAATGGACAGATCTCAAGGACAAGGGCAACATTTGTTCACGACTAAGGGAATGAGCAGCAGCCACCTCCTGGGGAGTGTTGGGAAGGACTTCTGCACGTGCAGCACCTTTCCAAGGGCAAATCCTGCCTGAAGACACTTTCCCAAGAGGAAGAATCTGACATGGGGGCAACTAAGTGTTGGTGTTTCATCAGAATTTACTGTTGGGGGATCCAGTACAGGCGGAGCCTAATTGTGTGCAGGGAGCAAAGGGGTGACTTGAGACTCAGGGAACTTCAGCTCTTTATTCCCTGGGAGATTTTTGTCAACCTCCTTGAGAAAGTGGGTTAACAGGTCATGTTGTGGTCAACAGGCCACTGTAAGGTTAATAAAAGCCTTGACAAGGGCAGTAAGATCCATTGCACTGAACTGAGCTATGCTGACTTACCCCTGTTAAGTTCTGCCTTATGTAGGTTTTGATTTATTTTTCTACAGATTTATATCATTATATCAAAAAAGAAAAAAAAAAAGAGAGAGAAAGCTTAGTATAAGCAGTAAACAACTATGTGACTTTGGTTTACTCTCTCAAATATGTATTTCCAGCAGAGCTGTCCAGTGCTGTGGCACCACCAGCGACACCTGCAACCCCAACCTGGCAATGGGATGCTGCACATAAACCAGGTGAGCTGGACTTGCTTCCCTAAGCGGGGAATGTAGAGCACAAAGTGTGGCTGCCCCATCCCTGGAAGTGTCCCAGGCCAGGTTGGACGGGGCTTGGAGCACCCTGGGCTGGTGGAAGGTGTCCCTGCCCAGGGCAGGGGTGGGACTGGGTGGGCTTTATGGTCCTTTCCAACCCAAACCATTCTACAATTGGTAGAAAGCTCAATAATTTTATCAATTACATTTCTCAGGGTGGGATGTTGACACTTGGTCAAAGCTCTGAGGTTGATAAGATGATCTATAGGGCTTGGTGGCTGATGGTTTCCCTTCCTCTGCTCTCCAGACAAAGCATATTATGAAGAAAAACTCAGTCAGTGGAGACTGCTGTCTCTCTGGTTTATTCCTGCAAATGGAATTAGTTAAATTATAAATCCCACTGATCAAGGTTTTCATATAAGCATAGAAACCCTTTGAAGTGTAAAAGGTACTGCTAAAATGCTGCATTTGTGTAACTTAAGTAAACCTCAATTTAAAAGAAAGGAGATGAGAATTTTTATCTTTTATTAGTTATTCTATTCACTGCTGGTTTTCATGTTTTCCAGGAGGTAAAAAATAATTCAAAAGTGGACTTACAGCAGAATTCTCTATTCAAACTGTTTAATATACATTGCCTGGCAGTGCAGAGGACAGATAATTGTGTAGGTCTATCTTTTCTGCAGATATGTATTCTTTAGGTGCATGTTTTAAAAAGCTCTGAGCATACAAAGCCCTGGTTGTGGTGAGAGGAGCTGGAAGCCTCCAGACCTTCCCAGAGCATCTCCTGCTGCAGCACGCACCGGGTCTGGCTGGTCCTGTACCTCCACGGCTGAGCTCACTCCTGATGGTGCCCAACCATCCAAACCAGCCAGACTTTGGTAAAACCGGAAATTTAGTAGAACTGGCCCGATCAGAGCCTGGTGAGTGGTTCCCAGAGGGGTGGGGCATGCATTCATGGGCAGGCCCATTCCCTCCAGCCACAGCTGGGGCACACTGGGGGGCACAGCTGTCCCCTCTCCACTGCACAGTTCTGCCCCAACACCTCAGTTAAACTGGGCTCATTTGCACCCCCTGGTTCCTAAGTAATTTCAGGGATGTGTCTGATTCACTAACATTAATAGTAGATGGT
>JAYRBT010000023.1:1306120-1367846 GCA_036023395.1 Myiotriccus ornatus | reverse complement strand
GCTGTGGCTGCCCCTGGATCCCTGGAAGTGTCCAAGGCCAGGCTGGACGGAGCTTGGAGCAACCTGGGCTGGTGGGAGGTGTCCCTGCCCGTGGTGGGATGAGATGAGCTGAGGTCCCTTCCCACCAGAACCATTCTGGGATGCTCTAAGTGCAGGTTAACTCACCTGCAGCAGACATCACAAGGAAACAGAAGACAAGGTAACAGATTTCAAGTTGTGATGTGAAACCCTGAGGCTGAATTCACACTGCTGGCTGAGCTCTACCACCCCCACTGCCACTGTCAGTGCCACATGCAGTTGCAGTCTAGGAATAACTTACACCTCTGCATGACCCACCTCTGATCAGCACCAGCACAAGGCTATATAACATAGACTTTAGTTACAGAACAGAAATTATTTATCAGTTCTCCCAAACTGCATTGCAACAGTGAAAAATAAAGTGACAAAATTTGCTCTGTTATGGGCAGGGTTTTCATCCCCCCACCCACAGGCATAAATCTGCTTTTCTTCTTAATCCTTCCTGCAAGTCTTCCTCCTGCAGAAGATCCCCACTGTCTCCTGGGTTTATCTGTGCTTGGGGAGCATCTCGGTTGGCAGTTACTTAAACTAAACTCCTCTGACAGAGTAAAGGGTTAACTTTATTCAGGACAGTCATTTAGTGCCCCAAGTCTACCAGGTCATTAACTTCTGGAAGGGAAAACCCCTCTCCCTCAGCAAGTGAAATATCTGTGCTTTCTGCTTTGAAACTGCTTGAGCACACAAGGACACCAACTCATACTAATGAATGAACAGATTTATAACTAGCTGTCCTTTAAACTGAGATTTTTATGAAGTTAGGAACATTTTAGTGTTTGCTTTTTTTAAAGTGATTTAAAGTGTCTACTGGGTAGACAATGGCTGGCTAGCAACCAAATACTGCTGTTTATTCAAAATTATCTTTGTGATTAGCTCGATTCACAGAATCATAAAGGTTGGAAAAGACCTCCAAGATCACCAAGCCCAATCTTTGACCAAATATCATCATATCATGAAGTGCCACATCAATAGGGCCAAATTATTTCTCATTTAATTTTACTTCCTTCCTCCTGTTTATTCACTTTTAAAAGATTCCAAGGTAATAGATGAGATTTCCAACAATTTACTGAATTTTGTTTTTTCGAAAAGGCAGAAATGTGAACACAGCTTTTGTAATTCCCTGTCTATCAGATAACACACACATACAATCAAGCAAACACATAATCGGTACAAACAGGCAAAAATGAGAACAACTAAAATCTGAGACTTCAGTTTCTGCTTCTGCAGGTCACATCTACTCTGCAAGTGCAACTGACAGTGGGCACTCACCAAACACATCCAGTGTTGGTATTTCAAACAGGTTTGTGAGTAAACATCAGCCCGCTGGAGGACACGGGTGAGAAACAAACACGTGAATTAGAAATACACTCAAACTGGGCATGTGTTTTGTTGGCTGCTCTCTGAGGTGCTGCCAGCAGGAGGGTGTCCCAGGACCCACCTGACACGTCCAGGAAGGTCTGTGCCCGGCCCGTCCCCGCGCTGCTGGAGGCCACGCACTCGTAAAAGCCCTCGTCAGACACGGCCACCTGGGCAATGTCCCAGCTCATACTGGAGGACTCCCTGGAGGAGGAGAAGGGCAAACTCAGTAAATCCTGAAGGAACCAAGGCAACCATGAGCTTGGCTTCCTCACTGCAGACACAGGGGAATTTCACAATAATTAGGAGGCAAAAGAGACGCTCTGATGACTCAAACTGGGTCAAGCTTCATGGATTTTAGGTAGAGAGATCATATATACATTGTCAAGCTTCTTATAAAAAGTCTTTAAAGTGTCAGCAACTGTCACCCAGACCCCAAACCCTCTGTATTTGCTGTCATTCTCTCAGCTGCTCAGACTCTTATATTTACTACCTGAGACCTCTTCCCTCAATGCCAACAATTCCTAAGCACAGCCAGTACATGGTACCAAACACATGGCTCTTACTAGCAAGGGTAGTAAAGGTTCATCCTCCCCCCTGAGCTTCCCAAACTCACAGGTACAGGAATCCAGAGAAACACCTGCTGGTTTTCCCTAAATCCCAGCAGGGACAGAGCTGTTGGGCAGTAATACCACATTGCTATCACATGAACCGTGAAAGCAAGAGGAGAGTAAGAGTGCAACTACATTGACTGGTGGTTACAGAGAACAAACAGCTTCCCACGATTCACACCCATGTTATGAACTGCTGGTGCTACAGACAATGACATAAATGAGCCAAGCAGCGGTTCTGCAGTGACCAGTGCTCCCCGTGTGCTGTTGCTATGGCACATAAACAACACTGATAAGCACCAAAATAGCCGTGAGAGCTCTGGCAAGTCATTGCCACATTACAGGAAAACACTTCACTAGTGACCCCTTTGTTTGCCTGAATGGATTGATCTATCAGCCCTTAAAGGATGCAGAAGGAACAAGAGACTTGGACTATGTGTGGAAGTTCAGTCTGCAGCACCATCACACAGACAATCCAACTCCACCACAAACAAAGCAGTGTAGGGTGACCTTAAATGGCTCCTCACTGCTTCCCTCTTACCTCATCCCTCCTCTAGACAGCCCAGCATATCATACATCAAATCTAGGACGTTCCCCAGTGCAGTGCTGGCACAGGGACAGGGCAGTGAGGGCCAGCACTAAAGAATAAGGTAGTGTTTCTTCCAAACAAGAAGGGAGAAATTCCTCTTCATGGAAAGTATGTTACAAGTGCGGTTAAGCAATGCTGCTCCTCCTCCCTCCCGACTTGTGCTACACACCAGATGTCACACATGCGAACCCTGAGAGCAGAAGCACAATGGGAAACGTGCCCCGAGTGGAACAGCTTGGCAAAACCAAGACCTGTGCTGGTCTGTCAGGAAAAAAATCAAACCAAAGGCGAGCACTGACTAACACACACCTCGGGGCACCAACTGCAACAAGCAGTGACTGCACACAACTCTTGCAACACATGCTGTGGGATAACACAGCACCTTTCAGCACCAAGTCATAATTCACCCCAATCACCTACTACAGATGCCATTTGCTGATTGAGCTGTTTATTTGGTCAGTTGGGGAAATACAAAGACATTAATCAACTAAATTAACTGCCTTTCTTGTCAGAATTTCAAGCATTATTTTTGCTGATTCTGACCTTTGCAGAGTTGGTGGGATCTTCCATTTATAATACAGAACAGATTGTAAAGGACTTTAGTTCTCAGTTCTCAGTGATTTCACTAGAATGAGGTGCTTAGCTACTGCTCTTGGTCTCCCCTAAATCAGCCTCATCAGAAATGCACCAGGATATTAAGCAGAATCCAAATTTTCTTATTACACCCCCACAGGATGCAGAAATCTAGAAAAACAAAGCTGTTGCAATTTTACAGAAGTTTTTTTTTCCTAAACATGTTAGTCATTTAAAATTAGGAATTATTATTGTAGCTGGTATTTTCACATAGACAACTGATAGAAATATAATGTTCAGCTTGTAAACAGCTTCGTTTATGAAAAAAAATATTTTAAAATTTTGAGTAAAGATGACATCTTGTCACCAAAACAAAGTCATTCAGTGAAGAGCAATAGTAAAGCTCAAATCTGCATTAAACTGGTAAGCTGAACAAATCCTAATAGGACTTTACTAGTAAAATGCAGACAAGTCAAACTGAATTAAATCCTACTCAACTGAGATCAACAATATTTGGCTTGAGATATATTTTGTTAAATTAACTCGGATGATCTGCTCATTCGCCCAGTCTGTAAGAGGAAAATGAAAAATGCAGCCCAATCAAGGGGTGCTGGATGTGTGGAAAACAAGGAGAAGTGTGTGGTTTGATAACTGAGGGAGGAAAACATTACACAGCTGCTGAAGTATGTGCCAGGCTCCACCACGTGTCAGCGGCACCTCATTAAAATCCAAACCAGGCCGAGGCTGCGGCACTTCCCAGTGCCCAGGGGAGCTGCGGGATGGACCGAGCTGGGGAGCCAGCTGCCTGCTACGGAACGTCTTCTCCCAGGGTGCTCCAGGCTAACCGAGAC
The DNA here is from genome assembly GCA_036023395.1 of Myiotriccus ornatus. Taxonomy (NCBI): domain Eukaryota; kingdom Metazoa; phylum Chordata; class Aves; order Passeriformes; family Tyrannidae; genus Myiotriccus; species Myiotriccus ornatus. The sequence continues at coordinate 1,363,791 of JAYRBT010000023.1, read as the reverse complement.
ACTCTGCTAGGGCACACTTCCCTTTGGCTTCCGACAACCAGAATTACAGGGTGGACTTCAGGAGTACTTTAATTAACTTCTGATTTCTAGTAGTAGTGGTAGTGGTTTGCTCTACAGAGAAGAGGTATGCAGTCCTTTTTCTACACAGAAACCTGAAGAGCTTTCTGGTACATTCAGGATAAATTCTACTTTGAAAGATTTTTCTGAAGAGGAGAGTTCCTAGAGTAGGTCACAGGACTTACTTCTAGGGCATCCGTGAAAGGCATTAAAAATCAGACAAATCAGTGGGTGTCGCATGGTCACCTACGTGTCACTGGGAGGCAGAGTGAGGGGCGTGTTTCAGGAACAAAAGCTAGCCACCAGTCTATTTTACGTTACTTTTAATCTAAATTAACAATATAAATTAAAAGCATTTGCCTTCTAGACTTTTAGGCTCAGTTTATCATAATTTAGCAGCACACATTTGAGGAGGATTTTGGCCAGAACCATTTAATCCCATCAAAGGTGCAGAGTGTACACCCTCCTTTGTGTATCATGTACAGATATCTATATACTCAAGTATTATTAATCTTTCCATAAATTACAGCCTCCCTAAGGAGTATCACCAAAAATAATGGATTGGAAGTAGTAGGATATAAGCAGTATATAACAGGAAATGATAAATAGAAATCACAAGCTATAAATATGAAATAAAACAGTATTGAGGGGAAAAAAGTTAATACTTACTTGAAGAACTGATCCACTCCCAGTTTTGCTCCATTTCTAGTGAAACGCTGAGTAAAAGGTATAAGACTTTCCACATGGCAAGGAACAGAGCCTGGCTGTAAATAATACCCTGGAGTCCTCATGGGCATTGTAACCTTTGGAGCATCTGAGGAAAGAAAACATTCCCCAAAAAGTATATTAACAGCTTCCCATATCTATCCTGTCTTTCCTTTTATTAAAGGGAAATTCAATTTCTGATACATTTATAACAACATTAACTTGCCCATCATGATATAGAGACAGGACTTGGGGAACAAAAAGCAGAGGAAGTACTTGTACAAGTTATAAAAACATACAAGATATCAATTTTAACTGATTCAGATATGACAAGTGGACATTCAATTCAAGTTAAAATCTCTTACCAGGAGTAATGCTAGAAAATGAGACACTTGACACCCTCTGGAAAAGATAATCATCCTTGTCATAGCCCGTTATTTTGACAAAAAAAGCTTCATCTGGTGGAATGAAGTCAGAAACATTCCAGAGTCCGTAGGGCTTTCTGTCAGGGTAGTATTTCACAGGCAAGGTCTTGAGGAGTTCCCCTGTAATGCTCAGAAGTTCCAGTCGGTCTACTCTGGCTGGAAGCAGGATCCCTGTGGTATTTAGCAGCACAAAGGTAGGAATCCCTAGAAAAACAGAAACATGCTATTTTAAGTGCTAAAGAAAATAAATAATTAAAGCATGGAAGATTAAATTCCATCTCTATGGCTCACCACCCCATGAATGCTGCATTCAGCTCCAGCCCTCAGTGACTGAGCAGGGAAAAGCTAAACTGTGCTAAGCTGTGCTCTGCTCATTAACTGTCAAGGGACCCAGCTGGCTTGGGGGTTAAATTACTAATTTCCAACAGGTGTTTCTGAAATAGCAGCTTCTTTATTAACTCCTCACCCTGCCCCAGGGCTAGAGGGCTTTTCTGAAGCCCCAGAAGTAACAGAAACAGCTCTGCAGTTTTGAGACATTTCATAGCTAAAAATATCTGGATTAGTATGACTTTAAAAAAACAAGTTAATACAAAAAAATAACAGTCTGGTAAAACAGGAACTTTGGCTGCTCTCAGAGATCCAAGGCCCCCAAGAACCAACCAAGAGCACCCCCAGAGTTATCACAAAGCTCATCAGAGAGCTGTACTTGCTTTGGGGGCCAGGAAATTCTTTAGGACGGACTAAAGTGGAAGCAAACCTTGCACGGGTCTGCTGGATGTCTTTTTGAAGTCCAGTGTTGGCTTCCTGGAGAAGCCAGCTCGGAAGTCGATGGTGCTGAGCCCTGTGATCCGGACAGAGTGCCTCCCGCTGCTTGAGGTCTGCAAAACCACAGGGAAACACCTTGGAATTAGCATTCCAGGAACTGCAGGAGCAGCTCCTGAGCCATCCCCTGAGCTCAGGGGATAGGCTTCAGCATTCCTCAAAAACAAGACAGAAAGGAGGCTGGTGTCTGAAGCTGTAAGTGAAAACCACCTTTAACAAAGCCTCGCTTTCAGATACTGAGCCCTACAACTGTGGGGCCACAAAAAGAGCCAGTTTTGTCTTGGAAATAAATCACAAACACACAAGATCAACAACCATTACAAAGCCTACTAGGAAGGGGTAAATGATTCAGAACTGCACAGGAAAAATCAGTATGTTAAAGATGTTTCCCTTCCCCAGCCAGGAGCTCAGCTGGAAAGCAGGGGATGCAGAGGTACCTCTCACCTCTGGTCTCCACCTCGTCATCCTGGTTGAATCAGCAAAAACCGAATCACCAAAAACCTCCACCCACCCCCGAAAAGCCCGAGTTTTAGGTTGTTGGAGGGTACAGCTGCTTTGGTGTGAGTCTTTCATCTTAAAGAAAACAAATCAGAGTAATTGTCAGTTATTTTCTATGGTTCCATGCAGAGAAGGAAAAGGAAAACTGCTCCTTGCCAAAGGTGTGCAGGAACCCACAGCTTTTCCTCCTCACCTGCTTCCACACCCTTCAGGCGTATGGAAGCTTCCACTGAGCCTTCCCTAGAGAGTAGTGCCTGATCCATCCCAAATACCCAATTCCTGGAGTTCAGTGCCCCCCTTTGACACTGCTGCACGTGAATAGCAAATTCAGCAGTTGTTTCCTACAACCAACAGCCCAGGGACAGGCACTACACACTGTGACAAATCAACCTCTATGTGATTAAAACAACCAATTTCCTTCTATTTGGTTACCCTTTCACCTCAGACACAGCACCACTGAAGTGTTTTTATATAAACCAGCTGTTCACAATACAAAGAAATACTTAATTGTGCCAAACAAGTCCTGGTATCAAGTGTTAACTGCCAGTTAAAATTTCATTAGACAAACTCCATGATAAAGTTTTCTTTTTATAGCTCAGTGTAGAAGGAATTTATGGTGTGAATAAACTTCTCACAAAGCTTAGGTCTTCAGCCTTAAAATCATTGTGTAAATAAACCAAGCCAGAGACTGAAGTAAACATACAGAGTAAACAATCCATAGAAAATACATTGGGAAATCACTTCTCTTTACAAATTACTCAGACCTTTGGATATTTGTCAGTTTTAAGGCCAGAATAACCTTTTAAAATTTTACCATTTACTAATAACCATTAACTCATCTACCACCGTCATGCCCAGGAGCTGGGGGCCTTAGGCAAACACCAGGAATTAGTTTCATCCCAAAGGATTGCTTTCCAATTAGTATCTTCATCAAGTGTCTTTTCATTACTTGTAGTTTAACATGGATACTGGTGTTGTACATTAGTGTTTCCCCTCCCAGACTGGATGAGCACAATCAAAAGAGCAAACACTTATTTGTCACAGATGTGTTCTTGTCTTGCAAACAACACAAAAATCATTGCCCCCACTGCAGGTATCTAGGACAAAATGTATGGCCTGGCTGGCTCATCAAAGTTAAATTCAAATATTTCTACTATATATTCAAGACATTTTTCTTCTTTTCATTTTTTTAAAGCCAAAATACATCAATTGGTATGTTCTCTTCTCGCCAGAGCTGGAGACAGCATTATGCTGAGCTTAGGAAAACAAACCCAAAAAAACCCCAAGCCCAAGAAACTGCCAAGCCCTGCCTGCAGGAGCAGCTGCTGCCCTGGCTGGGGCTGATGACTGACCCTAAAACCTGTAGCAAGGACAGAGGTGAATATTGACTGGAGGGAAAGGTCTCTCAGTACCCAACGTGGCTGATGTTACCAAGTCCAGCAGGACACAAACCTATTTCTTCGTTATTTTTAACAACCCACCAGGTTGTCTCTATACCAGGTTTTTCAGCACTTCTGGTCATAGAATCCCAGAATGGTTTGGCTTGAAAGGAACATTAAAGCCCATCCAGTGCCACCCCCTGCCATGGGCAGGGACACCTTCCACCAGCCCAGGTTGCTCCAAGCCCCGTCCAACCTGGCCTGGGACACTCCCAGGGATCCAGGGGCATCCACAGCTGCTCTGGGCACCCTGTGCCAGGGCCTGCCCACCCTCACAGGGAAGAATTTCTCCCCAATATCCCATCTAACCCTGCCCTCTGGCAGTTTCACACCATTCCCCATTGTCCCACCACTATCTCCCTGTATAAAAAGTCCCTCTCCCTGTGTTTTATAAGCCCCCTGTCCTAGACAGACATTCAGACAACTCTCCCCAGAGCTGCTGAGCTCAGCATGCTTTTGTAGCTCCAGTTCTGCAGCAGGATCAATAGCTTCCCACAGGGCTGGATGGGAATTAATGATCCTTTTCAAACCACCCCTGTGCTCAGGGCAGGGACAATGCACAGCAGGGTCCATTCAGCACTGGCTGTAAAGGTACCTCACACGGGTGACTTCACCTCCAAAAATGACTCTATAGTATTTAGAGTCATAGACCAGAATAAGAAATAACACAGTAAATCATTACAAGCTACAGGACAGTAATTCAGGAGTTCTGCAATAACTTTACCTTAATTGTCCATGTTCCGGGCTCTGGATCTTTGACATTCACTACCTTAGCAGAGTTGTGGATATTCAGCAACTCCTTCAGCCCTGATCCTTTACTGAGCCGCTTGCCTAAAACAAAGAGAGAGTAAATGCAGTACTGATTAGGTGCAGCACTGCCTAAAGAAAACACAGTACATACAATATTGTTGTGCTGTACCAATGAATTTTTGATACTTGGCTTACTTACTACTTAGCAGTCAATGGCATTTACACCAGTCTAAACACCTTGTGGTTCTTTGCCAGAATGCTAAAAACGCTCCTTTAGAGATGAGTGGTTCAGGCACTGGTTCTCTACAGAGGCATTTTGCTCCCCCAACGCTGATTCTGAAGTACCAAGAGCACAAAAACCCCCTGGCTCTTTCACAGCACTAAAGGGAAAGGTGGACAATGGGTTGTCCCAGTCCCCATTTCTAAGACTTTATTAGATGTGCCTCGACTAACTTGGGTGAAACTCCGTGGATTTAGGTGAGTGGAGCTGAACCACGAGATAGGAAAGCAGAGGTGGGGTCACAGCCTCAGCTAAGCCTGACAGCTGCACCCAGGACTGTGTGTTGGCAAGGCCTGAAGAGAGACACTGAGCTAATCTCTTTTCTCTAAACACAGCAGAATTACTCGGTGTAGGACAGACCAGATCCCATTGCAGGGAACACATCCTGGGCATAAAATATTTCCAAGATGCTAAAAATTAAGCTATATCCTCAGGCAGAAGTCATCCAGAGAACACAAAGTATGATCTGAATTTATTTCTGGAGTGCTGTTCCAGGTTCCCAAGGCATCAACATAACAGTGAGCAACAGATTTGTTCAAAAGATCCTCAGTGACAAATTAGCTCCAAATCTCTCACTGCTCAGCTGGAGATGGGCACAGGAGACAGGGTTTGATTCAGAATGCTACTGCAGTTCAAAGAATCCAGGCCTTGGTTTGCCTTTCCCCAATAAACCAAACCATCACCTATAAACCTTAAATACATAAACAGATGAAATGCAAATCTGTCCATAAACTTGGAATACAAGGACAAATTGTAAGAAAGAAGATGGAGGTGAGACAAAGTGAACAGAATAGGGAAGGTTTCCAGTTTCCTCCCAGCCAAAAAAATGGAATATTGGGAAAAAATAAAATGTCAGAAGTGCTTATTCATTTCCTTTTTTTGCTGTCACAAAAGGAGGCATAAACTGCTTCACCTAAAGGATCATGAATCTCGATTGCTGGTGAAGGACCACTCAAGGACACTGTGACCTCTTTCAGACTGGGATCAAACGGGATCTGCCAAATATTTACAGCCATGGACAAATGGTCTGTAGACAGGAGATGCACTTTGGAGGCCTGGACAGCTTCTTCAACCCATTTCAACACCTAAAAGAGAAAGTAACGGTTGTTATTATACTGTCAAAAGCATTTGCTGTTGAAATATTTTCTGCTGAAATACTGTCTATACTGCCTTGTAGAGATTCCATGTTAATTCATTTTTTAAAATATTAATACTTGTAGGAAATGCAATTTTAATAGCAGATACTACCAAAGCCATGCTGAGTGTGAGGCTTAAAGGAGTACACAAGCAGACCTGGATACATCTCCACACGACATCCACAGGTACACTTTAAGAAGGAATTAGGGATACAAATCTGTGGGTGTTTGTGGTCATCAACTATAGCTGCATGAAGCAAAAAGGAAATCTCCCTCACCCAGGTGTACTGAGCAGTTGTCATCTGGAGACTTCTTCGGTTCCTTCTGCCCTCAGACACCTCACACAAATCACTGTCAGGCACAGCCCAGAGCTGGGACTGGAGGGCAACAAGGATTTGGAAGGCATGTCCTGCAGCAGGGAGGGAGGTTGACTTGGGAAGGGGAGGGAAGAGTGTTGCCACTTGTGTTTTGCACCCAGAAGGTTCCTCACCCCATTGCTCCCGTTCTCTCCCCTGCCCGGGGGCTCAGGGGCAGGTGGACAGTCAGCCCCCCCAAGAGCTGCAGGGTGTGTGTTTTAATGCCATGGAAGCAATCCTGGCTTTGTGCAGCACTTTGACCACAGTGGAACTGAACCACGATTTTAGGTGACGGTTGACCATGACTGCATTACATCATCTTTTACAGGAGCTTTGGATTATGTCAGTTCAAGACTTGGAACCCAAGAATAAACTCAGCATCCACCAGCAGTGTAGGGCTCCAGAGCAAGCCTTTAGCTCAAGGACCTGATTCAACACACCAGCCCAAAAGAGCCTCATTCCCTTGGCTTGTTGGGCATAATGTGCCTGGCTTTTTCCCTTAAAAATATGGGTTATATCATAGGTTTGTGTGCAAGGTAACTCTGTGATAGAGAGGAGATTCCAGCCTGCTTTAAAGAAAAGTGTCCTTGTTCGTACATGTTACTCTGTGAATGCACAGCAGCCTTTGTGCAAACATGGAAGAAGTTTCAGTAAGTGAAGGGCATCACTGAAAACACATTTGAAATGTGGGGGCAGGTTTTCATAAAGTATTACCCCTCCACTCTTAGTAACAGCTCACCAGAGACATGGTGAATGCTCCCAGCACAACATGAGGTAAAACAGCATTGACCAAGTGTCCCTTCCACGAGGGTCTGTGTGAGAGAGGGGCTCGGGCATGTTTTCCAAAGAACATACCCAAAAAATCACAGTACAATTCACTATAGTGCCCCAAACCCCTGGAGGAACATGGCCCAGGAGAGAAACAGCATTTGTGCAAGAGCTGGAGACACCACTGCGGCAGCAAATCTGCTTTAGACAAGCCTGGAGCAGGAATCACAGAGCTTCAGAAAGATCCAACTCATTGCAGTTTTACCTTTAGAAATTATACATCTGGGTCCAAAAATGCTCCCAAAAGAAACTTCCATGTTCTCCTCACATATGTTGAGATGAGTACGATGCCTTTTTGTACTTGGCATATGGGAAAGTTTCCACTGAATTCCAGGATCTCAACTCCACAGGTAGGTTTTTAAATGTATTGTAAAATTTAATGAACCCATATGAACTTCAGTTGTTGAGAGTTTTTTCAAGATCAAAACTGAAAATGGGAGGCAACAGAACAGCGCAGCTGTCTGAAGTCTGGCAGCAACTTGCTTTTATAGCAAAATCTTTCTCCAGAGTTCAATAGGCAGTTCTGGGAGATCCATTTCCCAACCATCATTCCAAAGAGGTTTGCAATACTGCTGTAACACTGCTTTGGAAGTAGTTTTTTTTTCCTTTGGGATCCTTAGAGAAAGCCCCCAAAACAACAGCGGCTTTTGTTGTTTTGCCAAAATGTGACTTGAGGATTATTAGAGGGGGAAGGGCAAATACAGCAATAATTTATAACATTTCTCCAGAGAATTTGCTCTTGCAACCTGCCCTGCTGTCAGGTCATTCCTTGGAATGCATGCTGAAACCTGGAAAGTCTATGGAGCGTGGTCTCTATTCCCATCTGTTTATTCTGGGACTCAAGAATATTTCTCAAGCAGTCAAAGCAACAGAATTTCAAGTTAACTGTTTCATTGCTTAAGTAAATGTAGGTTCATACACCCAAAAATTATATATTCTAATAATGCTTTTAAATGCATGTCAAAGAGTAGGACTGAGACAGGCGTGTGAAAATTACACTATGAAAACAAAGCATAAATGATATATGTAATATGACATGTTTAAAAAACGTGCAACGGAAAAGTTTCAGTGTTGAATCCCAAGCTCTTCCGAGGTAGGGACCAAAGAACTGAGCCAGCTTTCAGCTGCTGTGACAGCCCTTCTGCAGTTGCATGGTGACAGTGTCTGTGTCCGTGAGCACAGCTCCTTTTTGCCCAGCCTCCAAGCTCCATGGGAAACAGAGAAGGGCCAGCTGCAAGGGCTTGTTTACCCCTTCAGAGTAAAGCATGCGGCTGCCTCTCCCATTAAACCACTCCTTCTCTTTGCCACAAGAAAGGATAATGCCTGTTTGGGATGGGGGAGAAGAGGCGGCCAAACCCTTCACCCTAAGCTGTAATGTGGAGCTTTTGACTTTGTCCCCTTCATTTTACTCTTGAGGAGCAGTGAGGGGCTTTTTACATTTTTAAACCCTCTGTAACCCATCTTGTCTTCAGTCCCCTCCCAACCTCCTCTTACTCCCATAATCACTGTTAGTCACGGGCTTCTGACCCAAATTCCAAACTCTTTTCTTCCCATCTAGCCTCATCCACCTTTCAAATCACTCAACAACACCCTCTTCTTCCCCCAGAGTGGAAGTGCCATGGCTTCAGTCTCCTCCACAGTATTTCTACTCACACTAAAAATCAGGAGGAAAACTTTACTTTTAAGCAGTCTATGGGAAACTTTTCCTTCTTGCAAGAAGAAAAAGTAAGAGAAACCAAGTGTTTCTACACCAGAAGAAATGGAATAAGACCACTCACTAGCTCAGTCCCTGGGACATCCCAGCTCTATCCACACTGATCGGTTCAGGTCATAAGACACAGCAATGGCTCCGTTTTACCTCAAACAATCAAAATGACCTGGAGTCACGACCTGAACCACCAGTGCCTCATAAACCTCCAGTGTTTTTGCAGTGCAGCAGCACCCTGTACAGGAATTGCCTTACAGCACTCATTGTGAGGGGAGTAAGGAAGTGCGGGGTCAGGTAACGTCAAGTCAAAATTACTACCATGGTTACGAAAATACAGCATCTGCTCTTGACAGGAGAATTTAACCCTTGTTTGATGGGCATTCTCCATGCATTTCAATTCTGAGCAATTACTGCAAACTAAGCCCTGAGCCTACAAAAGCAGCCAAGGAAAGCTCACCCTAAAGAAACACCTCTCAAGGGCAGGACTTCAGTGGTTTGATAAAAAAAGCATAACAACCTTTCTAAGACACTGGGGACAAAATGTGAATGCTACCATTCCTTTGCGTGGAGGAAATCTAGAATTTTAGATAACAAAATCGAAACTTGTGCTTTGGACTTTAAGAATATTCTTATTAATTGAATGCATAGAAACCATGGCAAATTTGTCAAAATATGCCCTTCCTCACGGACTCTTAGACGAGCTATGCTCATCAGATAAGTGGAGGTACTTATGTATTTCATCCCTTGCTGGACTGAACCCAGTCAACAATAATTTTGCCCAAGTCAGCTGTAGTATTTGAAATCAGAACATGTTTCTCAGAAATAAAAAAGGCACTAAATTTTCTTCTCCTCCTCAGTGCAGGAGCATTGGATGTGTATCAAGTTTTGTTTTGCTGTGTTTCCTGGTAGCTTAGCATGTTGCTTCATTCTCCACTTAATGCTCAAAGGGCAAGCAGGGACTAATGCTCTGAAGCTTTATACATTAAAAATAGCTTTGTTTGGGTTCTCTGGGGGTAGAACAACCAAGAATGTTTGAACAAAACAAGGCATTGGTTTGGCAGGGGGTTCACTCAGTGACTGTGGAGCTGTTCCTTATCCACTCTCTAGCTTAGCTCTCTCTAGGCCCACAGCGGGGAGAGTGCTCAGCATTTATAAACTGCATTCTTTACACATCACCAGCTACTCAGAGACAAAGGAGGGCAGGTTTTATTTCAGCTGAGTCCTGCCTGAAGGCTGCACCATAACCAGCAAGATCTGTTCCTTTGCACCCACCCGCTAGTGGAGACGCCCCCTGAGATCAGCACTTCTGATCCACACCTGAAATCTGCAGGGAAGGTTTCCTGTGGGATCACAGCAATTGGGTCAACTCACTGTCACAGTCCCTTAGCCTAGACACAGCTTTACGTGAGGTCAGCGATCACCGAAATTATTTCAGAGGCTTCGGGGTTTGGTTTTACTGCAAATTGTTTGGCAGTTATTGTGGAAAACTTCTGAAAGGGATTTAGTGGGGTTTTTTCACCTTAGGCAATCTCCCACAGTGCTTAAGACAAGTGGCTTTTTCTGCTCACTTCTACCTCCCAAAAGCAGAAGAAAACAAAAGCAAAACAATCAAACAAAAGCTTTATCCTAGAACTTCAGTCCCAGCAAAGAGCATTTCCCATTGGCAGAGTATCACAGCGTGGGCTGGGTTGGAAGGGACCTTATACACCATCCAGTTCCATCACAATCCCTCCTGTGTAAGGGGATCTCAGGGAGTGTCACAGAAACAAGTTTTACCCTTCATACATAAATAATACCAAAATTCAGGTCAGGAACTGCACATCCCCAACAGCTGATTTCTTTTACCTCTGACTTCTAACCTATCTAAATCCTCTGGGATGTTCCTCCTTTTGATCACCTTCACATCACTGCCAACAGCTTCTATCACTCCCAAGAAGAAGATCAGTTTTTCTAGGCAACAACAATAGAAAACTGCAATTTATCTCCAACATCTGCCACTATCCAAATTCTGTGGAAGAAAGATAAAGGAACAAACTAGAGTAAGTTTTTATTAAAACACCTCACCTAGTCGTTGCCTACACTGGGAATTCAAAGCGGAATGTTTACAACATTTATAAACAATTCCAGCTCTCCTGATAACTATCATGTGATTTCATCTCTCTCCAAATTGTTTTCTCATGCACTTTTGAAATTTCATTTCTGACTCACTGGAGTTCTCAAAGAAAATAGTCCTTCATGGCTCTGGGTCAGGAACTTCAGTTACCAGCAGAGGTAGCAAGAATTGCAACAATAACCTCAGTTAAAAGTTACCACCATTACCGGGTGAACATGGAAACCTGGGAGTTCATAATGTGAGGAACATTCCGGGCTAATTAGCAATCCTTTGCCTGCTAACAAATAGCTCATTTAGAGCTGGTACTGAAATACTGACTAGAAAAGCCAGTGGGCTTCCTGGAGCCCAGAACACTCCTCCTGGAAGCTGTGTGGCACAGGCAGGGGCAGCTGGGGAGGTTCTGGTTAGATATGGCACTGCACACCTCCCGAACATCAGTGAAAGTCATCCTGACACAGCAAATGGAAAAAGAAGGAAGGGAACAGTCAAAGAGTGCACATACCAAGACCAGGACATTCAGAATTTCCCCTTCTGCTCCCTCACCCACACTCAGGTCATTTAGAGATTTAGAGGGTAACCCCTGCCCTGTTTTCTCTATACATTGCAGAGCTCAAGCAAAGTTACCTCATTAACTTGCTTTTTGTCCAAGTGAAAAACCTGCCCAGAGCTGGTTGAGGCGATTTCTTCATAGACCTTGTAGCCAACATGATCCCTGTCATCACAGTCCCCAGTCAGCACAAACACCACCTGGGTTGAAAGCAAAGAGTACATCATTTGGCACATGGTGTGTATTTTAGGGAAACATTGCAATGACCACAGAAGAATGTATTGCTTGGGCTGGGCTCATTACTGTACATGAAGGGCAGCATAACTGCATTCAGGCTGATGGAAAAGGCAACGAAGAAGAAAAGGAACAGACAAGAACCCCTTTACACTGATCCTCATCTGTCAGCCCTGTACTTCACACAGTATTTATTTTACAGCAATATAAAAACATCCATATAAGTGGTAAGCTGGCCAAGAATACATATACGAGTATCAGACTCGGCCGCACTGTAACATTAAAAGGAATATCCCTTTAAGTTTGGCTTTTTGGTTTTGTTTTGCAACCAGATCAGGCAACTCTCTATTTGAGAAAAGAAGAAAAAAAAAAGGTCCCTAGAATGCAGTGCTATGATCCCTTCTGTAAAAAAGGGTTTACTTTTTCACTCTGTAAAAAGGTTTCACTGAGCCTCACACAGGAAAACTTCACCCTTTGTCACTGAGAAACAGGGCACTGAAAACCACAAACCAGCTCAGAATGCAAACCCTCTGTACCTGTGACTGTTTCTGCTGGATGAGCTGAAGCACCTCGTGGGTCAGTCTGTAATCCTTGGATCTGGCATCAGTAAAGACATAGATGAAGGAACCGGGCAGGGAAATTTCCAGAGCGGTCTTTATTGCCCCAATGCTCATCTCTGGACAGTCTCCACCACCCTGGTCACAAGCAGAAGAAAAACAAAGCATTTTTTTAAGAAAAAAGAAATGTGCCAGATCAGGTGCTTTTTGGGGACATTCAAGACAGATGCTTTCTTAACTTGTGATCATTTATTCCCTTTTTTTACCCTAAGGATTGCGTGGTTGCTGCAGGGTGCTGTCACAGACAATTCCAAAGGGAAGAGAAACTCCAAGGAAGAGTTGTGGTTGGTGCCATGGTCACTCTCCTCCCTGTTCTGCTCAGCTCCAGCCCTTGTGGCAGCCCCATTTCCCACTCCCACCCCTCCCTTCGCTGGCAATGTCCCTGCTCCGGTAGCACGAGCAGATGGGAGATGATCCCACTGGCACTGCCGAGCTCCAGGAACACCTCTGGACACCAGAACAGCAGGAACGTGCCCTGGACTTCCCGCTGGGGCAGGAGCTGAGCACAGGGCACTCTCTCCCAGAGACCTGCACTGCAGCAGCTGCGGAGCTGGAGGCTTTTCAGAGCATGTGTTTAATCAAAATGCTTCCAAGTATGACTTGAACTTTATAGGAAAGGATCAGTTTCTCTTCCTAAATGAAGAATTTGGGAAAAATACTGTTTAAATAAAAGCTGACTTTAGCTCTCATAAAAATTAACTTGGCATACTGGAGACAGAACTTTCCAAAAAGTTGATATAAACTGTGAAGCCTGCCCTGTCAACTGCAACAGAGCTCTGCATGTTCAGCATTTAATGTAAAATTCCTTTTCCTTTTAACACCAGCACACCTTCACACACATGTATATACAATATCCACATGCTGGGAAGGAAGAGGAAAACAGGTAATGCAGTTGCTGCACTGAATTTTAATTCTTGAGATGACATCAGAAATTATGTTTTGAGGTTAAACATTCACACCAACATACACACCAGAATAAAAACCTGCCTCTCCATCCCTCGTACCAGAGAATTTTGGTTGTCCTCAATGAAATGTTCATGTTGGTAACAAGTTTAGTCTATCAGTATTCTTAACCCCATTTCAAAGCAGGAATATCAATAAATTTCACATCTCTTTTAAAGAATAAGCACTTTGCCATTATTCTTTCTAGAAGTCATGTAAGAGCCATCGCTCTTTTTATGTCTGTCCTTCCTGCACCTGGCCTTACTTTCATGGGAAAGGCCAGTGGCAGACTCCAGACAGCCTAAAATTCAAGGGAGAATCTATTTTTATTCCACTGATGTAGAAGAGTATTTTCAAAAGGCAACTGGGCAGAGCCACAACTCATCATCATCATCATTATCATGGAATGCTTTGGGTGGGAAGGGATCCTAAAGCCCACCCAGTGCCACCCCCTGCCCTGGGCAGGGACACCTTCCACCAGCCCAGGGTGCTCCAAGCCCCGTCCAGCCTGGCCTGGGACACTGCCAGGGATGGGGCAGCCCCAGCTTCTCTGGGCACCCTGTGCCAGGGCCTGCCCACCCTCACAGAGCAGGATTCCTTCCTACCATTGAACCTGGTGTATTGCCTTCATTTAAAAAAATAGGAACATTTTCCATTCAATATTTCCTGCCTTTCTCTCCAAATTAAATATGGTTACAATTACCCTGTGAAGCTTTCTGGAAAGACAGAGGTGAGGAAAGCCCAGCAGGCCTCATTTTCCCTTCGGTTTGGACAGGCACACACAAATGGAGTCAGCTGAGCTCATCTGTACTATCCCCCCATTTAAAATCTCTTTACTGAAATGGCATTGTAAACACCTACAAATGGGTAAATCTAGTATGTAAATTAAAAAGCACTACCAACAGCCTTACAGAATACTATTTCATTCATGAAGTTGTCTTTTTTGCACTGAGCAATGCTCAAATCAGCCCTTGTCACAGCTGCTGACACGAGTGCATTGGCAGCTGTACCCCAGGGCCATGGAACACTCCAACTCTGAGAATACGCTTTAAAGATTGATATACAGACAAGATTTCAGTATGGTGCTTATACAAATTAATATCCATTGTGAAAATTTAATGCTAGAATACACAAAAAATCTTTTTAACTCTAAAAAAAAAAGGAGGCATCAAGGAGCCAGGTCCAAGTCCTTGTCATGCTGTCCATAAGAATGATTCCCAGTGAATTCCAGATCAAACACAGGTAACTCAGGATCAGGTTCTTCACCAGGTCAGTGACAGCCCTCATTTAGCTGAATGAGCACATCTTGGAAGCAATTATGAAATATGCAATCAATCAGCATTAAAGAAAGAAACCTAAACTTCATTAGTCAGTAATTTTTAAACATCTTGCTTAGAAACAGAGTTTGAAATTCCCCAAAGCTTCATCTAAATCATGTACCTTTTAGAAACAGCTGCCCATATTGCCCATAACGATTGAGAAAACAAAACATCTGGAAGGATTTTGGAAGTTTAAACTTCCCCATGAAGGAGGAAAGCATAATAGCTATTGTTTTCTCTGAATTCAAACCTTCTGCCAGCTTTTAATCTTCAAGCAATCTGTTCCCGCAGGGATTACACCCTGTGCCAGTTTCTGAGGAAGAGCCTGTCTGGCACTGCTGACTCCAGCAAGGTTTTCCACAGGTCAGGAGTATTTTGCTTGATTAAAGACAAGACAATAGGAACATATTTTCTGCCAGTCAGGGTAACTCCATTCCAATACTTCCCTTTCTTTCCTTCACCTGAGGGAATGGCTGGAGCTGTGCCAGGGCAGGCTCAGGTTGGATCTCAGGGAAAGGTTCTTCCCCCAGAGGGTAGTTGGCACTGAACAGGCTCCCCAGGGCAGTGGGCATAGATTAGGATGACCAGAGAACAGAAAGAGGACAGTTGGCGCAGGTAAAATGGCAGAGGTGAGTGACCTACACCCTCATGAATCCTTGTAGCAGGAATTTCAGCACAAGAGGAAAGATAAGCACAAGGAAATGAAAGAACCACAAAGAAGTTACTCACCTGAACATAAAGTTCCCTGAGTTCAAATTGAAATTTCTTGGGATCTGTGGTTATTGTCACTGGACCAATCTCTAAGATGAAAAAAAAATAAATTGAAAATATGATGCAAACACAAAGTTATCAAAAGGCATCTGATAGTAAAAAAATGAAACTAAAAGCATAAACAGAAAGGAAGAGTTGAGAATGAGACCCCCAGCATTAAAACCCATGAATCCAAATCTAGTAACTTTCTATCATTCCAGTATGACCAATTTCTATGATTAAACATTTACAGGCACATAAAGCCTTCTTTCTTTCACCTTTGATTTTGACCAAACATTTCACTGCTTAGTAATCAGAAGGGAACAAAAGTCCCCAAAACAAATGTGGCTGGACCAAGGAATAATGTCTTTTTCCAGAAAGAGGCTCTTCAACCTGGAGAAGAGAAGGCTTTGGGAAGACCTTACAGGAGCCTGAGTACATAAAGGGGCTCCAGGGGAGCTGGAGAGGGACTTGGGACAGGACACAGGGAACGGCTTCCCACTGCCAGAGGGCAGGGTCAGATGGGATATTGGGAAGGAATTGTTGGCTGGGAGGGTGGGATGCCCTGGCACAGGGTGCCCAGAGAAGCTGTGGCTGCCCCTGGATCCCTGGAAGTGTCCCAGGCCAGGTTGGACGGGGCTTGGAGCACCCTGGGCTGGTGGAAGGTGTCCCTGCCCATGGCAGGGGTGGCACTGGATGGGCTTTAAGGTCCCTTCCAACCCAAACCATTCTGGGATTCTGTGACATCCCTGCCGTGGGGAGGAACTCCTTGGGATGGTAAACTTCAAAGGATCCTGATTTCTGGTGCAGAGAGGGGTGTGTCGGCAGGATCCATGTCCCAGCCCCCCTGGGTGAGGGAGGGTGCTGTACCTCTGCTCTGCACCCTCCGGAGAGCAGGACTGGGGAGGACATCGTGGGGACACGGTGACTGAGACACTGCCGGGTGAAATCCCGAAGACTCGAGCACAGGTCGAAGCCACCCCGTTCCGGCCCCAGGGGTGGGGAGTTGCCCTGTCCATCTGGCCCTGCCCGGCCCCGCTCCTGCTCCAGAGCCCAGCAGCGTTCCATGGGCAGCCCCAGAGCCGCTCCGTCCTTCCCACTCCACACACTGCGCTGAGCTGCGAGGGGAAGATGAGGTTTGTGAGAGCACCGTGATGGAAAACTGTGCTCTGTATTTGGTTGAGTCCTGATGGTCCTTTAATAATGAAAGGATAGTAAAGAGTCCTACGTGGAGAAGGAATAGAAATGGAACACAATTTTGAGCAGTTAAGATGACTTTAAAACAAATAAATAAATTGTTGAGATCAAAACATTTTTGCTTAGTACTTCATTTTTTCCTGTAGCTAATGGTGTTTGCAATGGAGTGCTTTGCTGGATAATTTTTAATTAGAAACCAGGAAAGGGATTCAAGCTCCAAAACTATCATATGTTTATACTCATCCATTTTCTCGAGTCTTTCTGGAGATAATGAGTCCTGCCTCCCTTCCTCACTGTCAAATGTGAGTTCGACCTTTTTGCTTGTAAATAGATTAGAAAAAATTAATCCCAGGCTGTAATAAGGTCTTTCATTATGTCATGGGGAAGGTTATTTATGCTTTTAAAGCTTGCTCCAACCTAATAGGTGTGAAAGAAAGAACACTTAAGCTCTCTACTGCTGACAAGAATTTGAGGAAGAAAAGTCATGGTGGATTCATCTTGCTGATGTTATTTGACTATCAGCACCACTAGCATAAACTGAAAGATATATCTTTAAAGATAAAGAAAGTGGGGTTTACACTGGCACAGCTCAAATGGAATTACAACGGCTCATAACTGAGGATAAGTGGGGAACTGGGAGAGGAGTTTCCTTCTCAGTTTCCGCATCTGATGTAACCAGCTGGTAGCTGTCTGTGTGCAGCAGTTTCTGCTTCTTGGGCTATTTCCTCCAAAACAGGTTAAAGAAGCTTTCCAATCTCGTCTGATCAAAGGTGATTAAAGCATGAGATGCTGGCCCGACCCTCTGCAGGCAGCAGCGTGGTGATGGGAGCAGGAAAGCAGGGACAGCCCCGTGGCCACGGGACTCGCTGCCCCATCACCCGGGGCAGTTCTCTGTTTCTCGAGGTCTGCAAGGAGAGCCCGAGGAGCTGATGGAGGGGGAGGACACGTGAGGGGCTGGGGGGATCCTGGGCTCTGCTGGACACTGAGGATGGTGTTTGAGCCCCCTGTGTAGGCCCCTGTGCAGAGGGGTTTGTCCCTCCATGGCCACATCTCTGGCTGTCCCAGCTCTGCATAAACACTGTGAGAGCACTCAGTAAAAATTCCTTTTTAAAGGGATGATCTCACAGACAGCTTCGCCTTTAATTGCTGTTAAAATGTAAAGATACTGATGCTCCTGTGAAGAATACTGATTTTTTTTTCCTTGCATCATCGGGGGATTTGCTCTAATAATGTCAAAATCTGTGCAAGTGGAAGGAAAGATCTGCCTTCATTTTCTTGGCTTTGTTCTTGTTCAGTTGCCCTGTAGTCTGTGCTCAGCTCCACAGCAAGGCTGAGGTCCCTGGGACTTGGGAAGGGTGAAGGGTTTGGAAACTTAGATAAAAGCCAAGAATGGCTCGACCAGAAAGATACAGAGTTGGGGGGAAAACGTTTTTGTGTGTTTGGCAGAAGGAAGTGCAAATGTTTGTGAGAGGATACCGTGCCCTGGGTGTGGAGCACCAGCTGTTTGTATCTGGATTCTGCAATTCAAATCTGGCTTCAGAGGCAAAATGAACTGCTGGTCTCAGCTCTGCTAAAGCAGTTTAAAAAAGTCTGTAAGCACAATTGTTGCCCCATGGCAGGGGGAAGCGGGGCTGAGAGAGCTGAAAAATTAATGACATATGAAAAACCCATGGCTTGGTTTGGTCATTGCAACTTCCATCAGCACTTCTTGTGTCCTTCATTATAATTCTTTTAAAAAATATCATCCTAAACTGACTCCCAGAAAGAGAATAGTAAGGCTGCCTTGACATAAACTTGATCTAATCATGGGGTAGCCCCCAAATTCTCAGTTAAAGCCACCAGTGGCCAGTGACCACCCAAATGGGCCATTTAACCCTCTTGTTGTGATCTACCTGTGGGAGGCTGCAAAATGCCTTTGGAAAGGTGAAGTCTCTGTTGACTCCAATTGTTTAGTGTGTTTTAAATTAGTGGAAAACCGTGCCAGTCACAACTCCTGCTTTGGTGATGAGCTTTGTGTGCTTTGCTGTGGCTTAGGAACCTGACCAAATGCCAAGGGAGAGGCAAAAAATAAGCCCAGCTGTACTTGGGATAAGAAAGGCATTTTCCTCTTAACTGAGTTGTTTAGGCATTGCTTTAATTATGATGAGTAAACTGAGGGCGCTTCTATTAATATAACTGATGTTACCAGATGGAATTGATAGTTATTGAGGCAGTAATAAAAAGTAGCTTATAATAACTAGATTATACTGTATGATCTTTAAGATGATATTAGATGATCTTCAAGGTCCCTTCCAACCCAAACCATTCCATGACTCCATAGCCATTAAATGATTTGCTGACATCTTGCAGGCATCCCACACTCTGGATAACTGAGATGTGCAAGTGCAGACCTTGGAAATGAATAAACCCGGTGGAAGGTAAGGCTGGCTGCTGGCATCGAGCTGTGTTTCTCACCACTCAGACAAACATTTTGGCTCACAGCTCTGCTCAGGTGTCTTCACTACACTGGCAGCCATGGAAAATGAGGCAGAGGTAGAGTTCTAGCCTCAGGGAAAAGCCTGTGGGGGTGGCTGAGCCCAGACTTGAGCCCACCTGAGCTCGACCCAAAGTCCTGCCTGTCCTGTCCTCCTGTTCTCCTTGCTGCCCACTGCAGCTCGGCAGCTGGGTTATATTTATACCCAGATAACTTGCTTCATTACGAAATTTCTTTCCTGGCAGGGGATGCAATCTATCATTAAATCAGAATCTGTCTGGAAACAGAACAGAGACTCGAACTTCAAAGCTTGCCACTGTTTTCCGTGGAGCTCTTCTTGCTGGTTGCCCGGGAGGCTTATTTGAAATTATGCACGGAGATGGGCAGGGAGGAATGAGCTCCAAAGTCGTCATAATGATGCCCTCGAGTGGGCGAGACCTGGAACGGCTCGGGGTGCAGGAGGCAGGAGAGGCAGCGCCATCCCTGCACCTCCAGCACACCCAGCACCTCTAACCAGAGAGAACCAAACACCCCAGAGAGCCCAAACCCCCTAGGGATGGTCCAGATACTCTGTGGGCACCTCCCACCCCCTCTGCCTACAGACCAGCCAGCCCTTGGTTTAGATCTGCTTTCCGTATCGTCTCTCTTGCTCATTGTACAAGGCTGGTGGGTACAAAGATGACGAAATACTGTCTGACACAGTGCCCTTTACTGCCCTCTGCCAAAACAGATCCTTGCTGTGTTACTACAGCCCGGAATCTCAGCCATGCTGTGCTTAAAAAAATATTTTAGAAGGCCATTTTGCCTTAAAAACTTGTCCCTTTTTAAAGCTTTACAAAGCCAGGGCTGTGCGTTTCGGTTCATACAGTCACGGTGCATCCGAACGGAAGGGAATTCAATCTCAGACAAAGAGTTTTCCAGTCTGGGAGAATTCAGTGCTTTGGCATACACGGCTAAAAACCCCATCAGGTGTGTCTTGGGTCAGGAGTGTTAATTTTGAGCAAGTTTTAAGTAGTGAGGAAGTGTCTGCTGAGTGCTACAAACAGCAAAGGAAAGACTTGTTCTCTGGCATGATGGGGCTCTGCTGCCAGGAGCTGGTCCTGATGTGCTCGTGGGTGTGTTTGTGATGAGACAATGCTCTGAACCGGTGGGATTTGTTGGTGGAGTGTGTTGGTTCACTGGATATGAAGGAGAGACTTCACGTGGCTCGGTGGGAGCTCAGACGAGTGTTTGGTTAAAGGTACCCGCTGGTTCCTCTCCCTGCTGGGGAGCCTGGGAAGCTCTGCAGAAAAACAGCTCCAGGTTTTGTTGTTTGGGAATTTATCTCCAGCTCCCTCGCTCAGGGCTGGCGGTACCAGGCGACATTTGGCAGCTGCAGTGCTTTGGATGCTTCTTTTGTCCTTTCAATTTGCTGTAGTAGCAGCAACGTGAGAGGAGATGTGCAGGGCTGGATACTTTCAAGGTTGTCCCATTTTTTAAAAGAACCATTATTGCTGCACAGAACAGCCTGTGTTTGGGGACCAGGACTGTGCTCACCTCTGAAAAACTGCCCAGTGTCTCCAGATAAAAAGCTTCACAGAGGGGTCCTTGCCAGGGTTTTAGTCCAGCCCAGTCCGTGCAACCTCCCCGTGGAAGGGAAATGCTTGAAACATGTACTTGCTAATGCAAAATACCTGTGTTTCACAGTCCAAAATGCAGCCTGTGCTGCTGCAGTTTGATGGTGCTCATGGATCATAGCACAGGGCACTGGGGGGTGCCTTTCCCTGGGTGTTCTGCTCTCTCTCCCTGTGGAACTGGGGAGCTGTTAACAGCTACTGAGTGCTCATTAATTCAGTGAGTGATTTAAAATGTACTTTTTCGGGTGTACAGACCTTTCTGTGCAGTGCATTGTTACCTGCCTGCTGTAACTGTGTGTGTACAAGTTTAATTTGGTTTCTACAGACTCATGGAATATCCTGAGCTGGAAGGGACCCACAGGGTCCATGGAAGCAGGTCCGTGATTTCACTGGGAGTCTGTGTAGCTGATAAACATTGTGGAAACAGATTTTCTGGAGCACTGTGGGGAAAATGGAAGGTTGCTATGATATTTTCAGAGACTGATACGCAGTCAGACGCCACTGTGATCTAATTAATGTCTACTTAATTAGGCTCAAGTGAATGATTTCGGACCATGAAGTCGAGTGGAGGTGGAGTTGATAACAGTGGTATTTTGAAAATCCAGAGTGAGTTTGCCCAGAAGGTTTTGCATGGAAGCTGAACCACTGCCTGAACAGATGCCCATCCTATCAGGCCCGTCCAGCTCCCAGGGCTGCTTGTCTTGAGGGAGGGAGGGTAGAGGTGCTGGAGAGGGCTGATGGCTCTGGTGGAGCCGCAGCTCCCTGTGTACCCTTCAGCCTGAGCTCCTCCCAAAACCTGACTCACTTCTCTCCCAGCACTGCTCCAAGCCAGTCTCTGCTCTCCAGGGATAAGAAATGATGGGCTCCTGCAGATGATCCTAGCTGATCCATGAATCAACTGTCTGTTAATACCAAAGTTATAAGATATTTATTCACTCCTGGCTACTTGGGTTGTTCCCAAAGTTCACCTTGGGGGATTGTGCTCTCACTAAAAGTTTTGATAAAAAATTGAAATGCCCTTTTGTTGTCTTGCAAGTCATTATGTTCACCTGATAAAAATGATTTTATACCTAACTCCACCTATTAATCAAAAAGGTCAGTACAATAAATAGGTTTTATCTTTTCTGCCAGGAACCTTTCTTCCCTGTGGTCTTTGGGGCTGAGTACAAGAGAAGATGTAGACAAAAGAATAGGATCTCAAAGACTGGTTGATCAATGCCACAGAGACATGAATTATTGTTGAGAATTAAGGGGGGAGAAATAGAGTGCTTTGATGCCAGGGAGAGGGAATATTGCCTGAGTTTTCAACCTCCAGGCATTAAAGGGGAATGAAGTAGCTTCATTCATCTTAATAAATTTATGTCCAGCACCTGGTTCTGAATGAGATTGATTTTCCTTTTCTGGAGGTCTTTATATGTGAGAATATAGATATATAAAATATGCATGTATATTCCCCATACCATTGCTCTGATAAACCTGACACTCCTGACTTTTTCCAGTGTATCTGCTTGCAAACTTGGGATCAAGAAGGAGGTTTTTGCGCCTGGGTTTTGCATGGATCGTTCTGCTCACTGATGACTCCTGGAATCACGCCCTGTCTCAGAACTGGAGGGGCTGCTGGAGTCACTGGTGTCCAGCAGGCTTTGGCAGTGACGTGTTGCTGGGACATCTGACACACGTGGTGATATGGAATTGGTTTCTCCCGGGAATCTGCAGGTTCTACTTGTCCTGTGGGCTTTGTCCTTTGCTTTGTTAATATTTTGCCCCTCTCCAGTGACCCCCTCCCTCCATTTCCCCTGAATTCCTGGGAGGCTTTAGCAGTTTGGATATGCACAATATCCATTCCCTGCTGATGGGATGTGAGAGCTGGAGGAAGGACGAGCTACTGCAAATGTCACGAGAAGAAAAAAAACCCACCAGCGGCATTTACCTTTCTGATTATTCCCTCTCGTCCCCAGCAGCGGGGGTATGTTTCCATTACAGGATTGTGTGTGACAAAGAGGAGTTAGATTTGCACTGCAAATGAATTTTTAAGTATCCTCCCGCCCCTCCAGCCTCTCCAGGAGTGGTGACGCTCCCGGCGCTCCGTGTCTGCCATCCCTCCATCGCCTGGGAACACGAGCACCACCTGCAGCCTCTCTGCTCTTCTCAAATGCCTCCTTGAATATCACTTCTCCGCACCCTAAATCTTGAGGAATACCAGCAGAATCGAGGCCACCCACGTGTTCTGAGGCAGATCTCCACGTCCATCCTCAGGTTGTGTTTCCCATCCTTCCCCCACCAGGGTGACGCACCCAGTGCTGTGCACAGGGCTGGCCTCCAGCCCGTGGTAACTCACTCAGCCCCTGGAAATGGGGATGCACACAGGTGTCTCAGTGGACACAGCGCTGCTGTAGCTGTGCTCTGGCTGTCTGAGAACAGCCTTCTGCCATGAATGTTAAAACACCAGCTTGCAATGTGCTGTTAAGGGAACAGATGGATATTTTGCCATGTGATGCAGCCTAGAAAACAGATTTGATTTAGTGCACCACGCTTGTCTGACTTTTAAACTTGTATTAAACAGGATTTCATAAAGGCAGATTCCACATCAAAATCTCAGCTAACGGGACATGGGGTCTGAGGTAACAAAGCTCCAAAAATTAGGAATTCATTCTTTCATTTCAAAGGGGCAGATGGGTATGAATATTTATTTACTCTGAGGGCTTTTATTAGAGGGGAAAGGGCTTCGTTATGTGTTTTGATTTCACAGCACAATCAAGGAAATTAATACAATGTATAAAACAGTAATTAAAGCCATTAGATTTCTGAGCCCATACTGACACAGGAGATCTCCCCCACACAGAAAGCTGGTTCTTTTTCTTGCAGTGCTCCTGGCATTCAGCTGCTGAGATTATTATGTAATGTCAGTTCATGTCTCTTCAAAATGAATTTTAGGGATTTAACCACTCCTGCACTGTCTCGAGGTCCTCTGGCCTTCCCAGCCTGGGGTAAAGGCTTCATGCTGTACACTAATTACCTGCCTTGTAAGAGCTATGTCTGGACACGCCCCAAAAATGTCCCATTTACAGATGTTTGATGGGGTTCTTGCATTAAGGCCTGATCCAGTTGGGTTGAGATAATGGAGGGATTACTGCTGCCTTTGCCTGAAATGCCTTATTTAGGGGGTCTTTTGGGGAGATCTTGTGGTCCTGGGCTTGTTTCAGACATGATGTGAGAAATGCCTGTGTAGTTACACAGGCAGTGCTAAAAGGGATTCAGACCCTGCTGAATATATGGTAAATATTCATGAATTAGATGGCTTCCTAATAGAGAAATGGTGTTTTAACAGTAATGGTGGTATCCGGAATCAGGCAGAATAGGGCATTATCAGTGTAAGAAAGGAGAGAGTTAAGATCAGATCCTTTATTCTTTTGGACAATATCGCTTTGGGAAATGCACCATATGTGCTTTTTAATGTTGGAATGAAATAGGAGAGAAGAGGAAGAGGAGATTGCCCTCGATTTGGAAAATCAGAGTGTACCAGCACGACCTGTTTCTGTGGCCGAGAACCTTCGGCCCACAAAGTTCTTGTTTAAAGACTTTATCTCACTGACCAGATGGTGCAATTTGTCTGGCACTGACATTTGGGAATATCTGCTGAATTTTGCATAAGGACAAGTGTTTTAATCATCCTGTGTCTTGCTGCGCTAATCTCATTTGTCTGCAGTGACCAGCTCCGTTCTTATCCCTGGCAGTCGTGGAGCTCTGTTGTGTGGGCTTTTACACAACCACCTCTCATCCCAGTTTTTTATTGTCTGTCCCTTGGGAGTTTCTTTGGCTCCTCCTGTTGAGGTGGAAGGAAGTACTATGGTAAGTAAAGCAGGTGTGTAGGAGCGTGGGATATTTAAAACCTCTCTTCCAGGTTAATCCTTCCATCAGAATAAATGAAGGATTGTCTTAGAGATGGAAGTAGTAGAGAGGATTAGAGCAAAGAAGGAGCTGGGAAGCTCAAGGCTGAGGAGGAAATGGAAGCTGGAGCAGCAGCTGGTGCGTGATCAGATCCCCCCTCTTCTGGGAGGGAAAACAGAGAATTCAAATATAAAATGGAAATATAAAAAAGCAGCTTTGTGAGAGAGAAAAGTCATTGACCTTCTATCTGTTACCTGAAGGAAAAAACTTTAACTGAACTCCCTGGTGCTTTCCCAGGCTGTGGAATGCTGCAGCTGTGCAGGTGGGGATGCAGGAATGGGAAGGCTGGAGCTGTGAGCATCCCTAGCACTGTGTGTGCTCAGCCCTCCTCATCCTCACCTGCCCAAAGCCCCTCTGCCCACCCCTGTGCCCTCCAGAAATAAAGGCAAAAACACAAGTGGATTTATGCCCCACAGACCCCTGTGCTGTCCCATGCTGACCCATCTCCCTTTGGAATGTTCGCTGCAGTTTTATTTAGGAAATTCAGGATCAGGTTTGTGCATCATTAGAGTTTAATTACTGGGATTGCCTGGAGCAATACATCTGTATTGATGCAGCACAGGAACGTGCTGCCCTTAGAGTAAACCTGTTAGTCCTTGACTGTAACGGGAAAGCTTATTATTTAATATTTAAACCACATTTGTGATCTCACAAGGCAGAGAACTCTTCAGCTCCTGCTGCCGCATCCTGAGGCAGCTCTGTACATGCCACAGGCAGTGGGGATCATGTAGCATCTGTGAGGGACTAAACATGGGCTGTGAGGGACGCTGGGGTGTTAAAAGAACTTCCTCTGTGCTGAGGCTACGGAATTTCATAACTGAGGATGTGTTTAATGTGCTGTTACCACTGGAAACTGTGATGGATTATGTGCAACAGCATGGGGACACAATGGAACAGCCAGGTAGTTAATTACTGCAATGATAACATGTTATGAAAAGGAATTGCACCCATGGTCATTCATTATGGTGATGAATTTCCCACATTTTGTTACTGGTCATCTGCACCACTTGCGTGACAAATGGCCAGAGTCCCATACAGGAGGAAATCCCTCCCCTGCATGGAGGAGATGGTGTTGTTAATGTGACAGTGCCTAATTGCCCTGGTGTCCAAGTTCAGTATTTATATCCATTTGTA
This sequence comes from Myiotriccus ornatus, assembly GCA_036023395.1. Classification (NCBI taxonomy): domain Eukaryota; kingdom Metazoa; phylum Chordata; class Aves; order Passeriformes; family Tyrannidae; genus Myiotriccus; species Myiotriccus ornatus. The sequence goes on along the minus strand of JAYRBT010000023.1, from coordinate 1,337,897 downwards.
CATATTACTCACATCTCAGTTTTCTGTGACACACTACATAGCTGGCTTCTGGAGATAAATTTATTCTGGGCTTTCTGTGACCAGTTGAATACACACAAAAACACTGGTCCTAAATCTGCAGCGAGAGGGGGGAGTGAGATGTTTTGGCAAATTGCGTGGAGCAAGTGAAATGACAGGAACTGGGAAGTGGGAGTATTGCTTGGTACAGGATCCTTGACTCTTGCTGAGTGATAAATTTTCCAGTACTAAATAGCTGGCACATTATGCTACACGGGCTTGATGGGTGCAAATTATCGGCTTGGTTGTTTCTAGACAGAATGTTATTACTGGAGGGAAACGTGGCCCAGGGCCAGGAGCAGAGTGTGAACCTCTGTGCACGTTGTGTTGGATTGCAAAAGCAATTGTGTGTGTGCCTGTTGGCATCAACAGGGGGAAAGTCACCACCAGGGCTATATTTAAAGTGAAGAAATTGAGCCTTTTCCGATACCGAGCCTGATCTCACGGAGAATATCAGAGTGCCACGGTAATTAGGAACAGCCTGTAATCAATAGCTGAGTTTCCCACTGCACTGAGGTCCTCAAAAGCAGCATTGCAAATGATGTGGTATGAAAACCTCGAGTGATAAATATTTCAGAGAGGATATCGAGCTCTGTAGTTCCACGAGTCTGCCGAAAATCAAGGTGAGACCTCTTAAAATGGTTGGCTGCCCCCTGCCCTGCTCGTCCACAGGGAGATTCCTCTCCATGTGCTGGAGCCTCCCGTGAGCAGAGGCTGATGTGGGGCCAGTGCCTTGTCTGGTGTTCTCCTTTTCTTGCAACGACCTCCAAAATGTGCAGCGTTTCCCCAGCTCATCCACACACAGCATCCCATTTTCATAGTAATTTATTTTTGGCAGTCAGCGTGCAAAAATTCTGAACCCAAATGATTAGCTCAAAAAAGCCTGGAATGTGAATATTCAGCAATGGAAAATTTTTCCTGGTCTCCTCCAAGCTGAAGAACATTGGAAGTCACTGGATTTCTTCACTCCTGAATACAAGTCAAAATCTGTCCTCATTTCTGAAGGTCAGCACCTCTCACCCAAGCAGATTATTATCCCAGGGATGTTTTATTCATGGGAATGCTGCCAATTGGGAATTATTTTTTCATGTTAATGAGGAGTAATTTGAGAATTCAGAAAAATCCTGACCTGTGGAGATGGGGAAAAGTATTAAGAAAGAAAAATCTGTGTGTCCCAAACGGGGGATTCGCTGTGCCGTGGATGACAGGTTATCCAGGGATGGGGGTCCCATCTCCAGGACACAGGAGGGGTCTCCAGCCTCCCAGCACATGAGGATGCTCAGCTTTGTGCCTCAATGCCCAGGGACAAATGGCTCCCCGGCACTGGCTGGGCTGTAAAAGTGACTTAGCCCCCCTTTTACTGATTCTCCCGGGTATGTTGTGCCAAAGGCACTGGAAATGCACTCCGGGACTGATGTCAGTGGTGTCTCCTAAATGTACGAAGTTAATAATTTATTGGTCTGCAGTTGGTCCCTGCTTGGGAAGCAGCTCTGGAGAGGGGAATGTGCCTCAGCACAGGAGTGCTCAGGGTGAGCCACGTTTTGCTTGTGGGAACCACGGCATTCCATCAGCTAAGGAACAGCCATGGAAGGGTGTTTGCTGCTGGATGGAGCCAGTGGGTCTCTTGCTCAGTGAGGTCACCACAAGACTGTGTGGAACCAGCCCAGAAATAGTTTCTGTGTGCGTGCCAGAGACCAAATACTGAATATACAACCCACCCAAGAAAGTGATGGTGTGAGGTTTGGAGCAGAGCACACGTGACACGCTCAGTGCAGCTGCTCTGCTCCCTTGGCAATCAGGAACACTTCATCCAGATGTTATTACAGAAATGTGGGTCTGTGCCACCTGCCTGGGCTGCAAGGAATGGTCAAAGAACTTCTCCTGACAGAGGAACAGCCATTGCTCACCTCTGGTTGGAATAGAATCACTAAGGTTGGAAAAGACCCCAAGGATAGACCAAATGCCCCCCAGCCAACAAAGCCATCTCCTGAAGTGCCACATCTGCCCACTTTCTGAACACTTCCAGGAATGGTGACTCCACCTGCTCCCAAGGACATCAGCAGCAGGGCTGTAGTTCAGCAGCCCATGGGGGAACCTTCTCCCGTGGTCCCTCAGAGCAGAAGACACGTATTCCTCAGTGGGAATGTTTGCCCAGGGAACACCATCCCTCAGAGGATGGTGTGCTGCTGCCAGCAGGGCTGGCTTGTGCCGTCAGACGTTCCCTGAGCAAACCCCTCCTGAACGAGCAGAGACCTGCCGGTCCTGCCAGCCTTGTTTCCAGGACATGCCAAATATCTGTTTGCCGTCGAGGCAAGCACACTGAGCTGGTGTCAGTAAACATCTTGATTCAGTTCAGTGTTTGGAAGCAGCGTGTTGGCCACAGCCCCTCTGTCGGTGTCATCAGTGCCGGTTGTTACACAAACTGCTCAAACTCTGTGTTTGTTTTGACACAACTCATAGATCACTTTTCATCACCACCAGCCACTGCACTGAGAAATCTCTGGAGCTGATAGTCACTTGCACTTACTGCATCAACACTCTGGGCTGCAGAAAATTGAGCTGCATTTTGTTTTCCTACAAAGATGTCTGGTAATGGTTCTGTGTAAAACATGTTTGGGGCTTGAGGAGAGCTGGCTATAAAATCCTTTTTCACTGCTGCAGAAATTCATAGCCTTGTTTCTCAGTTTCTGCTGGGTTTTAAATTTTTTTGGTAATAACACTGTTTAATTTTTTGTTTTAGATTTCCCCTGTTTGTTCCCCTTTGTGTGTTGCTGTGAGCAGTGAAGTGCAGGGTAAATTCCTGTGCCGGCACAGCCACCTCACAACCCAGCTGTGCCAGAGCATCGCCACTGCTCCTGCCTCTGCTCAAGCAACCCTGCCATGGCACGAAGTGACTCAAACAGCATTTCACCTGCTCCAGGTGGGTGAAATCCAGCAGTGTTTTTCCAGTTCTCCCGTGGGTGGGGAAGGCTGGTCCTTCCCAAGGGTGTGTCACACCCCAGGGTGCTCCATCAGGTCACTCTGCTCCAGGGCAGCTCCCCTCAGGTGGTGTTTTCCCTACACATCCCACTAACGGTAATGAAATGATTTCTCCATTTTCTGCATTTACTCCCAGGTTTGGAAGCAGCCCTGGAGCCTCCTGGAGCAGAGGAGGACCCTGGCTCTGCCCTCAGGCCTCATCCCTTCCCCAGTGCTGGGCTCACGGCCACCAGCAAAGGGTTAACTGCTGCTCAGAGTGACTACTGGGGGACAACATCATTCTGCTAACATCAAATATAACTCCAGGCCTTGATACAGGAACGTTGCCTAGAGCTCTTGTAAAAGAAAGTCTGTCTGCTGCATTAATTCCCCAGTGACAGATTAATTCCCTTCCTTTATCATAATTACAGCCCTGTGCTCTGCAATGGTACGACTCATTTGGCCTCTCACACACCACACCACGGCCCGACTGGCAAAAATGCTGAGTGACCTGCAGGCTCCATTGACTCCAAGAATCTCACAAGTATTTTAGAGTTGTAAACACAGAACTGAATTAATTTTTTTATCACCCCCTCCTGGAAAGGCGAATGGCAAATTAGGAGCTTCTTTTTGTCCAGCACCTTGTTTTGGTACCTGTACAGAAATTTAAGATTGGTAAGTTCCTTGTCCAGAAAAATAACTGTAGCTGCCCAGCCATCATCTTGGAAAATAAACAAATATATGTACAAGTGTCAAGCTGAGGTTTTGAAAATACCCAGACTGTAAGACACAGTGCTGATTTGTCCATCCCTGTGACCAGATACATGTTGTGGATTTCTATTAGAACTGGATCAAATATTTATGCAGAATTTGCTGGAGAAGTCTGTTTCCTGGGGCACTGCAGGTTATACAGCCCTCCAGCTTTATCAGGGAAGGGTAAACCTGTATTTTAGTAAGTCATATAGAATCCAGTCCTGACTTAGGCGACAGAACTGACACCTCCTGGTAGAGCTGTGCTCCTTCTCCCAGTCTAAAAAGTTGGCTGGGTCAGGTCTTGTCCTGCAGATTGTGATAATGTGAAAATTATGCCTAGAAATGACTGTGTTGGCATGACTGAGTTATTATGGACCATGTCCATGTTGTTATGAACTCCTTAGAAGGGCAGGAGCCTGCAAGTTCATCTGGAATACCAGAGCCTTTGTTTTAGGGAAAGCCAGTGGTTGGTATGAAGAATGGCTGTGCTTCATGGAGTGGGCAAAGGACCAAGAACAGCATCTGGTCATCACCACAGGTCTCTGCACTGTGTGTGTGGAGAAGTGAGTTGTTCTCTCTGGGGTGTGACACAGAATGTGGACCAGGGTGGAAACAGGAGCGCACAGGGCAAAACTCCTGAGGGTTTTCTGCTAATCACAGAGTCCTTCTCCTGCTCTCCACAGAGTCATTAAGGTTGGAAAAGACTCCTAAGATCATCTAGTCCAACCTTTAACCTGATACCCCATGCCCACTAAGCACAGATCCTCCCGTTTTTGTTCACTGTGACAGTCGACATCGGGGTGGTGAGCCCAAGGGAGCAGTGTGTGCACGTGCAGTTACGTTTTGCTTTCATCAACCCCCTCACAAATGGGAGAAGCAGCCAATTTGAAATTCATAATAGTAAATGGCCTTAGAGCTGGCTTTTGGGAGCTTTGGCAAGACTCACTGTGCACAGCCTTGAAAGAGCCATGTAGATGTGGCACCTGGGGACGTGGGATAGTGGTGGCCTTGGCAGTGCTGGGGGAATGGTTGGACTCAATCTTAAAGGTCTTTTCCAACCTAAATAATTCCCTGATTCCATGATCTATCAAAAGAAAGAGTCCTGCCAGCCTGGAGGGTGCTGTGGGAGGTGGCATTGTGTCTCCTCTGCACTGGTCTCTGAGATGCTGAGATTGCCCAGGGAAACGTCCTGTCCTCTGGGCGCATTCCCAGCCAGGAGAACTGTTTGAAGCCAGGGTTCCTCCCCTGTTCCCTCTAAGGAATTTTGCCTGTGCATCCAGAGCCACAGAAGGGCTGTGCCACTGCATTTCCTTTGATGCAAGAGATATTTCTTAGCATTACTCACATCTAAACACGCTTCCCTGCTCTCCCCTCCAAGGCAGAGGGGGTAGCGCTGCCTGAGAGGCACAGGGAGAGGATTTGGATGATTTCCATGTGAGAAATCAACTCGGATGGTGGTTGAGCTGGTTTCTAAGTTCTTTCTTTTCCACAAGTTTGCTACTCCTCTGCTCTTATTTCTTCCATTTTCTTTGTAAATACAGATTGATGTCTGCAAACTTTCTGCCTATTAAAATTGTGCCTCCATCAGCATCTCCTTCTGCAGGGACTTTGTGTGGTAATTTCTAGAAGCTTTTCGTCTTCCAGAAGTCTAAACTTAGACAATAAGCAAACCCAGACAAATGCTTTTTCAGTCTGTAAAGGCATAAATAAGCAACCTGTACTTGTTAAATTAGGTACTATAAAAATGCTGAGCTTTAAATCATTGTCCCAGTAATTATTGTCATCACTGTCGTTATTAGATGACATAAGATTTTATTGCTGATAATTTGGAGGCTTTGATACATTTATTTGAACTGACTGCTCCTTTGGCTAAGAATAATTGCTTAAATTTCTCTCATGGGTTTTTGCTTCTATAAAAAGATTGTTGACCTTGAAGCTTTTGCTTGATTTTGGATTCTTATTCAAATGCAAATGCTAATAACGCAGACAAAGAGATGTAACTCACTAAGCAGACGTTGCATTTGGGGACCTTGTGCAGAGAAGTCAGTTTTTGTGTTGTCAGGGACCCCCGGCCACTCTCTTAATCCCTTTCTTACTATTATTTTAAGAGTGGGAAGGTAAGTTTTGCTTTTCCACAAGCAGGTGGTGGTGGTGTTTAAGTGCTTTGACTGCTGGAGGTCTGCACTGTGGCTTGATGGACCTTGTGTCTCTTGTGTAGCTGCTGTTGGCCAGGACCCTGTGACAACCAGCTGTTTGTGGCATGAAATGGTGTGTGTTTGGGTGATGGACCTATTCAGCTGTGGTGACAACAAAGAATGATTTAGGAAATAAATTAGGGAGAAAAAAAGAGTTGGATAACAGCATCTAACAGTGGCAGGCAGTGTAAAAGGCTCTGGAGAGCTCCGAAATGTCATGGTTTCATGCAGTGTGCAAACAGGGATGAAATTGAAAATCAGCTCTTTTAGGAGAGGTAACTCTTAATTTGCATGAAATGATAATCAAATCATTATCAGGCCACCTTAAACAGCAACACTGAAGGTCACTTAACAGCCTGGAATGACACAACACAATAAGGTTTGTCTGGCATCAATTTCGAAGGATAATTACCCGTGGGGGTTGTTAATTTTTATTTTGATTTATCGTGTGTGTGCTTCTAGACAATAACTAACTTCAGCCTGCAAATGTCTAAACTTGTTGTTTCTGTATGTTCTGAACTCCATGTCTTAGCTGAAACTTCTAGAAACTGAGGTAATGTGTAAATAAGGCACAAAGGTTTTAATTTACATGGTTTTTAATCAAGTGAAGATTAGTGAGTCCAATGACAAAAAGACTCTCCTTGTGAGGGCTTGTAGGCTCTGGTGGATAAAAGGCCAGATCAGTCAAAGCCCTTTCATCCATAATTTTAAAATGCTCCTTTGTTTATTGAAAAAGGAAGAGGACACCTTTGCTCCAGCGAGGGTTGTTTGAGAGTTGCAGGAGATGTTTCCAAAGGGCCGTTCTCACAGTGTGTCATTGATCATCACTGCCTGTGTTGACATTCTCCACCAAGCTCTTGCTTCCCTTCCCATGGAAAGGTTGCAATTTTGGCAGCATACAAAAAAAATCTCATGTCTGGTCAAGCGTAGCACAAATGAGTTGACCTTCATGGTCACAGAGTGGAAGGCCACCTGCTTTGGATGACTGATAATGGCAGCACCAGTGGGTCAGACTTCTCAGCTCTGGAATCAAAGCTGGAACAAGCAATAAACCAGTGTTGTCTGTTTATATGTTCACTGATTTAAACTACCTATCCTATATTAGGCTCAGACAGAAATTCGAGTATTATATCAGTAATACAAGCTCTAAGCAGCACATTTTCATTGTTATCCTTCACATTCACGCCTCATATGATCTTTTGATTGGGTTAATGGCAAATACTCTTAGGTAATATCAGGGGTGCAGGTTAATTATTCAGTAGCTTCTGCTACAGAACACAGTGTTTCCTCTCCTGCTACAAAAAGGCTTCATTTCCCACCATGTCATTAAACATCCTCACTTAAGAGGCCTGAGAATGAATCATTGCCTCTGATTTAGGATCATCAAAAAGCACATAGTTTGTGCCTTTATTTAATTGACTGGTGATTTAATGTTAATGAAATCCATGTATCTCTGCTCTTAGATCTTACAGTGGAGCTTGTCTGGGTGACAGCTGGGCCAGTGGAAGCTGCTTGTGGTGCCCAGTGGTCGTGCATCTCTGATGGCAGTGGTGTCCCACCCAAATCCTGGGGGGCTGAACTCCAGCGAGAGCAGCACGCTGTGGTGTGCACGCCACGGGCTGCAGGGTGAGCCCACCCCTGTGCAGATGCCAGTCTGAAAACCCTGCATCCCTTCAGCTCTTCCTGCTCAAAATCTGTACTGGGTTTAGTCACCAGAAGGAAGAGTCACGGTGTTAAGTTGCTAGAAGGTTGGACTTGATGATCAAAGTTTGGACTTGGTGATATGAAGGTTGGACTTAATGATCTTGGAGGTCTTTTCCAACCCTGATGATTCCATTATTCTGTGAAACGTGTTTTTCCTGAACAGCTCCCCACTGCCCACATGTGCCTGGATATGTGTCTGCTGGTGGAGAAGTGTTCTCCAGTGGGTTGGGGCCACGGGAATCCTGCACCTTTGGCAGCTCAAAGGCAACTCAGCAGCAGCCCCATGGGGAGAGTTCCTTTGCCACGTGAGGCCCTTGTGATGGTGGGACAGTTGAATGGTGAGCCATGAGCAGTGTTACGTGGCAGAGAGGAAACGGAGAGCTTGGCAAGGACCTTTGGAGCAAAGAAGTTGGAAACCTGTAAGGGAAAGCTATTTCCAGCTCAGAAAAAAATGAATTAATAAAAAATGTAATGTAAGTGAATAGCAAGGTGTTTATTTGCCTCACCTCCCATGGGGGAATCATCTCCCTCAGCCCCACTGCAGGACTTGTCCTGCTGAACCCATTGCTGAACTGGGGGGCAGGAGGGGTTTTCTCCCCCTTCCTGCCCCTTGGATCTGCACAGAATTCAGGGTGACCACAGGCTGCAGGACTGCAGTGACTCTTTTCCTCCAGGCCAGGCATTTGTAGTACCATTTAATTAATAATAATAATAAATCCTCTCAACCTGCCTGTCTCCCACAGCTTAGGTGAGCGTTATCTCTGGGGGGCACTGGGGTTAATTAACTTGCTCTGGGCTGGTGCTCGAGCCAGAGGGGATCTTCAGTCAAGAGATCAGGAGAGTGCCCAGCCAGGAGATGGGAAGTGCTGCAGCCTCGTGGGGCAGCCACGGCAGGGTCAGGGAGGGCACAGGGACAGCAAAATGAGAAAAGGGTGTACAAAGCACAGAAAATGAGGGGAAAAGAGGAAGAAAAGGTCTAAGGAAGAAGATGGGGTGTTTTGTGGGTTTTAACTCAAAACTCATGCTTTTTAGCTCCTTGTTGCCCTCTCCTCCATAGGTGAGGTCAGAGGATGGAGCTGCTGTGCTCACATCACCTCCTCCCGCCTCCGGCCTGACTCCAGATAAGCAGCTTGTTGTATGATCTGCCTCTTCATCCCAAACTCTGTGCAGCAGAGTGCATCATTAATGTAACCAGCCCGTGGGCTACAGATCAACAGCGACCTGTGCTTTGTGCAGCTCCTCGAGTGAGTCACACTCCGCTCCTCGCTGGGGGTGAGTGTCCTCTGAGCCTGCTGATAAATCGCTCTTCCCCAGCTCAATTAGACGTGGTTGTGTTTTCCTGCCACGCTACAGCTGATTCCCAGCATCGGGGGGACCGGGCCGGGACGACGTGGCCGTCAGTCGTTCGTGCACGGCGCAGTTTGCACGGGGCTGAACCGCCAAATGGAGGCTTCTGGAGCTGCTCCTTTAATAAACCCCAGAAATCGGGGCCTGGGGGAGGCTGAACGTCAGCAGAACACCCTGAGCTGTGCCCGTTCTCCTGCCGCTTTGGGGGTGAAGCAACAGGTTGCTCCCGATTTGGGTGGAACTTTGCTGACGCGAATCGCCACGATTCGTTCCAGTGCCTGAGAACGGGGACAAGTGGCACCTCCAGCTCAGCCCTGTGCAATGCACAAACCTCCCATCGCTGTATCTCGAGTGGATGACGCTCCGTCAGCTGATGATCTCCTTTATCTCATCTGATACTGCAGCCCCTCCTCTGCAGTGAGTTATTATCAAAGTGTAAAATTTGTTCACATTAGCATCTGAAGCTCTCGTCTGTTCTGGGGGGCTTTGATAGCTTGGGTGATATATCAGTGACCAAATGTAATTGCTTTCTCTAAAACACGACTCTCTAAAAGGAAATCTGACTTGGGTGTGTGTAGTGAATGATTTAATTTATGTAGAAGCAATGGGTCTGAAAAAGGAGGAGGAGGAAAAGCTGTGATATAGAGGCTGAATTCATCTCAAGTTATGAATAATAGGTGACTCACTTGGGAATATTTTTTGCTAGATTTAAATTATATGTCATCACAAACATAATAATTGGATATATTTATAAACCTGCAAAGCCCACTCAAGGGGGTTTTAGTAATACTGTCAATACTACAGGTAAACCATAAAACTTGGTCATATTTGCTCTTCTGGTCACAGAAAACCATTGATCTGAAAATATTTCCTCCTTGTGAGGGTGGGCAGGCCCTGGCACAGGTTGCCCAGAGAAGCTGTGGCTGCCCCTGGATCCCTGGAAGTGTCCCAGGCCAGGCTGGACGGGGCTTGGAGCACCCTGGGCTGGTGGAAGGTGTCCCTGCCCAGGGCAGGGGTGGGACTGGGTGGGCTTTAAGTTCTGCTGAGTTAATTTGGCCTCTCTAGGTCGTGGTTGCCTCATCTGCATGCAGGAGGCACCTCTCCATGGCTGTAACATTCCCTGCTGATGAAAATAGTTAGATAGTTATTTCCCCCCACACACAAATTATCAGGTCATTTAAAAAAATGAGCTCATTTTAATCTAATTCTGCATGTGCAACTGTCTGGAGAGTTATTTTCAGCTCCAGTAGCTGCAGTTTGCAATTATTATGCTTCTTTTAAGAAAAGAAAAGTAACAGCTCTATATTTTATGCAAATTACTGGAGGTTCTTCAGAACAAGTGTTTGTGTTTGGGATAAGTAACAGGAAAAATAAGAGGCCAAAGGGATAGTAATGTGGACTTGAAAAAGCACAGAGGACATAGGAAAATATGTAAAGATTACTAAAATATTACCATTTGACCACTTGGGCGTGAATATTTTGATTAAAAAACATGTAATTCTTATTGAAGTGAAATCACCAGTTCCTAACTAACCATGGCTTCGGATCGCAGAAAAGAACATTTTTATTTCATTTACTTAATTGCTGTGATTCTTGTGTGCAGTCAGACATGTCTGCAACCCTTCTCCTGTATTTCCACAGAGGTCACAGATTTGAAGTGGGATGTCAAGAAGTGCCTCAAGTACTTTAATCCATTCCCAGCAGGAGCCTGGAGGCAGGGATGTGGTATTTTCCTGTATTTCCACCCACATTTTGAGCATTTTTTGAGTACCAGATGCCAGTCTGTGTGTCTTGTCCAAGTGCTGCCAGCACAGGCACGGCTGAAGGTCATGTCCAATTTCAATATGCTTTTAAATTTGATGCTTATTTGGTGCATTTCCATGGAACTTGCACCTATTTGAACCCAATTCAGCAACATTTTGTCAGTTTATTTACTGGAAAAAAGCTGGTGACTGGAATACGTCCTTAAGGCTGCCTTAGATTTCACCATTATTGCTGTTTAAAGGCATAAATCAATTTTCTCTCCCTTGTAGGAACAAGTTCCTCGGCTAATTTTTTCCATCCACGTTTTGATCAGATCCACTGTTGACCTCAGGAGTGTTGCTGGCCGTGGGTCCAGCTGTGCCAGGGGAGCTGGGTGAGTGTGCAGAGGTTTTCGTGTGAGGAGGGATGGATTTCACACTGACTGAGCAAAACCAAAGTTTAGTCATTAATCTGATTCTCTTACCATGCTGGCATGAAACCTTCTCTAATTCCAGCAAGAACCAGATGATCTTTAAGGTTCCTCCCAACCCAAACCGTTGTTACTCTACAATTAGGAAGGAATCCTTCCCTGGGAGGGTGGGCAGGCCCTGGCACAGGGTGCCCAGAGAAGCTGTGCCTTCCTCTGGATCCCTGGAAGCGTCCAAGGCCAGGCTGGGGCAACCTGTGCTAGTGCAAGGTGTCCCTGCCCCTGGCAGGGGGTGGAATGAGATGATCTTCAAGTTCCTGTTCAGCCCAAATCATTCTTTGACTTCACAATTCCATAATAGAAGCCTCATCCATCTCCTGCCAGTGAATCTTCAACCAGGGCGAGTTGTCACCTCCAAACACTGTGAAATTCTCCTCCAAACAAGCCCCATGGTATTAATATTCCAGAGAAACCTCTGGAGCATCTGGCCTCAGCTGTTGTAACATTCCTTTGCAAAACCAGCTGCTGCATTGCCTGCTTTTCCTCCCCCCAGCTTTGGGAACAGGGATGCGAATACAAGGAATTATGATGCTTGGAAAGAAGGAGAACGAGACTGAAAAGACTTGGGAGGTTTGAAACTGCCACTGGAGGGACTGAACGCTGAAACTGGAGGTAGTAAATACTTCGGGTTGCTTTGATGAGATTTAAGATTTACTGGGGAGTATTTTTTTAAAAATGTTTTCAGTGGTAGTAAGCCAAAGATTTTTGATACCGAGGAGGTGCTTTCAGAAATTTAATACCAATTGTCAACAATCTGTCTGGTGTTTAACAAAGGGAGTGGGTTAATCCAGCAAGTGCGAGACGCGAATACGAGATGGGAAGCACCAGCGCCTGAGGGAGAGATGCAGTGCAGAGCTGGGGAGCAGGGGAGGCAGGGAAAGGCTTTCCTGTAGCCTTGCATGGGGATTTCTGGATTTGCTGAGCCTGGTGTAAAGCACATGCCTGTTTCCTGTGTGTCCTTCCACTGCCTGGTGTGAATGTGTCACTGAACCTAATTCTTGTTCATGCATTCTGGGGTAAATCAGAAATTCTGGTCTAAAACCCTCCCTCTGAAAACTGCCTTCTCTCATTTCAGCACCCACAGCCTGAAAATTCAGTATCTGCCCAGCTCAGCAATAATTAAGTTTATTTTTCCTAATGCTTGTTGTGAGAAATGAGCCTTGTGAGGGGCAGGTCAGAGCTGGGAGCAACAGGACGTGGGAGCAGGCTGGAGCAGCATCCTAAAAACGTGTCACCACATGAGAGGACACCCATGGGCGTGATCCTGCACGGCCCCGCTCACTGGAGATCTCTTAACACACAGCATGGAAGCATCAGCACAAATGAGATTCAGAGCTGATGGTTTCCTAATTAGATTTTCGCATTCCGTTGTTAATTAATTTACTGGAATGTTTCAGGATGTTTTCCCACCCCACATCCCTCTCCCCTGCCTGCCCTCCCCGAGGAGCAGCCGGCAGCAGCGCTGAGATGTAGCACAAATTAATCTTTACAACTGCCACATGTCATTTCTCCATCTGAGGAACAGAAACAATGATGGAATGTTTGTTCCCTACAAAATACAGAGTGGTTGAACATCTTCCTTAACAAATGAATAATAAGGTTTAAGTAACAATGTCAAACACCCTTTTGAAAAATTTCATTTGCTTGCCTAATGGTTGTAATTTAATGCTATTAGTATTTAGTTTCCTTCTGAGGAACTGGATTATTTGGGAGGCCATACAAGACCCCAAAGGTATGATTTGATTTCTGCAGATGTGGAAGTTTTCCCTTATGGCAGGGGGTTGGAAGGAAATGGTCTTTAAGGTCCCTTCCAACCCAAACCATTCTGTAATTCTGTGATCTAGGAGGGTTTTGTCACCAGCCTGAAACCTCTCACCTCCAAAAAATCCCCTCCCCACTGGTGGTGTTGCTGGTCAGTGTGTGTTACAGGAAAATCAGTTCTATATTGATTGACTATAAATACACCACTTGATTATAAATACATGGTCTCCAGGGTGGGAGGACTCTGTTTCAGATGCTGCTCTCCAGGTTGGGTGGTCGGGGTGGACCTTGCCCAGCTCTGTGGGAGCGTGGCAGGGTTGGGGACAAACCTGATGGTTTAACCACATCAAGGCAAAGTTTTGGTTTTGCTTCCTGGTTGCCAAGTGCCAAAGTGCCAGGGAGAACAGTCTGTGACTGAAACAGTGCATGGTTGTGTGCAGGGAGGTGACAGAGCAGCACCCCTGGGTCTCACTGCTGCTCCCCAGCAGGCAGAGAGGGCTCAGAGCACCTCTCAGAGGTGACTGGTTAAATGAAATGGAATTTAAAAATGGCATGAACAGCTCTTTATATGATAAAGTACAATGGCTAAAGTGTTTCCAGTAAGTAATTTGCCAGAGTTTCTGAGGTGATTTTTGAAAAGCCACCATTCATTGCCCTCATTACATCAATTCCAGCTGAAAATCAAGGCCATGCACTTCACTGTGAAGTGAAAAATTTAAAGGCCCTTTCTCCTAAGTAGGTTCCTACTAAATCACCTGATTGAAATTAGAAAGCATTAAAAACATGATCATTGAAACTCATGTCCTGCTTGTTTGATTTTTGTTTGTTCTTTTAGGCATGTGATGACACGACAGAGTTTTCAGGAAAACAGCTCATACACCCGAAAAACTGGTAATTTGTTCTCCTGAGCTCTCCTTCCTTACCAGAATTCTTGTGATAAGGAGAAATCCACCACCTTTATCTTTTGGGGACCTGAAGGACACTCCTCATGGAGAGGAGGACCCTTGAAGGTATTCAGTAAGCTATGGCTGATTTGGAAGTGGTCTGTGGCACAGACCTTTTTTGAGGCTGAAAAGGCAAAAGTTGAAGACATTAAAACATCAGGATTCTCAGGGACTTCAGTGGTGAAGATTCGGGAGCCTTTGTGTGTAAGGGAAGGAGAAATCTTCAGGGAGTCCACTCCTGTGACAGGTGAAAGGTTTTAGATCTGAATTTCTGAGTTCTGGTGACCTGCAATTTATTATGAACTTTTGTTTCAATTTAGAAAAAAACCCAAACCAGTATTTTTCAGCAGCAGGAACAATAAGAAAAAGGAAAATCTCGGGTTTGGTTCACTATGTACAAGTAATAAGCAAGTTGTGGAATTCTACATGGAGGACTCTTGAGGAGGGGCAAGAAAAATGCCAGAAAGGCAGAGTCCTTCAGGCACAGTGGATAATTGAGCTGCGATGGATTTGTGATTTTTTCCCGTATGTATCCAGGCAACTATTTGCTTTGGCTGTAATGACTGCTATAAATCACAGGGTGAAGTCTCTCACCCCAGAACGAGTCTGGAGCAGAGCTGCTGGTGTTACCCAGCTAATGGAGCAGATCTCTGCGAGGGACAAGAGTCACCTGTCCTGGTGTCACTCACCTTGGTGACACCAGCACTGCTGAGGCTGGGCTGTGTTTGGGGCACCTTCCTGGGGCAGCTGTGCTGCTGTGTCTGTGAGCACCAAAGGAACCGTGTGACATCGTACAAACAAATTCTATCCTCCGCCTGGGACTCCCTGAACGACCCCCAGCACTGGCAGTGGGAGGATCTGAGCTGGTTCCTCTCCCATTCCTATGGTTTGGGCTCCCATTCCTCCCGAGTGGGCAAGAAACCCAGAGCCTGGTCCAGATGGACTGAGCAGGACGCAGGCATGTGAGACTTGAAGGTTCTGGGAGAAAAAGGTCCACTTCTGTAGTTGTGTATTTTTTATTAGTATCCAGCACTAACTGTTAGATTTGCATTACCCTTTGGTTTCCTGGATTGCTCTTTGGCTTTGTGGGAACCACAAAATAAGCTGAGGCAATGGATGCACATGAAATTCCACCTGAATATGAGGAAAAACTTCTTTCCTGCACAGGTGACCAGGCACTGGAACAGATTGCCCAGAGAGGGTGTGTGTGGAGTCTGTCCCTCACCTGGGATGTCTGAGAACCATCTGGACCCGGTTCTGTCCAATGTGCTCTGGGATGACCCTTCTAGAGCAGGGAGGTTGCACCAGATCACCACTGGGATCCCTTCCAGCTCCACCCATTCTGTGAACTGTGACCTTTGATAGGGTTATCTGAACTTTAAAATCCTTAACTACTTGGCAATATCCCCTGCCTGAATTTAAAAGACAACAACACGTGCTGTGGCTACTCAAAGAAATAAATAACACTGTTTTTTTCCCTTCGGTGTGTGAAAAATGAGTTTCCTGTTGAAAGAAGAGCCTGTTCCACGCAGCTACACGTGTTTCATGCATATTCACAAAGAAGCAGTTTTGAAAAATATACTGCTGTGCTCTTGCTGCTGGAGGTAGAGGAGAATATTAAAAATTCCATTTTTTTCCTACTGCTTCGCTTCTGCCGCTGCGTAAACACGGAGTGTTTGCTGTCCTGTCGGGATTAACTGCTGTTTGTTTAAGGTGGGAGAGGTGTTTTTAGAAAACAGATGGGTTTGGACTGTTTGTTTCCCCCAGGAACTGGCGGAATGGAAGCTCATTTAGAATTGTTCTCTGTAATTTTTGCTGTTGGCTCTAAGGAAAAACACCCTGATGCCGAGAGTCTGCATTTACCTCGGTCCTCTCCAGCTCACCAGTGTTGGTTACAGCACTCTGTGCTGCACCAGCAAATTAGAAATACCCTGAAAATGTGCTCAGACCTCAGACATCAGCCAGCTTTGGGGGGATTTTTGAATTTATTCTGGCCTTTGATAGTGATAGTAATGTTACCTGACCACACAGAGTTCTTGTGCAGATAAACGTAGTGAAGGCACATGAAACACCCAGATAACGCCACCACTGATGCCATAGGAAAAGGTCCACAGGGAAATTCCTAATTCAGAGCATGGCTGATCAACAGGTACCATCAGGAAAGCTCTGGAGCAGGTGCTGAGCCGTGAGGGTGCAGCAGGACCTGCCACATCTGCACTCGACTGTCTCTGATTTTCAGTGTCCAGGTGAGCTGATCATCACAACACAAATGGGAACAGGATTTTCCAGACTCTACTGCAGAGTAAAGAGTGCCCAAGAGCTCAGTGTTTGACTGACCACAGAGCTCAGAGGAAAAGCTTTGGAGCTCTGTTGCTGATGTGCATCCACTGACCACTGGAGGCTTTAGGTGCTTCTTGGAGTTTTCCAGAGGAAAGTTAATATGTGAGATTAGGAACAAAAAGGCCCTTGGTTAACTCATTTATAGCAAAGTATTGAAAATATCCAGGGTAAAATCTCCTATGCACCAAACTTCCAATGTCCTAGGAGGGAGAAAGCTTCTATTTGCTGATTATTTTGGTTATCAAGACACATGAATGGTGATGTCTGGATTACCAGTGGTGTGAAGAGCCCACAGACCGTTTTCATTTCCAGTACAAATAATGAAGAAAGCAAAGAATGAAATTTCAGGCTTCAGAGGAGACCACTCAAAGTGTCTCCTGTGCTGTGTGTCACTTCTGCTCCACCACCCAAACAGCTCCTCCTGCCACAGAGAGGACTTGAGGGATGCAAAACATCAGTACTGGGGGAAAAAGAGAAAGAAATCCTTCACAGCAGAGCAGGAGAAGTGCCAAGAACTGCTTAACTTTTTCCAGCTTTCTGAGATGTCTGACTGTTACAGACGGGAAAAAAACCACCAGAGCTTCTTGGAGGCTGATGGGGTTTGAATTGTCCCTGGGCATTTATTTGATGTATGATCTGACTGGGAGTAGTCAGGTAGAGAGGCACACTGCAGATTTTGAGAGCAGTGGGCCATAGAC
Source organism: Myiotriccus ornatus (assembly GCA_036023395.1). NCBI lineage: Eukaryota > Metazoa > Chordata > Aves > Passeriformes > Tyrannidae > Myiotriccus > Myiotriccus ornatus. The sequence goes on along the minus strand of JAYRBT010000023.1, from coordinate 1,320,910 downwards.
GATAATTCATGAGAAGTTTAACCATAATGGGAGTCGGGAAGTTGCAGGAGCGGGATGTGATGGGATCTCTGTGGGTGCTGAGTGTTTTGTTTTCAAAGCACGGAGCAAAGCTGTGCTGCCCACCCGGCCATCCCTCCCTCCCTCTGCTGCTGGGACAGTCTGTGGTTCGTAGAACACTCTACCCACCCTCCCCCTGTGACCTGGCTTGGTGGCACACAGACCTGCTCAGGTGGGTCACCATCCCTGGCCAGCATTCCACGGCCAGTGGCCATGTGTGGGCTGCCAGGCTTGGTGAGCTCCTGCTGATGGAAAGAGGAGGCAGAAACCTCGTGTTCATTGATATGTTGTAGCTTGGCAGCTCCAGTATCAACTAACAGGACTTGCCCTTTTATTGTCCCACCTTTCCTGAAAGCTGTGCACGGGCCATGAAGATCTGCTGCCGAATTATTGGTCAAAAATTGATTATCAAAATAAACCGAGCTGAACAGGTGGATTTGGTCACCTGGTCTGGTAAAACCATGGTCACAAAGACTTGAGGGCTGCTTGTGAATTTAGCTCAGCGTTGCCCTTAAACTCACTCGTAGAATTTGCAAGGAAACCTCTTGTATCAGGGTTAATCTGTGGTAATTTGTCAGTGTTTGCAGAGGTGTTACCACCCCATACCCGATGAGGAGCGAAGTGTTTACGTGATGAGCTGATCTGTGGGTGCTGCCTGTCAGCAAAGTGCTGTTATTTGCTCCAGCACTGCTCAACAGCTCAGATTTCAATTGCAGGGAAGTTAATAATTGAGTGTCACATCTGCTTAAACTACGAGGTCTTCCAGGCATTTATGCTCCATATATATCCTGGTAGCACAGGGAACAAGTCTGGACTGAGATTTCGGGGACTGTCTAAGGGATATGATTGAAAACCAGATTTAAGGAAAATACTTTCACAGGATTACAGACCAAGAAATTAAAGGTTTGGATGTTTGTTTTTTAAGTCAGCTTGCTAAGAAAATGGCACAAAAGAGTGCAAAATCCTCCCTCCATTGTAAAGAAAAGGATAATGCATTTAAAAGTACAGTCAATAGAGTGTATTCAGATAATTCTGATTTTCTGATACAATCATGTTACACTGGAGTGCCAGTCACCTGCATTTTGGTATTGTACATGAGCATATTAGAGCTAGTGAGAAGTTCAGAGCATTTATATTCCTGTGATCAAATGAGGGTATATTTTTAGAAGCTCTCTCCTTGCAGCACGCTGTTTAGGCAGTAAATACTTCATTTCTGGTTTAGTCTCTTTAATTGCATTACCGTGGCCGTGGGTGGGATGATGCACTCGACAGGGGCAGCACCCAAAGCAGCTGATGTTGTTCTGCCAGGGGGGACTGTGTGTCCTGGGGAAACCAAACTCTTCAACTGCTGGACCTTCTCACCAGTTGTCACAAACCAAGGGCAGGCCCTGGCACAGGGTGCCCAGAGCAGCTGTGGCTGCCCCAGCCCTGGGAGTGTCCCAGGCCAGGTTGGACGGGGCTTGGAGCACCCTGGGCTGGTGGAAGGTGTCCCTGCCCAGGGCAGGGGGGGTTTGGCTCAAGGACAGTGTAGTGGAAGATATATTTGTGTTCCTCTGATTTAGACATGACACGGCAATGCTGCCATCACACTGCTAAAAATATGGTTTTTATTTAAACGAAAGAAATAAAACTTTTTTCCCAGTAACTTTTTTTTCTTGGAGAAAACAATAATTATGAATCTATCCTGATATTCAGCCAGGTTTATCTTTCTTATCTCCCATTTCAGTAGAGCACGGGACTACAAACCTCACAGAGAGACTTATTTGATCACAAATAGGAAGATGGTGCATGACAGTAATTAAATTTTTCCTCTCAGCTAATTTAATTTGTTAGCCAAATAGGGAGAAAGGCTTTATTGCAAATGGGAAGAGGCAGCTTCTTCCACCTGACTTTACTGGTACTTGACTAACTGCTTCATTAGAACACAGGCAAGGCTGGTGACAGATCATTAATTTCCATGGGTGTAATCTGGGAAGCCAAGTGTTAGTAGAAGGTTGGTCTGCCAAACCCAGCATAACTGTACTAATGCTTATTAAAGCTAAGCTCTAAGTCTGTTTTCATGCTGCCTCTGTCATGTAAGGGATTAATTGCTTAAATGTATTAAGACAGCAAATACAAAGAGAAGAGATTGCTTTGTGTTATATCAAAGAGTAGAAGGGGATGTGGTTTTCTCCTGGGAGACCAGTCCCTCTGGAAGAGGGGATGCCTCCAAAAAAGTGGGACCACTGCTGATGGTGCTCTGGGCAAAGCAGTTAATTCTGTGCTGCATTATTTGGCCTCCACTGTCAGGGTGTGTTTATGCCCTTCCACTGGAGTTCACCCCCCAGGAGGGCTTTACCAGCCGTGTGGATGTGGTACCTGGGGACATGGGTCAGGGGTGGCCTTGGCAGTGCTGGGTAGCAGTGGGACTCAGTCTTGGAGATGTGTGGCATCACCATTCTCTGGGTTATTCCCTTTTATCACTGATGCCAACTTAAACTCCTGCTGGGCATGTGATTGCTCACTGATGTAGCAGAAGCAGAAACCTATTTAAGAATGTACAAATTTATTTCAGAATGTACATGACATTTATTTTCCTCAGCCATCAGATCATTAGAGCCTCTGCTTGTTTGTTTTATTGCAGATCAATTATTGCAAGCTGGGAAATTGGTGCTGGCACAGTTGCTCTGTACAACTGTTCTCTGCAGATACCTGTTGCTAAAACCCTTTTTATTTCAGCCTGAAACTGTTTTCTCTTTGCCTTTATTGCATCTACAAGAACCCACTTCAATTGCCAATAAACCCCGTGCTGGAAAGGTTATTTTCACAGAAGAAAACACTCTGCCCAAACATGCTGTAAAATTTGGACAGATGCATTGTTTTCTGAGATACACAGACATGAAATTTGATGGGAGCACTTCCAGCTTCATTCATTTCTTTCCAGGGTCTGATAAAAGTGGAAAACATTTTCAGAGGAGAAGTTGTGCTCGTTGTTTCAGTGGGAGCAGTGTTAGAGCGTGGTAACAGCAAGCAGAAAATAACATTATTTCGTGCTCTGTACATGCCAGTGAATGAGGCTGTTCAATGTGAGGCTTGAGAAATATGGAGTATTTCACAGTATTCTTTTGTGTTTCACACACCTTGCCACATACAGTACAAAGCCCAAAAAGCTTTACGTTTTTTTATGTTCATTGATTTGGACAAAGATACAAAAGCCAGGAAAAGAAATGTGAATCACTGGGGGTTCTGAGAGGTTCCACAATTTCCAAAGTCATGCAAACTATAAACTCATGGAGAAGCCAGCAGGTTTCAAGGGCTCTCCCCAGTCTTTACAAGATTGGTCTCAAAATTGTTATAAGATTATACATGATATAAGAAATCTGCTTCCCCCAAAGACTGAATATGAAGACTGGTGGTAGTAAACATAATTATGTTTCCTGTTCTGCAGCCTCACAAAAGAATGTGTTGATTTCCATGCTGGTTAAATTGATTTTATACCTTTCTGAACACACCAAATAGCAATTAGTCAATGCTGGATATTGCATTTTTGACAGGTATAAAATTATGGTGCCAATTATTTTATGCAAGTCAACGAACAGCCACCATTTCAAACAGCAGAGGATTTTCAACAGTCTCTAGGACAGTGCTGGCAGAGAAATATTCACTAAATGTTTTAAGGGTGGGACTATAATGTCCAAGAAAATGGAATAAAAGTATTTGTTCCATGAGTAAGCCTCGTGCCTGGTACAATTTTTATTACAGTGGTGCCCACTTCTTCACTGACACATGCTAACGTGGGATTTCTAACCACAGTGCTCAATTTTTATTAACTATGGTTTACAATCTATTCATGTGTGAGGCTAAGGGAGAAGAGACACACGATTACTCGTTCTTAAGTGTCACAGAAAGTGTTCATTAAGGCAAACTTTTCCTGGGGTGGCAGCAGTCCTGAGGAGCAACAGCAACCCCACGGGGCAGGGCTGGCTGATCAGGGCATCATTACTGCTGACAGCGACTGCACAGCTGCTTTCCTGAGAGGTAGAGCTCGTTCAGTTAGTGCAGCCAACAGCTTTTGTGATGGAGGTGGAAATGAGGAAAATCTTGGGTGCTTCAGGCTCCTGCATGACCCCAGATATGATATATGGGAAACCAGTCCGTGTGGGAAGGAGTGGTGCTGTCCAGGCCAGGAGGTGTGTGATCAGCATTAGCAGAAGGCTGGTCTGCCAATCCCAGCATTAAGGCTTATCAAAACCAAGCTGTAGGTCTCTTTTCGTGCTGCCTGTGTCATGTTATGCCTCTGCCATGCCCAGGAACGCTGTCCCAAATGAGCAGGTGCTTTGGTTGCATCCCATCCTTTTGGGTGCTGGTTTTTTATGCCCCTCCAGGCTGTGTTTCGGGTTTGTCAAGGTCGTTTTGTGTCCCACTCTTCTCCGCGTGTCTGTTGTCACTCTGAGCTCGCTGACATCAGGAGGTGGAATCAGCAAGCTCTGGTCCCTCCCCAGATCGTTAGTGAGGAGGTTGAGTGGCTCTGGCAAACCCTGAGACCTGCCTTGCTGGGTGTGTGTGCTTGGACAGGCCCTGGCTGTGCCTGTGCGGGTGGTCCCTCCCTCCACGCACAGCAGGTCGGTGTCCTGGGGATGGGGGATCGGGGGACAGGGCAAGGTCCTCCTCACCCCCGAGGCTGCTCTCCACCGACCCCACTGCCCTCCTGCAGGTGGGTTTGGGTGGGTTTGCTCTTGCCCAAACCACGTCAGCTGTCCCACATCACCCTGATTGTCCTCAGTGATGGCTCCCAGCCCTTCCAGGTGTGGGGCAGAGCTATATAGGGCATCCTGCTTCCCGTTGCCACCTTCCTGCCCGGGTGGGACCTGGTTTGCTCTTCTCCTGGAGCCAAGGACCTCGTCCAGCCTTCATGAGCTTCTAGAGGTAATGTTTTAGGGTTCAGGTTGCATCTGCCTCTTACTGAGTGCCAGAGGCAGATTTTATCTGAGGGGAGTGTTTTCCTTGTGCCTATAAAAGTAAATTCTTTGCATTCCTTTCAGCTTTACATTCTTAATTTATAAACTGCATGTAGTAGCTTGCTGAGTCTGTTGTGTTTTCCCGAAATCTGTCATCATTATTTTATTGTTCCTTTTGCTTTTTGAGAGTTGGAATTTTTGGGAAGATAATTTTGTGCTTTTGGGCTAGAATGACTGAATCAGGTCCAGTGGCTGACTGAGGTTGTGCAAACTCTGGTTGCTTTTAGGGTGGATTAAATTTGGACTGAGTTGTAGCTTCACAGCTGGTGACCCAGGAGATGGGAGATGATAATTTAGAGGTAAACAACATTCTGACTTCTGCTGTTTTTGGAGGAGGCAATGCTTGATCCAATGTAAACCCCACCAACTATTGTTTTTCAGATTAACCTTTGGTTTTAATGAAGTGGAATAAATGACTTTGAATTAGTTATCATGCTAAGAAGAAGAAAGGTCATGGAACTGTTCAGCTGATTTGACAGGTCAGGCAAAATATTTCACAAATTAGCAGCACATTTAACTCCAAGGAGATGTGATGAGTGACATTTCCCTGTGCAATGTTATCAGCTGGAAGGGAATTACAGCAGCATGCACTTGGCAGAGTAAGTTGGCAGAAACTATGCAGCCTTAAGTTCTTTTAGAAGCATAATAGGAGAGAAAACCCAGGTGCAGAAGTAGATTTTTCTGAATTAAAAATGAACCTGATCAGGCTGGGAGATCTTAACACATCTGGCTTTGAAATAGCTTGGAGCTGCAGCTGAGCTTGGTGAGGGCAAACTGTCTTTGATTCCTTTTCGTTTGTGCTACTTGGGACAGAAGTGAAGGAATTTGGGCTGTGGTATAAAGTGCTTTGTTAGCTGGAGCAATTTTCAAGTGCAGCCATCAGGGACTTTGTGCAGCTTCTGTGTGAAATCTTATTACTTAATTGTTTTTCTACATTAACTGCAAAGAAGTTACTGCCTTAACTTTGCTCTGACAATGTTTTTTGTCAGAACAAACAAAACTGTTGGTAGGAAACCAGTGAACAGTTTTCTCAGTCATTTAAGATATTGATTTGTTCAGTGTGTGTCTATAACAACCTGTGGCAACAAATTCTTTGAGCCATCAAAGGGCAGAATAAAGTAGATACTTGTTCCCTACCAACCCTGCCAAAAATGCCTTGAAACCAAAGTGTGATGGGCACTTTGCTGCTCTTCCCAACCACCAGAGTTACCCAGGTTATTGATGTTCTTCAGCCTCATTAGTCGTATAATTTATTTAGGCTCTCCTTTAGGGAACTGTTACTTTATTGCTGTAAAAGCTTTTTTGTTTTGTTTAGGTGTTCAGAAATTCCTTAAATGTTGTAGTTGTTGTCCTTATCCTCTGCTGGGAGTCCAGAGTGTCTTGGTAAGGAATTCAAAGAAATTATTAGGGTTGGTGTTAAGGGGACATAGCCAGGCAAGGGCACGTGGGTCACTGACTGCAGGGACAGGTCCTGAGTGCTCTGTTCCCCCTGGATTGACAAGTCCAGGAGAGGGATAAATGATGTGGGATGTGTTCGTGCTGGGGTTTATCAGAACTATTCCTGCTGCATCAGTAGAGTTTTCTATGCTTTGTTTTCTGCTAAATGTAAACATCCTGTTCTTATTTTCTTAACAAAAGCGATTTGAGGCACTTCCCAGAAGTTAGAGATCATGAATAATTAAAGAATTTTTTTGTAGTTTTCAGAACAAAATAAGAGTATAAAATGGTTAGACAAAACATTGGAATCTAATTAGGAAACAACTCAGTGAAGAAGAAAACCTTGATACTTATTTTTAGTATTTGATTCCCTACAATATCAATTTAAATGTAAATTGTGCTTTGGAGAAGAATGCTTCCATCAAAACCTAAAAGCATGTGGTTTATGCTTAGTGTTTTACGAATGGATTATCTCAGACCTGGGTTTATAGTTATTGCCTGTGGGCAAAATTCCACCTTAGCACTTACAGGCAGTAATACAGTTGTACATCTATTTTCTGCTCTACATATTGGTGATAGAATTGTGTGATTAAATAAGGAATTTTATTAGTCATTTTCCTGTGGTAGATTGCAATCAGTTTATTTGGGTTTGATTCTGGCTATGAAACTTGTAGTCTGAGAATAAGTAGGCAAAGAAATGTTACAGGTTGAGTTGTTACTGACAGAATTTAAGTGCTGAGATCTCAAAGACTTAAAAGAGTAAAGCTCTCAGTGGGAGCCTCAAACTGTGTGTAGTGTTAGGTGATTTTTACCTCAGAACTGGGCTGAGTTGGGCTTGACCCTGGTAAAAAATTCACAAGTGTCCGAGTTCTCTCACCTGCCACTACAGTTCTCTCCCTCTCAGGTGCTTCTGATCCCAAAAACAACCTTCAGACTGGTGCAGCTCCTACCTGTGGCTCAGAATAACACCCAAATAATTGTGTTGTGCTGAGTGTCAGTATTTCTGATGGGAGATGCTCTGAATAATCCCAGAAGCACGTGGTGTAGCTGGAGGTGGAAGAAATGTCAAATAGAATGGAGTTGATGGTTATTTCCAGAACCTGATGTGAATTTTTTTAAAGGTATTCCCAGCTTTTGAATGAGTTTCAGATTAGCTGTTAGTGCAGGACTTGTATCTCTTCAAATGAGATCTCTCCCAAGCCTGGCTCTGCCTGGAAGTTTTGGGTTTCTCTTCCAGTGTGTTTGTGGCAGCTCCATGCAAGTATTACAGATAATAAATCCTCCTGTATATCTATACTGCAAGATAATCTTTTAAAGGAGGGTGGATTTGAAGCTTTAATAGTTCATATTTCAGGTTTCTCATGTGAAAAGCACATGTGAAATCTAAAACTAAACATGGACATATTCTATGGACTTAAAGAAGATTTTTTTTGAAAAGATTTGGTTCTTCATATTTTTCAGCACTGCTTTAAATGTAGCTCGTCCCTGCATGTTTTTCTTAATGACCCAGTGGGTATTTAACACAGGCACATGTGGAGTTAAAGCAGGAGCTGGTTTCCAGCTGTATTAAAATTTAGGAATTGCCTCACACAGTCCTGCAAACAGTGATTTGCCCCAACTTATTTTTAACATGTATTTGTTATGCCTTTTATTGACGTGTAAATTTTTTCTCTTTTACTTCAGAAACTTTTTATCTTGGCATTTGGCAACTTGTTGCCTCAGCCTTGTTGTTATCCCCTGTTCATATTTCTAAAGTATGTGCTCTACATCCAGAAAATAAATTCAGAGGTGGAGGGCACTGGTGTGAAACAGCCCTGTGTCAAAGGTAGATAAAATATCTCTCAGTTCCTGACAGCATTAGATTTTTGTCACTGTGTTAATGCTGGTTACATATCACTCGAGTGGGAGAAACACTTGCTTCTTGATTTATGGTCCCTGACAATGAAGTGTCCAGGATGATTAATTACAGCCCTAAATGACAGTGCCCTTCTCATACCTCCCTGGCCTGGATGATTGAAATTAATAAATAGATATGTATGGCTGTGGAATTTGCCACTAGCTGTTAAAATATTTATACACTTGACATGCTGTTAAGGGATTTAGCTGAGGCACATCCTTGTAATCAGTAACTTACTGCTTTTTAAAGCAGCTGGTAGAGAGGGAAAGATGCATAAGATTCTGGAACTGATTAGAAGGTTTTGGGTAATAAGGTGATAATATTTTGAGAGAAATTGTTATGACATGTTCTTTGGCAGATTGAGTCCTTAGAACATTGTTTTCTGCAAATATTCTAAGGATTTTGTCTTTGTGTTTGTCATTTATTTTTGGAGATGTTGGCTTTTAAAAGTCTAAAAATTACTTGGAGAAAGTGTATTTTCTGGGACCGTGTCCCAGGCACGTTCCAGGACAGACTCACGTAGCTCTGCCTTGTCAAGTGAAAATCACAGTTTTATTGGAGCGTCCAGAAATATCTGTTACTTGCATAACACAACCACACACCTACACTTACCCCTCGTTTGGGTGGCCTTGATTAGATTCTCCTGTTTCAATGAATTTTTATGTGAGGAGACTCTCACTGCATCCAGAAGGAGCAGAATCACGTCTGGTAACAGGCCTGGACAATTTGTAATAATACTCAGGGGCTGTTTATACCTGGAAAGAAATGCAACCCCACCTCAGGAGTCACATTTGGCTTTATTTTTGTAGGTCCTACAGGTTATTCTCTGCGTGGTTCTTGCCCACTCAGGGTGAATATTCAGACTTGTGCAAATTTGCAATTTGCACATGAATTTGCTTTTACTTTGCTGTAATACTGGGGTCTGTCACAGCTGTCAGGTGATACATCTGCCGTTCTCTCCATTGCTGCAGGGCTGGGAAGGTTAAATCAGACTCTTCATTCTGGTAATGACAATTACTGAAGGGCTGAAGGGTGTTGGTCCTGTCGAGGCATCGCAGCTGTGGAAAGGAACCTCCTCCTTAGCACAGAAAACGTGCTAAAGGGACCCCTTAATTCCCTGAGCTCACAGAGAGCGAAGCTGGCTTCTTTATCAACACTGGGGTTAAGAAACCTCTAGTTTAGATCCCTTACTGTGGCTTTTTTGGGCTGGTTCTCTTCAAATTCCTTTCATGCCTTTGTGTAGCGAAGCCCTACGTGGAAATCCAACACAAGGGGGTATTTTTTACTTCAGCTGAGCCGAACTCCAAGTTTTCAGGCTGGAACTGCAAATCCAAAGATGTTTACTGAACAGAATTTCGATTTTCTGTGTTCAGGTTGGGCTGACTGGCATTTACTGACTGCCTTCACCCACACCCTCTGCTTGCTCAGGTCCTTGTTGCACACTTTCACGTAAAGGCAACGCTTCCTCTTGTAGCTTGTATTTCAGCCACAATATTTTTGTGAAGTTTATGGCCAGCTTTACTTCTGACATGAACTCCTCTCTGCCTCAGCACCCCGTGTGTGAAGTGGAGATAATTCTGCTGCCTTACCTTGTCAGTTTAATTAATGTTGTGGAGCATTCAGATAGCACCAAACGGCAGAGAAAAGCCCAAAGGAAATGAAAAATTCTTTCTTCGGAGCAGTGTTTGGACAGAGGCAGGAGATAAGGCTCAGACACACGCTGCAAAATGAGGCAAACCCAAAATATTAAATACATGCTCGTTCGGGAGAAAGGATTCAACCCCTGGGCTCAGGGAGTCAGAAACACTTGGGGAAAGGCCGATGTTGTAATTAAAGACATGCAAATGAGATGCACAGGCTGGTGGGGCCGAGAGTGCAAAGGCAATGCTATGCCATGCCATTAATTTCTGTAATCACTGAGTGCCTTAAACTAGATGTTCTGTTCTATTCCTGAACGTGGATTAAAATCACTTTAAAATGCAAACACTTCCACTAAAAAAATTGATCACTTCAATTAATAAAAATATTTCCCTCTGAAACTCAATATGTTTTCTTATTATTTCAGGAAAATATATTATGGATTACAGGGCCAATTGTACTATGAGGAAAAAAATGAGTAGTTTCTTCTGGATTTAACCTTTAAAAAAAAAAAAAAGGCAGACAGGCATTAAACCTGGGGGTTTTGAATGGGTTTTGCTTTTATTAGCACAAGAAGGCTCCCCTGACATGCCTGCAAAGCCACATCCTTTAGGCTGAATTAGTTTTGCTGTGATTTTTGTGCCAGTGACACCAGGGGAATGATACTCAGTGCTCTGTGGCTTCCAGGAGCGTTTCAGCAGCTGGGAAGGGATGGGATGAGATGAGTGGCTACCACATGTATTAATTCATTACTTTTATTGGCTGCTGGGGCTTCTACAAGCAGAGAACAGCTTAATTTAGATGAAACTGGGGGGAACTGCAGCATGATTAGGTGCAGGTCAGGTGGGGGCCATATGAGGGTAAAATTTAACATCTAAATTCACGTAACTAATTCATGACACGATAAGATTCATACACAGAACAGTTCTTGTCCTTCTCTCTGCTGAAGGCCCCTCAAACACACAGGGCTCCTCCTTGAATATAAAAAATATTAATTGCAATTCAATTCATATCCTTCCCTAAATGATTTTTAATTTCCTTTGAGTGACAAGCACTTACGGACTTTTTTTGCAGGGGCTGCATCAGCAGATAAAATGTCTCTAAAATTCTTTCAGGTATGACGTTAGACTGTGTTGGTAATTGAGGGCCACAGTAATAAGTGTAAAGTCTAATTGTGAGTAAAGAATGAAATGGAAGATTCTGTTAAGCATCAGCTATTGCTGAATTATGCACGTCTGAATAGTGTGTGGTGCTTTCTCTCAAGAACTTTGAAAAATAATATGGGATAATCTGTAAACTGCAGAGGAATGGAATTAATTTTTGTGGAGTGATTTACATTTGTCTTTTAAGTCTTGGGAAAGGCAAAATTTGAATCGAGTCTCTCACTGAATCCTCTCCTATTTCTTCTGTGCTGTTCTTTCTGGGGACATTCCTGCTGCTCCTGCCTGGCATCATCTGTTATTCCAAGTGCAGCTGGTCCAGCACTGTATGTGGTACAGCATAAAGCAGTTTGACACCCCCAGGATCTTTAGGATTTGGGTTTTGAGGGTCCTGTGGCAATAAAATAAGCCTTTTGTGGCAGTAGCAAAAGCTTCTGAACCCTCTGTTGTTCTTGCCACTTCTTCCTCCTTTGCATCAAGGGACAGGAAAGGTGATAAATGCCAAGAGCAAAATGTGGGATTGCTGTCACAGAAGAAGAACTGTTTAGAAAATGGATTTGAAGTGTTAAGCAGAAAGTCCATATAAATCCATACCTGCTCCAAAGGCGCTGTTGTAAAGTTGTTGCCACAGACAGGAGGGGGGTAATTTAAATACTGTAGATGTGCATATGAATCTGCTCATTTACATAGTGTTCTGAAGTGATAAATTCTCACAGCACTTCTAGTGCCACTGACTCATATTTGCAAGCAGATCTAACTGAACTAATACACTGCCCTCTGCAGTGACTGAGGGAACGAGGGCTCTTAATGGAATGATGAGAAGGTCATTTAGGAGGGACTGATGGAGTGAATTGTTTCCATCCTGTGTGCTGTGAAATGGCTTTGGTGAACGTTTCTGATGTTTACTGAATGAATTTTCTTCGTGTCTTTTGATGCTGTGATCAGTAAGATCTGCTCAAATGTGATTTGTGAACGGTCTAAATCACTGGAGATGTTCCCCTTAAAGTGCCTGGCTTGACCCCGCTCGGGTGGGGCTGGGGGGTCTCCCAGCACCCCCTGCCCGATGCTGAGCCCTGGGGGCTGATTGAGGACACTGGGGAGAACCTGTGAGGTGGAGCCACGCCAGGCAAACTCCTGGCTGGAGACCTGAGCACAGCCCTGCCCTGGGAAGCACCCGGGGAAATCACTCACCTGGCTCTCGGTGAGTCCATCTGAGAAGAGCAGCAGTGGAGAGTGGTCCTGGGGGGCACTGGGAGCTGTGGGTGAGGTGGGAGCGTGCAGAGACTCAGCTGAGTAACTCTGAAATACAGCTTATTGTTAAACCAGACCTTGCAAGGAATCTGAAAGCAGCAGATTTATTTGCTGTATTCCCCACAGCTGTGTGGCTCTGAAAGCTTCAGCCCTCTCCTGCACAGTCTGTCACAAGTAGATGTCCTGTTCTGGTGGCCCTTTTGTGTGGCCATCGTGGGGAATTGTCCTGGAACAAGGGTTTATGTCAGGACTGGCAAAAATCCAATCCCTTCTACTTAGAACTATCTACCTTTATTTATAGGCTTGCTGAAGATTGTCCCCCAAAAATAGAAGTTGAAAATAAAGTGGTTGTGTGCTATGGAGAAGGTGCAGTTTGAATAAATTGCTTTCCATGGCTATAGTGGAAAATATGTGGAAAGAGGGATGTGAGAAGGGTTTTTCCTTAATTGTCATTCGGTGGAATATTGCAGATTGCAGGTTGGGAAAGGAATTTGAACTTTGCTTGTTCATAATTCCTTTGGGCTTTCCAAGTGCTCTGGTAAAGCCTCATCTGCTGCTCAGCATCTGCAGTCTGGGACTGGGAAGGTGTTCAGTTCCCAGCTGTGTGTCGGTGTCCTCGTGAAGTGCTCAGAGCATTCCAGGTGGAATCCAGTGAACTCCAACCCAAGTCAGGTTGGACGGGGCTTGGAGCAACCTGGGCTAGTGGAAGGTGTCCCTGCCCATGGCAGGGGGTGGAAGAAATAAACTTTAAACTCCCTCCCAACCCAAACCATTCCGTGATTCTATATAAATTTCTTGCTTGCTCTGCCATCTCTCACGTGCCTGACAAACAGCTCTGCACCCTAATTCTCATTTTTACAGTTCACTGCTCTTTCATATTGACAGCATCCCTGTCTCTCCCTGCCTTTATACTGACCTTTGTATTGATTTATTGTGATAGTTCTTTAAATCCCTTGTGAAAGAACAAATAATCTCTTGGCACTTCACACACCTTTTAATTATAAACAAGTTAAAGAATGGAAAATCCTTCAAAAGTAAAAAACAAGCAAAAAACCCGGTTATATCTTTTAGAAGAGAAAAAGTAATTGAAAGGAAAGGGAAGATTCTGTGGGTATCATAAAGGAGCTTACTCTGACTTGTTTATTCTCTTCTGTACCTGATGTGATGTGTCAGTGGAGCTGAACTCGGCATCTTTATGGATCTCCTACATTAGATTGTTTGAGACACATGTCTATAAAATTCCTGGTGTGCTGTGTAAGTCTAAAAAAGATAACTCCTCTTGTTCTGGAACTTTTTTATTCTCTAGTTCCTCTGCTGTAAACCCAAGTCCCCTGTGGTTTGTGTGCATGCACATGCCTTTTGATGGAAATGGGAATCTGAAGTCAAGCTCTTCCAAGGGTGGAATTAAGCCAAAAATTATAGATTATACTGAGTTGGAAGGGACCCAAAAGATTCACAGATGATGTAGCTGAAAAGGGGTAAACACTTGCTGTCTGGAAGGAAGAACAGCTCCATTGCATAAAAGTAATATCAAGGCTAATTCTCCATTATTTAGTCCTGGATATGCAGGGAGATGGGCAAACCGCTGGCAACTAAATGCAGCTAAGAATTCTGGTTGTCCCTAATTAGAAAAGGTGGTTCAGTGCTACTCACGTTGCCTCAAACAGCTTTGCTGCTGGAGAGATGAGGCTCTCGCCTACTGAGACACCATCAGAGCCCTTTTAACTCTGCTCTTCAGAAAGACATTTCCTCATTGTTACTCACCAATACTCCCAGTTATCCTATGCAAATTCGTGACTGGATAGGAGTCTTCCTGGCTCAGTGTGATAGCCATTGTTGGTTTGGTACCTGCTCTTCCTTCAGAGGAACCACAGGAATTGTATCTCTCGAGATTTGGTGTGAACGACACTCCCCAAAAATCCGCACATTAGGAGTAAAATAACCCTGCTGTAACTAGTCAACAGATGCCTCATAAAATAATTTCTAGAGCCTCCTTTTGTCATCAGGAAATTATTCTCAAGGGAGTCATCAGCGAGGGAAACCCCTCAAACTGCTTCCATGGCGAGGGGGGCCATCTCCCAGGACGTTTGAGTGGAGGGGGTGCATTTCGGGAGAACCGTGGCAGTGCCGGGATGGGAATGGAGCTCCCAGGGGAGGTGCTTGCCATCCTCTGGCAGGGGTGGCACCGAGTGGGTGGATGTGTAGCACTGAGGTACAGGAGGGGCCCCAGCAGGAATTCCGGGTGTCTCCCTTCTCCAGGCCCTTCGTGCTGGATTAAATCTCGCCCTGCTCGAGTGCTGATGATAAATGTGCCGCAGGACACTGCTGAGATGCTGAATTTCTTAGCCTGGAC
>JAYRBT010000023.1:1289698-1306020 GCA_036023395.1 Myiotriccus ornatus | reverse complement strand
AAATCTCGCCCTGCTCGAGTGCTGATGATAAATGTGCCGCAGGACACTGCTGAGATGCTGAATTTCTTAGCCTGGACCAAGCTGACATTTAGAAAACCAATTAAAAAGGATGTGAGTCACAATGACCCGTCCCCTGGAGCTGTGGGATGAGATCAGAGAACAACCAGCCAGAATCTCCACCAACTGTTCTTTTTACCTCTCTAGTGAACAAATATCCCCATAAACAGCCCCACTGAAATCTGTTGAGTACCCCGAGGTGTCTGTGGTACTTTTATCAGGATTTTTGGCTGATTTTCAGGCTTTGTTACATCCCTGCCAAGGAACAGAGCTCCTTCTGCAGAGGTAAAACAGACATATAATTCATACAAAATCTTGCTTAGATATTTTCTCTCTCTGGCTTCACACAGTCCCTCTGTCAGACGTGAGATTCTCAGCAGTTCCCAGTATGTAAGTTGGAGACAAATTGAGCTTTTGAAACTTGTGGTGTTTTGTTGCCTTTTATGAGTTTCTCTCCCGTAAACAGCAGGTTTTAATCCCAGCTCTGCAGAGACAGGCACTGCTCTGCTGTGTAAATAAGTTAGTAGGAAATCTCAAAAGTCCACAAACCACTGTATGGAAAACTCAAATCCTGGCTCCTAAAGCCCTTGGATCCCTCCCGTGCCTCAGATGCCACTAACACACATTTGGCCACACATGTGGTTGAGAGGTGAAGGTCAGCACTGCTTGCTAACAGTTTAATTTACTGAGATAAATGAGTTACTACAAAAGTAACACTGCTAAAAGGAATAATACCTGGGAGATTAAAAAAAATCTTTATAGGATGCAAGGTAATTAATTAAAAATAGTCCATTACTAGGGAATTGCTTTAGGATTTAATTTTTAAATTAGTGTTAAATTGCTTAAAGCCTTTTTTTTTCCCAGTTGCCCATATCCTTAGCTTACACTGTAATATTTGATCCTCTATCATCAGGTGTCATTTATTCCTCTGTCCCTGCATTCTCTCTGTGTGTGTCTCCCAGGTGAGAAGGAGGGATAGTAATAGATAATGAACATAAAAACATCCATGTTTCTGAAATGGCCAGGGGTTAACGTGTTGTGCACAAAAATCTGATAATAGAAAAGTACTGAAGTTTGGTCTAGGCTTGAAGGTTCTCCCAGTATGGGAGAACTCTTAACTGGGATTTAAGAGGCAACTGTGTATTTACTGCAGTGTGTGGATAGCAGTGCTGTACTTTGCATTTCAGTGAATGCAGTTTATGGCAGCGAAGTAATTGTGTGTAGATCTAAAGGGGATTTAACAGAATGCCCACAGATGCACCTTTGAAGTGTAGACCGACCATCCCACTGTGGAGCTTGTGTCACTTTGGGCACGAGGCTTGGTGTGGTCCTGCTCTGTGACCGACTCCCTCTCAGGGTGTGAAGAACAAACCCAACCCTGGGTCGCTTCAGGCTGAATAATCCACATATTTATGGGTACAAAAATCAGGTGATTATGTGTGAGCTGGAAACTGTACTCTGCTAATTTATATCTGGAAGATATTTTAGTTCTAGAGATGCAGCTCCATTAAACTCTGCTGTATATCCCCTTTGTAATCTCAAGCAGCAATAAGTATGGTAATTAGCTTCCACAAAAACTGGGCATTCAAAGGAAGCTTAATTGCATAAAGTCAAGTGTGTATGTAAGCTGATAATGTGCTTCCACAGGGCCCGAGGCAGGGCAAATATTTGGGTAGTTGCACTTGGCCAGCAGCCTGGGGGAGGCTCAGGTGGGGCTCCTGTCCTGAGCACAGGTGAGTGTGTGGAGCCATTGCAGAGGCTCAGCCAGTGCTGGGATAAACAGTAAACCAAATCCTGTCAGGGTTGGGAGGCACAGCTCACTAAACTCTGGTGTAGAACAGGTTATTCTTTCATTGTGGGAGGCCCAGGCAGTGCTTTGTTTGGGCTGATTCATGGGGTGCCTGCAGCTTATCCCAAGATTTCCCTTTGCAAATCCATGTCCAAACTGCCAGGTGTGCTGAGGGGCCTTTGGAAGTTGTTATGCAACACCAGAGCTCAGGAAATTATTAATTTTTTATTTTTTTTTCCCATATTGTGAATTATTGTCATTAAATGGATTGATGTTGTCCCGGTAAGGTTGATGAATATGGTTGGCTGGGGTTTAATTTTAGGTTTTAAATGCAGCTGTAGAATCACAGAATTGGGTTGGAAGGGACCTTAAATATGATGTAGTTCCAACCCCCACTAAACAGAGTTATTGTGTTCTGGCTTTTACTATAAACCTCCACATATCTGACTCCCTCCCAAACTCTGCTTTCCCCAGAGGGATCTAACATGATGATTTCTGTATTTTTACTGTGTCTGTTGTATTTCCTGATATAAAAGTTAAGAGAACGCCAGAAAACTCCTATACAGTTGGCACAACGAATGCCCAGGACGTGATTTCGATGGTCCTGGAGGTCTTTTCCAACTTCAGTGATTCTGTGATGTCTGTTATTTCTACACTCACCAAAGGCACTTTTCAGATAAACACTCTGTGGTGATTTCAGCTCTGAAATCTGCCCCTGTAGCCTGTTTCAAGTTAAATCTAAAGCACTTTTTTGTGAGTCTTTATTAGCAGGTTAATATGATGCTCCCTGATTCCCAAATGCCAAAAAAACCCAAACCTTTCTGGCAGAGTTTACAAAAAGAAGGGTTCATAGATAACTGCTATTGGCAGGTCTAGAGTTGACAGATGAGCTTTTTAATTCAGATGTCTTATTTAATATATATTAAAAATATAAAATAATAGAAAATAGCAATAAAGCCACAAGGAGAATAATCCAGTTTTTCTCAGGAATGTTATTTCTAACAAAAGATTTAAACACTGGGAGGGAGGCAGACACAGCTCTGTGTATATCAAGGCAAACGCTTTTGTTCTGACATTGGGAGCCAGTTTCTGGTTATTTCAGGGTGTTACTATTTCTGCCACATTGTTAAGTGATTAGTTAACTGACAGGAAATTGTCTGCTCCGTCTTCATCTTTTCGTAATTTTAAATGCTTGGATGAAGCTGATTCCAGCCCTTTTTATCAAGGCTTTTTCTTCAGAGTTACTGAGAAACACTAAACCCCAGACACTGCATTGAACCAGCAGCTTTATTCTAAATTGCAGTTCTAGATGCAGATGGCACCAACGGTAACAGTCTGCCAAAGAGACAAACACGAAATTCAGCATTATTTTTGTACCCTGGATCTATATTTTGTGCATTATGTAATTTGGAGCGTAGATCGTTCACGCTGCAGAACACACACGTGAGCCACTTAGCACTTGATTGGGTTTTGAGAGCAACTGGAGGAGGAAAATGGAACAAAAAATTGCATTTTGGGTCAAGAGAGCAACGGGATGACGTTGAGAGCACTGCTCAAGGATATAGCCAGCCCAGCATCAATAATACATAACATGCAGCTATATGAATAAATCCCTTTTTGGTATTCAATGTAGGGGCTCCTCAGCCTTAGAAGATTAGTTTTGTAAACGCCTTCTGCAGTGGTGTGGAAATGATTACCTTTGCAGGAGTGGAGTCCATTTACTGGAGAGCTCCTGGGAAGGTTCAGCTCTCTGGGCTTCAGTAATAGAGGAGAAGCTCTGATCTGGGATAAATGCAGCAGGACAAGCTATCCTGACTGCCATACAGCAGCAGCAAATGAGTACAAATTGCAAAGCAGCCCATTACTGTAATAGAGCCAGTCCATGGATCCTGTCGAATTGGGCAATAACAGGACAAAGTACCTTATTTCTTGTTCTGCTTCATGCTCATCTGAACAATGAGGACAGAGGTGAATTTACACTTATTGCTGTAATATTGACATAAGCTGCGAAAACATTTTCTTTGTGTTTTATTAAAGGAGTCAGAGCACGTTTTTGGAGGTTTTGTGTGAAAGGATCTCTTAATGAATCACTCCTGAAGTTATAATCAATCATTTCTGAAAAATCAGTATATAGAGTGGTCATGTGTGGGGATGGAACTGTAATCTCTCCCAGGCACAAATAAATCACGATCAGCGCTCTTAACAAAGCTGGATTGTACTTGGCAACGTCCCCTCAGATTGGGGCCTCAATTACTCTTGCTGCTGAATGCTGGTGTTCTGTGGTAACCAAAAGGTCTGACAGCAAATGAGGCTCCAGGGACAGCTAATAAATGGAAGAATGAATGATGTTCCTTGTGGGAATCGTGAGGTGGCCACAGGGGGTCAGACCAAGGGTTGCCCTGCCCTGTGGCTTGGCTGTGGCAGCAGCACTGGAAGCTCAGAGAGCAGGGGAAGAAGAAATGTCCTCCCCCAGTGCTCCCTGCCTCCAACCATCTCCAACTCAATGGCTTCCAGAGCGGGATCCATACGGATTCAATAGTTCAGTGGTGCTTTGGAGAGCAAAGAAATCTCCTCCCACAAACATTCCCTGTGCCCTGGGTGGCTCAGCAGGTGCTGAACCTGCATGTTACTCACTGAAGTCACTCCAAACAGGATGATTGGAAATGTTTGGCAAAGCCTTGCTCTGGCAGGATTTGCTGTCACCACAGTGAGGGGGTTGGTGTATCTTGGCCTTGGATAAATCCTCCTCTGGGTGTCCTGCAGCTCCTGGGGGAGGCTGGTGTTGAACCTGATCTCCAGTCCTTTGGAGTCCCAGCATTTGGAGCTTCCAGAGCTGCTTGGGTCTGATTCTTATAAACCCTCCTGTTGTTTGCTGTCTCCCTGTCCTGGGACAGCCAAGACTTCACCTCTGGCTTGGTCGGTGATTTGGAAACATAGAAATTTTTTTACTGTTTTCTGGATTGGTTTAGAAACTGATATTTTTTTTCTTTTCTTTGCATTGCTGTGGTTCTCTCCTTGTCTCAGTTCTTGCTTGTCAGCTCCAGCAGTTCCAGGTGAGGAGTGTTTTACTGGTGATGCTGGAGTGACCAACAGATTCTCATGGGGGTATAAAAGCAGTCACCAGGACTTGTGCTCCAAGGGAACAATTATATACCAGGAATGGAGCTTTGCAGTGGGTGGCTGATGCTTTACTCTTCTTCTTAGACCTTTGGATACTTGGTCTCTGTTGTGTCCCCAGTGCTTTCTCTCTTCTTACTCTGTCTACCTCATGCTGAGAGCCCCAGCCCTGCTCTTCTCCCAAAATCCAGGACTTTTCTCATCCTGCTGATCTTAGGGATTGGAATTTGTTTGTGTTATTAAATAACCTTTCTACTAATCAGCTGTGATACACTGGTGGAAAATATGGGCTGAAATGCTAAACATCCTAAAAATACACACCTTTGAACTCAATGTGATAAAGAATTCCTCCCCCCCTGTTGTGTACAACCTGATGATGGCAGGAGCACTGAAAGACCCTTCTGGAAGGGTTAGTCAGGGTAAATCCAAAGTGCATGAAGATACTTTGTCAGTACTGTTGCAAAACACAACAATCTGATTTCTGAATAAGAGGAAATTAAAGCAATAGGCTCTATTTTCACTTAGAAATATCACAACTGTCATAGAACAAAATTGGCTTTTGATTGGAGCAATATGCATTGAAGGAGCTGGTAGGGAAGTTAATCTTCTGAAGATTATGAAATATTTTTTGGGGGCTGAGGACACACTTCTAAAAGTTATATTTTGGTTGTTTTTTCCTATGTAAATGATTTAAGAGTGGAATGAAAAGCCAGAGGCCCAGCTGGGCTGTTCACTGGAGGAGCAGCAGGGTGGGCAGGCTGGAGAACAACCTGCATGTTCACTGCAAACACTTGGATCTGGGAACTTCCTGATGTTGTGTCATCTCCGTGCTGGGGAAGCAGGAAGGGCAAAGGTGAGGTGGGCTCGTGTTGAACAGACTAATCCTTGAGCTGTTTCACTGCAGGATTCCTCTGGAGGGATGCAAAAGCCATGTGGACTTGTTTAGTGGTGGCCTTGGCAGTGCTGAGGGATGGTTGGGCTCCATGGTCTCGAGGGCTTTTCCAACCTCGGTGATTATTCCATGAGCACAAGCAAGTCCCTTTGGGATGTGCCCATGGGAAGTCTGGCAGCACCTTGTTTCATAGACTTTTGCTCTTCTGAGGGCAAGCCAGAACACCCCAGGGCCAGCAGAGCTGTGGGTTAATTTTTTTAATAAGAAGGAATGCAGGACGAAGGAATTTCTTTGTTAACAGTATCTCAGTAAAAGTTAATTTGCTTAAAGTGTATTTTGCTGGAATAAGCACTGTGATGTGGGTTCCTGGTTTTTAGCAGGAATATAATCTTACCTCCCAAGTGATGTCTGTAAATCAATATACACGTTTATATGCTTTATTTATTTATTTGTCACTATGTATTTTAGAAGACTGTTGTCCCTGAGTTGTCTCTTAACCAGCTGAGGTCTGAGGAACTGGTGTTCACCTGGACTCCAGCCAGGTGACAATTTCTGTCTCAGATTTGTCTTCCTCAGAAACATCTCCTGACAGCTTTTCCAGGTCTCCCTCTTCATGTGGTTGCTTGGAGATGATCAAAGGGCTTTTCCTGGAGGATGGACACGAGGCTGGGGCCAAACTCTTGTGTTTAAACGTCAGTGTTGCCTCCAGCAGACCGTGACCCTCTGAGAGATGGTGTCCTCTCCTCAAAGAGGTGTTTTGATCTCTACCTAATATAAAGAAAATGTAGATGAAAAGAGCCTTCAAAAGGTCCTTTATTCCACTTCACCGTACATGAAGTTTATTTCATGTGATGGTTGTTTACTGTTAAACAGCGTCAGCAAAGCTTCATTTCTAATTAACCTGGAGACCAAGAGATTTCCCTTTATCTCTCACAGCACAGGTATTCAGACCATCAACTCTTCGCTCCCAGTGAAAGGAAAGTGTGGATGCAAAACAGCCAGAGAAGCCTCTGACTTATTGAAATTCCAGCAGAGGTCTTGGTGGTACAAGCTTTGATCAGATACAATCTGTGCAGCTTTTTCTTTACTCTTTGGTTTGGGTTTGGGTTTTTTTCCTACTCTTTTTTTATCAGGCACTTTTCTCATAAATTTTATCGTTTTTCCCTACAAGGCCTCAAACATGGAGAGGCTTTGATGCAGTTATGTTCTTAAATGTGGAGTGGGAAATGTGGGGGTGTCAGATGAGGCCTTTTGGTCTCTCCTGGAGCTCATTCTGCAGCTGCTCTGTGCCCACTGCCTCTCATGGATTCACTGCCTAGATACTTTGGAGATGCAAAGCCTTTCCACCTCCCTCCTGCCCTCCCAAAGATGTTGCCAAACCCTTGCTTTGTACCTCTACTGCCAAACCACGCCCAGTGTGAGTTCACAGTCCCACAAGGAGGATGTGATTTTGCACAATACTTAGATTTTATTTAAATGTCCTGCCATGGTGGTCCATCCAGCTGCTCCTTCTGATCCAGGCCATCAGAGGTCCTCCTGCATCCAGAGGGACAAGTCAGTGGGTGGATGGACAAGTGAAGTGTGTGGCTGCCATGGAAACAGGCTGAAATTGGGAAATCATTTAAAGCTGAAAAAGTGATATCTCTTTAGGAAACTAAATGATTCTCTGTGTCTTTTCACTCTCTGTAGCTTCTTCCATCTTCCACTCTCAGGTAATTGCAGTTTTAATTTGTTACCATGTATCTGCTTAATGAAAGAAGTTGTAAATGAACCAGATTCCCCTGCATTAACCACAGTGAGTGTGAGCACAATTGGGGAGCTCCAGCTGCTCTGAGACAAGTTGTCCTTGCACAGTCACCTGCTTTGGTGTCTGAATTCCTGGAAAATTTAGCCCTGAGGGATGAATTTTTAAATGGACCTGGAAAAAAAGCTCATTATCAGGCAGGGAAACTGGGCATTCATGTTCTGTTCATGGCTCAGTCAGTCTGGAGGACAGTCTGGGATAAAAAAAGGAATTTTCTATTTCTGCTGAGTTAAACTAAGAATGAATGCACTCAGTAATTATAATAATTGGCTGCAAGCAGGCAATGTTTGCTTTATTAACTGCCTGGTTGGGGTGGAGGGAACACATGGAGCCCAGGCTGGGTTTGATCCAACGTGCAGCTCCTGCTGCTCTCCCTGGTCCGTGGCTGGGGAGATGCTGCTGCCGTGGGATGCAGCATTCCAGCTCCAAGATCTGCTTGGTATTCCATCCCTGTCTCCTGTTCCCTTTGGTGTTTGCCCTGGCTCTGGGCTCACACTGCTCAGACCTGGAGAAAGGGAATCTGGAGCAGCAGCTTCAGGCTCTAAAGCATCAGGTTATCCTTTTCCAGATGGATTAATGAATCTACTGGCACCTATTTCTAGATCAAAGACCAATTTTAAATTAATTCAGCAGCTGGAGTGCTTGAAAGTTTCTGAAAGTACCAAAGGGCATATCCAGGTGTAATTCAGGGGCAATCAAATCTCAGCCAAAACTGCACTTTTTTGGCTTCTTTGACATTTGGAATGGGCTTTTCAGCTCTCCAGGGAGATAAAATTCCACTGGAAATCAATGGGACTTTTACATTTCTAATGACTGAAATGCCTTCACAAATCCCATCTTTAGGGCTCTAAATTATTCTCATTTTCAGAAATACTTGGTGGCTTTGGTTGGGTTTTATTGCTCCTAACCTGGGCCTTCCTAAATCTCCTCCCTTAACGATGAACACAGTGGTGGGAGCTGTGCTTGGAACTGGGGCACCCACTTTGGGGGTTTTAAATCAGATTTTTAAAACACTTGCTGAAAAAATATAGCAGAGAGATGATATTATTCTCCCACCCTTCTTTGTCAAGTTTCAAATTCTCTATTTGATCTACAAGATCTAAACAAATCAGAATGTTTGCCTGCCTTACCCAGTGTCTAACTAAATATGGAGATTACAGATGTGCTTGAACTGAACAAAGAATATTTCATGTATTTTTGTTGAGATCTGGGTTTATAACAAAATTATTTATTACATCCAAGTTAGAAGCATTAGAAAAAGATGGTGTTTGTGCTTGTGATTGCTACCAACTGCATATGTTTGCACCTCATTGTTTTTTATGCAAATAGTTTCCATTTTTGACAGAAAACTGCCCTATAAGGCCATGATGTTGCCCACCTGAGATTTTCCTTCTTTGACTGTACCTTTTTAAGAGAGACCAATGCCTAAGGGAGAGGCTGAGCTTTAATCCATCACATTTCTGGTTCCAGTAGCTGAACTCAGTCCCAGGCTTGAAATGCCACACTAAAAATAACATTTGAGGTTGCTACAGATCTTTTCTTGCCTCTAGTTTTAAGTTTGGATGAGTTTCATAAGCTTAATTTAACACTAATATCTAGTTTGATAATTTTTGGGGGGGAATATTTTTTGAACTGCTCCATAGGCTTAGAAGGTGTGTGGAAGCCATACATGAGACCCTTTTCTGGGATGATAATGGTGAAATGATAAACTTGGCCATAAATCACTGCTCACCTGCATGGCAATGAGATCACCAGGACAGAGGGTGGGAATGAGATGTCTTTCATGTCCCTTTGGGTCCAAACCATTCTATGGTTCTAAGAAGAAAAAATACTTGTTACTACTAAAGGAAAAAAAAAATCTCTTTTGCTTCCCATGTGGAGTGGAGGCCCCAGAGGAGGTGAGTGAAGAGCTTGGCTGGGATGTGGAGTTTGTTTATTGGAGATGAAGCAGAAATGCAGAAGAGGAAGACAAGGCTGTGCTGTGTTAAGAGGTACAGTCTCCATCTTATAATTCTTCTCATTAATCTGAGGCCTTTTCCCCCCCCCCAAATGAGATAGTATTACAATTGCTACCATTAGAAAAGGTTTTGCAGTCAGCTCAGTCTTGACTTCCACGTGTAATTTGCAATATTGACTAAATATCTGACAAATGAAATTAAGAAAAAAACCCTTTCTCATCTAATTAAAATCCATGCAAATACTGGCATATATTAGAGAAAACAACCCCTGCCATCTTTCCTTTGGGTGTCCCACAATATGGCATAAAAGTAATGTGTAATATAAATGTGTTTATACCTTGGTGTATCTTGTTAAACCATTTAAAGTTAACTAATGTTTGGCTGTTTCAAAACTTTAATTAGCATTTAACAAGAAAGCCCCAGTCTAGGCAATTAGAGATCTAAGCAATAACACACACTCTCTTCCATTTTCTAGCAATTAATTGATAACTAGTTTACTGTGGGCTAATAATTAAATGAGAAAACATTCTGAGCAAATTGAAAGCACTGATGCAAATGAGTTCTGCATTTATTCTTTTCAAATTCACTGACCACGTTATCTAATCTGTCTGGAACAGAGAAAGCTGAATTATACTAAATATATACTGGGCTGACTAACCAACCCTTAAAGCAACATCAGTCACTTGCTTTGCTGAAGGAAAAGCCTGGGAGTGGGATGGAGGGGTGGGGTGGCTGATCTTTGGCTGCCTGGTAAATCATGGAATCACAGGAGGATCCCACAGGACCCACAAGGATCATCGAGTCCAACCCTTAGCCCTGCACAGAACCATCCCCAGGAGTCACTCCAAGGGTTTCTCTCCTTCCTATGCTTGAGATACCAGCACTGAGCAGACACCGTGGGGATGGATGGCAAGGCTGTGCACTCAGCTGTCACATCCATGTCTTTTCCAAGGAGAAAATTCTCAACCGTGTCTGGAAGCAGAGGGGTCACCGTTCCGGCTCCGCCGGCGCTGGCAGCAGAGCCGGCTCCGGCACCTCCTGCCAACAGCAAGATAAATGAAATGTTTAACAAGGAAGAATATGAGTTGGCAAAATCACTGGGTACATTCTGTACGTGGAAATTGGAGCTATTTTTCTCCTGAATGTAGCAGTGATCACTGGGAATAGTTCCTCACAAACAGGAAATATCCCTGTCTCCCGCACTTGAGGCAGAGCAATCTCCCCTGGATGGAGGGGCAAGTCTCATTTTGTCTTCAAGTCCATCCTTTTATGATCTCTTCTTCCTCTGGATGGGCAGGGAGATGAGATTGCCTGAGCTCTATTAAGCTTTAAACACAAGTCATCCATTCCAACAAGACACTCCTCAAAAGATTGTGTGTCTCAGTTCCACTCTCCCTCCTGCCTGTTGCACGACTGTCAAAGCAGGGAACAAGCCCCGACCACTTCAGTTGTTTTTCCAACATAATGGAACTGTAAAACTGAGGTGGTTCCAGCAGCTTTGTAAGACCTTTCCCCCTGCAGGATTCCCGTTTGTTTATCTCATCTAAATTAAGAGCTGCTGTTTTACCAGGGGGAAATCAGTACATGGGACCTCCTGGAGTCCTTGGAATCCCGGGAATGTACATCAGAAAAGACCTTTAATGTGAGCAAGTGCTGCCTAAAATAACAAAGTGTGTTCAAATGTTGATGTACTGTGTTTTCACTAGTGCAGGTTGGGCAGGATGGAGAATTAAGAATGTAAACTATGTCTAGTTCCATTTTTTAGACCTGTATCCTTCTGTTTTCCCTGTAAGCAGAGCCCAGGGAGAGGAGCAGGTGGGAGATGCCAATGACGAGCCCTGGCAGTGCCCATCAGAGGGATGTGGGCCTGCAGCACCACCTGCAAGGGACTGTCACCTGCTTTCCCCCACCAGGTACCTTCACCTCAGCTGGGCTCCCCCTTCCTCGGCTGTTTTTCCTGGGCTCTTGTGATTACTGTAAATATAATTTCTCAAAAGGTTGTGCTGGTCATTTTTAGACAAGATGAGGGATGACATTTCACTTCCCTGTTATTTAATAACCAACATTTACTGGTACCCCCAGTAAGAGTCTCTGACTCGAAGCAGCCTCTGAAATGCTTTCTGAGCTGAAAAACAGATAATACTGGAAATAACTTGGACATTTTGGGATATTTCATGTCAAAGACATATGGTAGAATTACACAATAAGTATTGATTCCCATTTATCTCTGCTTCATAATACTTTTTTATTAAACTTTATTTAATCCTTGCTTTCCAACTCATTCTGTTGTCTCCAGTTGTGACAGATTTTCATGATTTATTATGTCCTCTTAATAGATATACATTTGGAGTTATGGAGGGGAGAGCCATATGAGTTCCTTCCATCTTCTCTAGTGCCAATACAGGATCACTTTGGGAAACACTTGCTTAAAAAGGCTTCCTAAAGCTTAGTTCTAGTTGGCAATAAATCCAGTGATGGGGTTCAAAGCAGCTTTTGACCCATGGCTTGAAGAAAATGTTCCTGCTTGGGACTCTGGACAAGGGGAGATCTTATAATATTTTGTTTTCTCCTCCTCCAGAGTGTCATATCCCTTAGTCTTGGGGGTTATGGAGCTGTTTTATTTGGAAATAAGGGCAAAGCAAACCTTATCCTTACCCTTTTTCCCCTCATACCCACCAGGCTCTTGCAAACACAAGTGTTATCATGCTATATATGCACAGCTACAATCTGAAATTATAAATAGTGCCTAATTTTACAGGTATTTACTACACAACCATAAATAGAGCTAACACTAACTGTAAAATAAAAATAAGATAACACTTATATCTCATGTAGATGTCAGTGCTAGCTTGAATTTATTTTGATTTAATTAGGTGTTGCACATAATTCTTCATCAAACTATATATTTAACAAAGACAGTTCATGATACAGGGTTCTGAAGAAAAATAGTGACAAGTATAAATGCTATTTATTAAACTGCAAATAAGCATGTCCAGTCACCAGAAGAGCTGCTGTTTATAGTGAGGGAGTGCCAAAGTATGGAAGTACAAAACTTCAACTATGGTTAGTTCAGGTAAAAATGTATTTTTATGGGAAAACTGGAAGATCTGAAATTTGGCAAAATTGTTATTATTGGGCCATAATGATCACTAAGCAATTTATTAAGGAAATATAGGTCTTTTTTTGGTGGAGTTTTTAGACATTGCTTGTATTTATTCATGTGTTACAACTTAATAATGATTAATAATGATTTATTCAGATAAATCTCTGTGGAATGAAAGGGTGTTACAACACTGTGATGTGCAGTGGTGAATCCCTCCAAAAATTACCTGTAAATTGCTTAATTTATTGACGTAATAGCACTTGGATGGGTTTTTTCCCCTCTTGTATTTTAAACCTGCTAATTTCTCCTGGAGATATAACTAAGATTTGTGATAGTCATAATACATAGGCCAGTGTTTTCAAAATCAAAACATGTCCTTCAAAGTGTTTCAGGGAGCAACTGGGACAAATTGTGACGAGATGATGTCTGGAGTGGCTTCTAATATTGAGTAGCACCATGGAAATTCTCTTTATTCTTGCTGTTAATAACTTATTATTCCCCTATTATCATCACCATTATTTATTAATGGCTGTTCCACTGCTCCGGTCATGCTCATCATCCCGTTTTCCACCAGCAGGATGGGTTTGTTCACCGTGTCCCACTTTATCTCACTGCCAGCACGAGTTCCCAGAGCACAGCCTGGCAGGGCAAAGACACCTGGAGGTGACTCTGCTGCGAGTAAAACACTCCCTCTGACCCTGAGAACTCCTGGGGGCTGCTGTGCCCTAGGAGGTGTGAGCTGCCGGGAAGCTGCAATTGCTCCTCAGAATCCCGAGATTCTGGAAGCTGGAAGCTGGGAATCCCGCAGAACGCCTCTCTCCCGGAGCTGTCCCTGGTCCTGCTGGAAACCAGCGACGAGAGGACTCCGCAGCTCCGTGGGGATGGAGCTTCTTTGCATCTGTTTTCTGGTTTCCATCAGTACTGGAAGGTCTGGGTGGATCCTGCCTCTCGCTGTGTGTTGCCTGAGGTGTGTATGTGCTTCTAGCAGGTTTGGTATGAAGGTGTCACCCGGAGTTGAAAGGATGAGAGAGATTTGCTCCAGCCCCAGAGGTGCCGGGGGTGTCACGTGTGGCTCAGATGGGGGAGTTGCTCCACTGGGATGGTCGTCCTTGGTGGCTCCAGCGTTTCTTCTCCTTTCCTTCCAGCAGGGTGCATCGCAGCAGTGCTGTTCAGCTTTTCTAACCCTGCTCTCCTGGTTCTGTTCAATGCAGAGCTGTTGATTTTATTTTTGTAGTGGAATGCTTTCAGGGAAATATTTCCAGAATGTACAAAGAACAGGGGGATTGTCCTTTCCATCAGATAGGCAAAGCACCAGCTCCAGCTGAGATGGGATTAGCAAAAGCAGCTGCTGCCTCAGACAAAAAGAGCCTTCATTTCACCTGTGGGGATCTTTGCTCAGGTGCATCACCAGGCTGTGCCGGGCTGGGCACGGGGAGATGGGGTGAGGGATGATAGGGAGTGTGGGGGCTGCTCCTGGGCACCCTCTGCTTCCACCAGCAGCAGTGCTGATGGACAGTTTACAAATCAAATGCTATATAGTTTCCATTTGCATTTATAAAAATTTCCTGCTATTCTGACTTCCACAAGAAATTTGCTGGGTAGCAAAAAGCACTGGATGCAGCTTTCTAGTTTCCATATAAAGAGACCTCCAGATGTAGGTATTCCCCTCCTCCCCAGCCTCAGATGCCATCACTCTGCCTGTCCAACCAGAAATATTTGTTTAAATAGTTTGATTTTTTCTATGCTGACTCACAGCTTAATGGGATTTTAAATCTGTTTGTCTCAGTGTCTCATCCCACTCTGTTCCTGTTCCCTGGGACAAACTCTGCCTCCCGTGGCATCCAACTCCAAGGGCAGGTCAAGGTCCACCAGCGTGGCAAGAACCCAACCTCCAGAGGGAAACAACATCATGGGTGTTCATGCTCTGCAGGCAACACTTCTTCTCCCAGGTCTGTTCATTTGACTGTGCTAGTTTTTTATGGAGGGGAAAAAAAACCAACCCACAAACTCTTTTTTGAGAGTTCTATGCGATTTTTTTAATAACTGATAACATTCTCTCTATCTCTGTACTGCTCAAGACCTTGTGAGTTTTTTAAAAACCAAACCCAAACCACAAACAAAACATGTTTGTACCCTGGAGGACCTTTTGTGCCTTCATGACTGTTCTGTGAGATGCTCGTGGTCATGGCTCCTCGGCAAGGCTGGATGCTCACCTTGGGCACAGTCACAAATCCTTTGGCCTTACCCCGGGATTGGGGCTTTGCAGATGTCCAGGATTTGGTGGGAGGCACTGAGGGGTCCTTCTGAGAGACACCCTGGGCTGAGCCCTCCTGCCAGCAGAGCCATGGAAACAGGGGCAGCAAAACCTCCTTCCCATTAGCAGATCTTTGTTCCAATGCCTGTTCTGCCCACAAGGAAACATGAATTTAAAGGAGTTAGGTATCAGTTCAGAAGATCTCGTGTTATGTGGGAGGCCCTGGCACAGGGTGCCCAGAGAAGCTGTGGCTGCCCCAGCCCTGGGAGTGTCCAAGGCCAGGTTGGACGGGGCTTGGAGCACCCTGGGCTGGTGGAAGGTGTCCCTGCCCATGGCAGGGGGTGGCACTGGATGATCTCTAAGGTTCTTTCCTATGATTTCATGTTAAAAAACCCCATGAACCCCATGTCTGTGGCATCTGGAGGTTCTCAGCAGGCTCCTGGTAAAGCCAAGGCTTTTTTCCTGCCTGTACTGCTGAGTGTGTCCAAGCAAAGGGAACAACCTCTGCCATCAGATGCACCTTCCTGGGGTCTTTGCCTCTGCAAGCTCTGGTTGGAACATACAGCCAAAGAGGTTCTGCAAGGCTGGACATGTTCCAGGCAACTCCAGGGCATCTCCTTTCCTAACCTCCATTTCCTGGAGCAGTTCCAAACTCCCAAATCTCTGCCTTAGATTAGAATTCTTCTGTGGAGAACATTTTCTCTTTTCAGCTTTCTTTCTGACATGTTTTTTTTATTCCTCCTCTGGTCCGTTTTGTGGGAAAATTGAAGCACGTTGCAGGACTTAGGGTTATTTCCCTTCTGTCAAAACTATTTTATAATTTCCTGGTGGAAGCAGAACTATCCAAATTGGTGAGATTCTTCCCCTCCCAGGCATTTCTGCCCTCCTGTAAGAGAAGCTGGACAGTCATTCTCTTGCCACGTAGAAAATGAGAGTCCTGCTATTGGATTTCAAGAGGATAAGAGGATGTATTTGCTTCCATGCCACGAGAAAACAGTATTGCAAAATCTGCTACAAAAGGCACAACTGGAGAAATTGCCCATGACAAGGGACAGGCACTTTTAATCTCGTTTTCCCAATTTATAGCCAATCTGTTGTCTGCCTTAATTGGCTTCTTGGAACACACTGTCTTGTGCCAGTCATGGGGGGTGAGGGGAGCAGGAGGGGACTGACTGAGAGGGACTTGGAAATGAAGCAGCTTCTATTTGGGTCTCTGTCATTGGGGTCTTCATTACCATTATCATCTGAGAGAGTTCCTGAGGGGGACGTTGGAGGGTGGCTGGCACTGAACAGGCTCCCCAGGGCAGTGTCACAGCCCCAAGGCTGCCAGAGCTCCAGGAGGGTTTGG
>JAYRBT010000023.1:1276262-1289588 GCA_036023395.1 Myiotriccus ornatus | reverse complement strand
CAGGGCAGTGTCACAGCCCCAAGGCTGCCAGAGCTCCAGGAGGGTTTGGACAACGCTCTGAGGGACAGGGGGGATTGCTGGGGTGCCTGGGCAGGGCCAGGAGCTGGACTGATGATCCTAGTGGGTCCCTCCCAGCTGAGGTTATTCTGTGATTCTAAGCCTTTTCCAGTTCTCCCTCCATCAGAAATTCTCTGTAGTAAAACATCACCCTGATTTTAGGTGGGGTGACTTTTTTTTTTTCCAAATATCCTCAGATCTCGAACCAGACACCGAGTGATTGTCCTTAGTGAAGCAGCAAGTCTTGCCTTTGTGTGTGTGTGAACACTCTTGTACCTGTGCAAGGTGTGAAACAGAGCTTGTTCTCAGAGGTTTCATCGAATTAGCACTGTACACCTTGTTTCTCTCATCCTCTGCCTGTGCACAGAACCTGGAACCAAATACCAACAGCATAAACAAAGAAAAACCACAATTAGGATTGGAGAGTTCTCAGTTCTTAAGCAATGTAATCTTCCAGGCTAGAAGCTCCTTGATATAGCAAAATCCAGGATAAAATATAGCTTTTTATGGCCTTTAAACCAAAGATTCCTGACAATCTAATAATGGGCTACTGTGCTCTTGGTGACAGTGACTTTGGCACCATCAGGTATTGCTTTTGTTGTTGCTCCTGGCTGGACATGGACTGGCCTTACACATGGATCCTTCCTGGGTGCTGTTGCAGAGCAGGAGGAGCAGGAATGCTGGTTAAACAAATCCAACTTCCATGCCTGCACTGAAGTTTGAAGCTGTGGAGCCTTGAACAGGGTAATTACAAGCAATAACACTGCGAAGGTGTTGGGTTACAGCTCATTACCACAGGGACTTTTCATTTGTAGTATGATGTGACTTAAATTTTCCTTCCTCCTGTGACTAATTGTTGAATATTTTCATAAACATATTTACTCTTTGGAATGAAAAGGGTCAAGATCAGCTCTTCAGGGAGATGTTATATTGGCAAACTGCTTTAATAGACTGTCTTGTACTTCTAAGGCTTCATAAGAAAAGGTTGTGGGTACTTTAGCCTTGATCTTTTAAGCTGCTTTAATGCTGTTTACAGTGAAATTATTTGTGTGCTGAAAATTATGCGTGTGTTTAAGTGCTCTACCAGACTGAGGCCAACGTGACCTTGACAGGGAGAAGCCTCCACTTTTCCAGCACCTTTGACACTGTTTCTGTCAGCTTCCAAAATGCATCTTGGTGAAAATCTCCTGAATCTTCCCTGGCTACCACAAATGTGTATTGAGAATACATGATACTGTTGAAGGGGATGGAGGGAGGGCAGACTTAGATGAGAGATTGGGAAGGAATGTGTGAGGGTGGGCAGGTCCTGGCACAGGGTGCCCAGAGAAGCTGTGGCTGCTCCAGCCCTGGGAGTGTCCCAGGTCAGGTTGGACGGGGCTTGGAGCAACCTGGGCTGGTGGAAGGTGTCCCTGCCAGGGCAGGGGTGGGACTGGGTGGGCTGTAAAAGTCCTTTCTGATCCAAACCAGTCTGTGATTCTATGATTCCAGAGCTGGCTGCTGAATTCCCTACAGTCTTTGAACTGTCACCCATTCTTCTATCCCACTTTTTCCCAGCCCACGTCCCGCATGGTCCCACGCTGTCAGTGCAGTGTGGTTCCCAGGTGCAACCACCAGTGCTGAGCAGTGGCAGGAGGTGCAGTGCAGCTCCTGAGCTGTGCTCGTGTGGGTGTCTGGTGGGTTGGGGCAGCTCAGGAGCCCCCACACGGGGTGAAGTTGTGACTCTGCCTTCTGCCAAAGCCTCTCTCTGCGGGGTGATGGGGGTGGCGCGGGGAGCAGCTGAGGACTAAAAGTCTTGCACGTGGTGTGTTTCCCAGGCCAGCTTCGGGAAGTCTCCTGAATGCAGTGGCTGATTCCATCTCCACCGTGTGGGTGTCTGGCAGGGAGCAGCCGAGGTGACGTCAGGAACACACCAAGGAATAGCTCAGCAGGACGGGACTGTCAGGCAGCTGTAAATTATAGAGACTTATGGGTGAGTTTATGGTTTCTTCAACTCCTAATACACCTTGCAGCTTCAGCGGAGAGCTCGCGGGAAGACAACAGTTGACAGGATTATATTTTATTTTAAGAAGTTTATATTTTAAGGAGCCCATTTGCTGCTTTCTTCCTCTCCTACTTCAGTTTTTGTCTTGGAAACAAATGATTATAAAACTTGGGCTTCCTTGTAGCTGTCTGAACTGCCCCTCCAGCTGACTTTTTTTATTCCCTCTTTTCCCACCCGCTCAGGAGTGTCTAGTGCAGAAGATGAGGTGTAGGGTTTTGTGGGAGCTGTGTAGGGGTCTGGGGCTGGAGCTGCTGTCCCCCAGGTACCTGCAGCAGTCACAGGGTCAGGGTGTGGAAGGGAGGCTTGGAACAATTCAGCCCAGAGGATAAAGGTGTCCTATGGTGTCTTCATGACTATAAATATCTAAATGTCTTCATGATACATACAAAAATATGTCTGTAAATGCTGTCATGGTGTACATAGGTTGAGGGAGGTGGTTCTGCCCCTCTGCTCCCCTCCAAAGACTGATGCATCTTGCCATCCTTCCTGGGGAAGAGGGTAAGAGTGGGACAGAGGTGATCCCTTCTCTGCTGGTACCCCCAGGTGTGCTGGGGGTGCTGAATCTTGGAGCAGGGATGGCTCCCAGCCCACCTCTGCCTCCCAACAGGGAGAGATTTGGCACTCTGAGCTCCATACCAGCCTCCAGCTTCATTTTCCTGTGTTCTCAGCCAGTTCTGAGTCACTGGAACATCCTGAACAGCAGCAAAAATGATGGAAAGAAAAAAAGGAGGGGGAAAAAAAAAAGAAAAAGGAAGGACTGTGTGTTATTTCCCCCTGATTTATGTCTGGGGCCTTGAAGAACTTCAACTTCCCTCTTTCCTTCAGCTCAGGTCAGCTCCTTTCGCTGGCACATGGGTGGGCAAATGTGGAATGAAACCTGTGCAGTGGGATGTGCTGGCCCTGAGCACTGTGTGCACCCCTCAAGGACACAGTTCAACAGCAGGTGTGAGCAGGTCTGGGAATGGTTGCTGGTAGATTTGCCAGAACAAGCCAAATCCTCTTTACCACTGCCTTTCTGTTTTGTGTGGAACTCTGCTCCTTCCTGCCAAGAAATGCAGACCGTTTTTAGAGAAATAGTATTTAGCCATAACAATATCCTGTATGTAGAACAGCAGGCTCTTGGGGGTAGAGAGAAAACAGGATTTAAAATGGAAAAAAAACCCACAAAACTGTATTCAAATAGAACAGTTTATAATTTTTATACTCATTTTTAACAGACCAAAAAAAAACCCCCATGAATTCACATTTCTGGGTATTTCAGCAAATCAGAATGCCTTGTGCCTTGTTTAATTGCAGTTCTCACAGTTTTGCATGGTAAATCAGCATGGATGAAAAAAGAAGTAGCCTCATTCCTGCCAAAACCTCAGGGACGTGATGGCAATTAAGCCCAGTTACATCCTGCAGAATTTAGAGGCAGAACTTTACTTGTCTGCTCCTGCTGGATAGCCCAGACCGAGGTAAGTCCAGTGCTCATGTTCTTCAGATCTGGTTTGGGAACAGAGCCTCCTCACACACACAGTGCTGCTCCCTCCCCTGGTGTGGACACCACCGAGAGCTGCAGGAGTTTGGGAGTGGAGATGCTGCTGGGGCAGCTGAGGGTGCTGCTGCAGGGCTGGGGGTGGGTCCTTCCCCACCAAGAGACCTCCAGCGTTGTGCAAACCCAGATCCAGCCTCTGGGGCTCCTAAAGTTAAGCCACCCCAGCCTGCATTAGATAAAATTTGGAGTAATTGTGCCTTCAAGCCCATCCCTTTCCACAGCCCCTGGGCCCTTCCAGCCCTGGGGTCTGCTGGGGAGGGTGTGGGTCTGGCCCTTGAAGGCCAACCCCAGCCATGCCATCAGTCCCCCTACTCGTGTACTCTGGGCTGTAAATCACATGGAACCAATTACCCAGAAATACAGTTGCTTTCAGTTCCAAATGGGAAGTGTTAGTAGGTCCCTGATCTCAGTTCAAGTTTCTAAGCACAGCTATAATAAAAACAAGTAGTGCACGAGCAGATGGCTCATCTCCATCTTTAGACTGGCTGGTAACCTTTGTCTGTCAAAACAGTGAGTGAGGAATGTTATCCGTTCCCAAATTTGATGGTCCACAAGTGAATTTGTAATGGATAAATCAGGAATTAACAGGGAACATGTTTGAGGTGTGACAGTGCAGCTGAATGGCTTCAGCAGTCAACACATCCACTGTGTGTTAAAGAAGGTCCTGGGTAATGTGTTAATTGTCCTGTTTTTATCTTGTGTGCCTGATGTCATTCAGAAAAATAAAATCCTGTCAGGGGAAAAAAGCCCAAATGTTAAACATACACATTTTCTAGATGACACAGCAGATCAGAGGTCAGTGTTCTTATTGGTAGCTTGGCATAGTAATGATTATTTCATGGTGAAAGAAGCAGAAGCTGCCCCTTTGCCCCATGTTTGCTGGGTGTGAACCAGCCCTGGTGTCTGAGCGAGCAGCTGAGCTCTTTGAAGCACTCCCTCATTGTTGGGCACAAACTAAAAATGCTCCTGAATTCACAGCAGAGCCTTCCCCAGCAGTCAGTATTTGTGGGTATATGTCTCTTGGAAACTCAATGGTAAATCAGTAATTGTGTGTTGGGAAATGGGAGAGACAAATTCCTGCACATTTGTTACCCATCCAGGTGCTCCTCTGCTCTCCCATTACTGTAATACGGGGTTTGCTTCACCACCCCGTGTATCTCACACAGAAATGGCTCTATCAATTTATGCAGGCATTGTAGCCTCTCTCCATTCCTGTAATAGCTGCTGTATTTCAGCCATTTATGCACTGCACTAAACCCTTTTCTTTGTTCAGAAAATATTTTTGCTATAGCCTTAAAACGTAAGTTGCAGCTGATATAGTTATAGAAACATCACCTTCTCTGGAAGCTTTCTCAGTCTGGAGGAAAAAGGTCTTTTCATTTTAGCTTAGGTTTTGGTTTTTTTTTGAAAAGTGTCTAAAGACAATTAAAAAAGCAAACCCTATAGGTATATTAAGTTCTGAATGCCCACGGTGAGGGTTTTATAGTGTTTTTTAGCTGTACCTGGTTCACTTCTGAGCTATGGGGAGAACTGGTTGATTTTCCTGTCTAGTCAGGGTCTGATAATGATGTCTGTGTGGCAGAGGGAAGTACCCAAGGCCCTCAGGGAGGTCCAGCCCTGCTACCCATCAGATTTACCACATTTCTTTCCTTGAAGTTTTACACTTTGAATTTCTCAAGCACAACTCCAAGAATTGTCTCACTCCTGAGACAGGAACTGTTATGGAAAGCTCTTGAGAAATTGAGCTAAAGGTGTACAAAACTCAGGTCAAAGGGATTTTGCTGAAGAAGTAGGACATTTAAATCCTTAAACACAGCCATGAGAGAAGAATGCTCTGCCCAAACTTTGTTTGTTATCTGTCTAGACTTTGCAGCCCTCGGGATGTTGTCGTTTCTGCAGCTCTGAATTATGAATGGCCTTCACTTTTTCTGCCTTACAATTCAGTAAAAGAACAAGAGCAAAGCCGAAGAAAGAGTAATCCCAAGGGAGATGGGTACAACCGTGGCATGTCAAGCAGTGTGACAATTCAGCAAGGACACTTCTATTGTCTTCACTGAGTTGTTTCTAACGAGACAAACCCGTGGTGTGGTTGGTAAATCCAGGCTGTCGGTCCCTCTGGATGCATCCCACCCCTCCAGCGCGCCACTGCACCTCACACCTCGGAGCCAGCAGCCAAGTGGCCCAGGGTGCCCTCGGTCCCACCACCCCTGCTGCCCCCAAGCACGTGGAACAGCGTGGGTGTCCATAGCTGCCCACGAGTTGCCACTTGTCACTGGTCCCCACTTGGACATCGAGCATCGACTGCAGCTCCTGGAGTGCAAACGCCCAGACAACTCCTTGTCCACCGAGTTGTCCATCCATCAGACCCGTGTCTCTGCAGTTTGGGGCTGAGGATGTCATATGGGACAGCATCCAGTGCTTTGCACGAGTCCAGGTAGATGACATCAGTTGCTCTTCCCTTCTCCCCCAGCGCTGTAACCCTGTCCTGGAAGGCCACCAGATTTGTCAGGTATGATCAGCTTTCTGTCTTTCCTTTAGTCTCTCCTGCTCAGTGCTGAGTAGCTTCAGGATAAAAAGGTGTGCTTAAGATGAAACAAAGAGCAGCGACACACAAAAGCATTAGAGCTGACAAAGCTCAGCAAAGGGGATGTGGCACCTTTGACTCCAGCCAGAGCATTTCGCTGAGTGAAAGAGTGACAAACCCCTGGTTCATTCCAACATGTCTCTCATGAGCTGGCCAAGCAGGCTGGAGCCATCCTGAGCCAATCACTTGGATCAGTTTGGGTTTGGCTGCTTCATAAAATGCAGCAGCAGCAAAGCAGCTGTTCCAGAAACTTGAAACAATTCCCAGGGAAGCTGTTTGAAGGTGCTGCTCGATTCCAAGTGTGGAGTGTTGAGCTCAGAAAGCCCTTCCACTCCCATGGAGCATCTGTGCCTTCCCTGCTGCACATCTGAGAGGCCATGGAATTCTCTGGATGTGGAATTGTTGCTGCTTCTTCACTTGGAGCCAAACTCAGAGTTTCTTCCATGCTCCACTAACCACAGTGGGGGGTTTTGGTTGGTTTGGTGTTTTCCCCTTTCCCTGGCACAGCAATTCACAGCAGTACCAGTAATTATCTTTGCTTCTTTACCTGTTCAAAAAGGAAGCGTGTTAGAGGTGTAAAACCAGGAGCTACTGCTTTTACATTTACACCTCTCACATTATCTGTTGGGTTCTGGGATGGCTTTCCCGGAGTTTGTTATTCAGAACTGTTTCAATCCGCTCCTGATTTTACTGTCAGTCTGTCAAAGGAGTACATTTGAACTTCAAAAAACACACACAAAAAAAAGGGGGGGGGAGGGAGGAGAAGGGGAGAAAGAAGAAAATAGATTAAAAAATATATTCCTCCAGAGAGTATAATCAGGAGTAATTTTCTTTTTGCAGAAATGCAGCAAAACAGAGTGTTCTAAGGCAAGGGAAGTATTGGAAGTGGTAGTAGTCAAATAGATTTTAAAAAGTATGAATCCACAGCAATTTTACATCTAATTTTGTGTTTCCTTTATAATAATTTACTATTCACTTTCCCCCCTATTTTTCCTCTTGCTTGCAAGGCTTGGTGGAGCAATTTTCCCTCAAACAATAGTGGGATTGACTATGATGGGGTGTGTGGCAAAGGAAAATGAAAGCTCCAGGGGAAGTTTTGATCTCAAGAGTCAGCTCTGCTCCCTGGGATTACCCCCTGGCAGGTATCTCTTGTGCAGAGATGTGCATCCTAAAACACCCTGAGAGCCTTTCAGGCAGGGAGGTTTGGGAGGATGAGCAGACTCTGAGAGCACCAAGAGATGCTCTGAGCCTTTGCTTTGAAGCCATTGCTCTCAGATTTCATTGTATTAATTCATTACATTACTTATTAATAATGTGATCTACCCCTGGAAGATGGATGGAAGATGCTTATTATGAGGTTATGGAGAAAACTGACCACAATTAATTGGGATACCAAAAGAGTTGGAGCTAGAAGGGAAAAACAGCTTCCTAAGCACAGAATTTGTGGGCTGAATTTAAACTGTAATATTTAAACCAGGATAGTTCTGAGGAGTAATTTAGTGTGAGAGGAGGTTTAAGTTGAAGTAAAAGTTGTTGCATTCACCAAACCAGCTCCAGTAAATTTACTTTTAAAGGTGTGTAGGCACCCAGTGTAATTTCTAGAAGAGTTTATTTAATCATAACAGGAGACAACTGCCTGGGCACTTCTCAAAATACCACTGGGAACTTCAGGAGACATTTCAGGTGACTGGAGCATAAACAGCTGTGTTTCTATGTTTCTATATGCTAATATTG
This sequence comes from Myiotriccus ornatus, assembly GCA_036023395.1. NCBI lineage: Eukaryota > Metazoa > Chordata > Aves > Passeriformes > Tyrannidae > Myiotriccus > Myiotriccus ornatus. The sequence goes on along the minus strand of JAYRBT010000023.1, from coordinate 1,281,635 downwards.
AATCCTCATATTACAGGAGCTGTTGGCTCTGCTAATTTGACTGTAGCCATCTCATATTCTTGTTGTACCCTGAATATTTCAGATTTATGCCACTGTCACTATGGGCACTTCAGCTTGCAACCTCATTTAACATTCCTTTTGTCCACTGCTAGGCAGTGAAACATATGCTGCTCATATTAAATGATTTAGTCACTTAATCACCCTTGAGCATTGATCTGCCTATAACCTTTTTTTAGAACAAAGATTTAATGTCATTCCTGGAGGTTGTAACAGATACCTCCAGTTTGGTCTTGCTTCAGTTTAGTAAAGTTAATACATTTTTAACTTTTGATAGTGCTTTTTAAAAAAGAAAGGCAAGCAAAACACCTCTTATCTGAGTTGTCTTAACAAGTGTTCTACTTGCAGTTGAATACATCAATAAAGAGAGGTTTTGTACTGTCAAAAAGGCTATTTTGAAGACACTGGCCCCATTTTTAGGCATAAAACTAAGAAAAGCAAGTTGATCAAACACACAGAGCAGATTCTGATCCTTTCCAAGTAGTGACAAGGTGGAGTGAGAGTCTTCCCAGTTCTCTAGGTGTGCCCTGGCGTCACCACAGCTTTGCAGGTCTGTTCCAGGCATCAGAGTCGTGCCCAGTGCTGGAATAAAAGGGTTTTGTGGGAGTGAAAGGCTCCAGTTAATCACTCAGATCCGGGGCACACTTTTTGTGGCTCTGCAGCCTGTGAGAATCACCTTCATCCATCTCTGTCTCTGCCTGAGGTTTGATGGCAGAATTGCTCTGCTGCCCCGAAATTGAGTTAACTTGACAGCCAGAGTCGCATTGTTATTGGCTGAATACCATTAGTTCTGATGTGACATATTTCTTCTTAATGGGAACATTTATATTATCTGTATTTTCAAAAAGCAGGGGGAAGGAAAAAAGCTCTCCCACAACAGTATCAATATTTCAAGGGCAGGCAGTGCAGGGGGGAACTCTCAGCTTCTGGAGTGTTGCTTTTATTGATTGCTGGAGGTCTAAAAAACATTCCCACCTTTCCTCTGCGCTCCTTCTCCATTCAGAGGCTGCACATGCACGTGAAGAGGAAGATTAGCATAAACAGGGTAAAAAAAAAATATGAAAAGCAGCTGTATTTCCACGAGGAACCCTGAAATACCAAATGTGTTTGGTCACAGTGAGCACTGTGTGGTAGGAACACCTCAACAGGAAGGCAGAGCTTAAAGCAGACTGAGGGACAGGAATAACTGAGGGACAGTCACACAGGGATTGTCTGGAGAAGGTCAGAGTGGAGGGCCTGTTTTCCCTGGTTCCTGTGCTGGGAAAAGCTGGACTGGGTTCTGTGGGGTGGTATGGGATGCTGTAAGGATGAATTTAATTTCAGCCCCCCAGCTACAGAGGAAATGTGGTTCCACTAAAGACCAAAGCAGGGGCTTTGCTGGTGGTGCCCATGCGGGGGCTGGGGGAGAAGGGCTGGTGTATAAATAGCTGCAATGCACCCTCAGAGCCGGGATTCTCCTGCCCTGTGCCCCAGCAGCTTTGTGATCTGCTCCTCTGTGTCCTCCCCCAGAAACCCTGAGGGCATTCTGCCCTGAAAGGACTCCTCTGTTAACCTGGGCAATAGATTTGTTCTCTGCTCTTCTCTCCTAAATAAGAGGGGGAGGTGATCTGGTGAGTCACAGCAGGGAAAATGAGAACAGAGCCAGTGTTTTGGGCTGCAAAGTTAAAAGGAGCAGCTGAGGGACGTTCCAAGTCGTGCTCTCCATCCTGTGATACTGTCCTTAAGTGGAAGGGAAACTTTAATACTGAAAGAAAGCAGATTGACTGAAAAAGGAATAAAAAGAAAAAGAAGGTTGTGCTAGGAAATGTTCCAACAGGTATCATGCCTGGGGTGTTCACTGCTGATAGCAGAGAGTCAGTTCTGCAGGACAGGTTTTCTCTGGATCCAGGTTTGCTATGGGACCAGATAATACATTCATTGTTAAAGAATTGGTGCAACAGCCTCCAGATCAACTGGATCTGATTCCCCAGCTCTGGAAACCAAGAATCTTCTTTAAATCAGGAATAATAAAGTAGGAAACTTTGAGTAAGAAGAGTAATAAAGTAGTAAAGAGGCAAAATGAAGGAGCAAGGGCCAGGCTTTGTAGAGGTGTGAGAAGCCATAACAGCTTTTTTCTCTACTTCTTTGAAAGGAGAGATGCTGGGTTTTGTTAAATGAAGGTTATGGCCAGAAGACAGGTTTGGAAGACACCTATAAATCTTAAAAGACAAGGAGGCTTATTTTTAAAAATTATTTTTGTTATTTTCTCTATTTATAAATTCATGCTGACTGCTTTCTGGATTGCTAACAGATTTCACAATGGCATCAGAACAGATAAACTTTCTCTACCCAGTGCATTTTAATTTTGCAAGTACTGCTTAACTTCTAATTTTAGGCTGACTTTAGAGACCCAACTTCCTTGGAATAAGCCAGGGCAGAAAGTTCATGTGCTACAGCCACTCTCACATGAAATACATGGTTCTGGTCTGATTTTATAAAACTGAAGAGGGGAATAATTTAGTCCTGCAGGTGAGTTGGGGCAGAGATTTCAGTGTTATTTCAGCATGTTATTTCCACCTGAGGTTTTCAGATTTGCAATTACTTTATGACAGTGTGAGGGAGACAAAGATATTGCAACTTAACAGCCTCTCACCCTTTTGTGTCACTTCGGCCCAACAAGGGATGCTGAGCTTCGCCTCCCAATCTCCCAGGAACAGCATGGAAGCTGTGCCTGCGCTGGGAAGGGAAGGCATTTTCAGGGCCATGTGAAATCAAAACACTTGGTGTCATGCTGGTGGAGAGGATTGTTATGTTATGAAGGGAAAACCCATTTCTCGGAGAATTAAAATGAATCAACGACACCAGAAAAGGCACAGCAAAGTTCTCGGTCGTAATTTGTTTCCAGAATGTGATTTTCTGGGAAACATCAGTAGGACAAAAGCCCTTCATGGACAAAACCCAACATCAGGCAGGTCTAGAAAGTCTCAGAGAAGCCCCCAGGCCTTGGCAGTGGGTCACCCCCACGAGCGGTAGATCTTTGCCCCGGCTGCCTCTGTTCACGTTGAGTTAAAGATCTTTAAATGTTTTATCAGATTTTGTTCCACTTAAGGCACTGCTTGTCTTGAAGCCCATTTATAACAACACAAAAGACTGGATTATATAGTAATGACCTTTAGTTCAGGCACAAATCTATTTAAAGTGTCCAGACGTCAGGGCAGAAGGGCCAAACTTTTCCAACATCAACACCTGATTATTTTTTAACCTTTGGCAGACCCTGAATTCCTCTGGTATGAAATACAAACATTCAGCTTTTCATAATGCCCTGCATTAGCTGACTAAGAGAAAACACTGAGTGGATTCCCTTGGATGACAAACTGCCAAGTACCAGAAGGGCATCCCAGCCCCTGCTCTGGGGAGGAGGGTTTGGGGGTGTGGAACTGCACCCCTCCTTGGTGACCCTCACTGCTTCCAGAGGATAATCTGTCGTTTACTTTGTTTGGCAGTTCCAGCTGTGCTTTCAGGTGCCCAAGTGCAGCGTGGTGAGGTTGTGCCAAAAGCAGAGTCTTCTGGACTTGCCTTGGGAAATCGTAGGCCCTGGCAATGCGAGGGGATTTTAGCAGGGCTGGAATGATTCCTTTTGGAATGCCTGCTTTGTGCTGGCCGTGGCTGGTCTCCCTGCACACTCCTGCCTGAAGGAACTGGGATGAGGGGAGGGTTGCTGAGGCAGGGCCTGGGAGCTGGTACCCAACGGAGAGCTGCCCTGGGCTCTCCTGAGCCCCCCGTGCTGGATCACCCAGGATCAGCGACAGCATCCTGACACCTCCCGAAATCTACTGTGCTCTCAAAGCCTTCTAAGATTCTAATTCATCCTTGGATTATTTTTTTTTCTCCAGTGACAGTTTATCTACCTTTGTTTTCATTAAATAACATGAAGTGCCTGGGAATATTATTTTGGAGAGACTGTAGGTTAATTATTGAAAGATTCAAAAAGGAAATATGAAGCCAATTATTAAATTAGAGTTGATTATTAATCCTAGAGAGATAATTACCAAGGCTTGAGGCAATCTGTCTTCTGTTTGAAATAGATCTAAACTTGATTAAGCTGTAGTTTTCACTTAGTCCCATGGTTGTTACTGCATAGATCTTTATTATTCTGCAAAGTAGATAAAAATTATCTGAGGCTGAGCCTAAATATTTGGGCAACAGGTGAGCTGGATTCTGTGTAAGGCCATGCCAGAACTTGGGAATTATCAGTCCTTGCTCTTATCAAAGGCAAACTACTTCTGAGTAAGTAGTACTTCTACCAAAACAACAATAAATATAATACAATGAATACATTATAATAATAAATATATATATTAACTATATGTAAAATTACATAAAAGGTAGTTTTATTTCTGAAACCTACAGGTTATATTGAACTTTAAATGTACATATTGTAGGGTAATCAAACCATTGGATGATACTTAAGAATTACAATAGTAATATACAATATAAAGGGTGTTTCCTCTTAGCACTAATATTCTGTGTATGAGTGATGTGATGGCTGAAGACATTTTAACCCTTCAGTGTATAAACTGAGAATCTCAGTAATGGGCACATGAAATGTATTTTATTGCATTACTCTGGATTTTGTGCTGGTCAAGCTGTGCCGTGGTAAACACAAAGGATCTGGGGTCATGAATGTGCTTAAATGTGGTTTTAAATGACCTATAGAAATAGCTGCTGCCTTTTTTTTTTTTTTTTTTTGCTTTTTGATATTTAAGTCATAAATTCCCATGTAATTCTTGTGGAAATGGAAGTGATGATGACGCACTTTAATGTTCCTTGGTTCCAGGAGGGCTGGGGTCTGCAGATACCTGGTGCACCTGGGAGATTTTCTTCTCTGGATCAGCCCATGTTTTTTTGATGAGGACAGTGAAGGTACTTTCACTTGAATATTTCTCTAGCAAGGTTAAAATATATCCCTGTTTTCCCTAAAGATGAGTTTTTCACTGCACCCAGTGCAGAGAGGATGAATGTCCCCCTTCTCTCAAGCTGATTCTTCCTTCCCTGAAAGAATCAGCTTGAGAGAAGAATCCTGGTTCTTGTGCTCAGTCACTTTTCATCTTGAAATTCAAAGAGCATTATTTAAAACCCCCTTTTGGAAATTCACAACAATAACAAAAAAAAAAAGCTTAATTTTCTTCTCAGCTTAATTTTCTTCTCAGCTTAATTTATTTTGGTGTATCTACAGAAACAGTGAGGGGGGAGCTGGGGGGTCGGGCTCTGCTCCCAGGGAACAGGGACAGGAGGAGAGGGAACAGCTCCAGCTGTGCCAGGGGAGGGGCAGGTTGG
>JAYRBT010000023.1:1234611-1245531 GCA_036023395.1 Myiotriccus ornatus | reverse complement strand
GTGTCCCAGGCCAGGTTGGACGGGGCTTGGAGCACCCTGGGCTGGTGGAAGGTGTCCCTGCCCATGGCAGGGGTGGGACTGGGTGGGCTTTGAGGTCCCTTCCAACCTAAACCATTCTGTGATTTCATGAATATCTTGAGCTGGAAGGGACCCACAGGGATCATCGAGTCCAACTCCTGACCCTGCACAGGACTCCAATGATGCTTCTCTTATGGGCTCCCCACCCCTGTAATGGTTCTTGTACTGGACCCCTCGGCCCCTCCTTCTGCTCAGCCCAAAGTCCCCTCCATGCCCATGGGAAGAGGATGTGGCTTCTTGGCTTCTCTCCACACTTGGCTCATGTAAATGCAGTGTCTCTGTGCTGACTAACGGCTCTGAGTGTCACAGCCTGCTTATTGGTTTAGAAATAAAGACATTACTATGCAAATGGCTCTGGAAGGTGTTTCTTCTCATTAGAGGATGGAGATCATTTGATAAAAGGTGCAGTGTGCTTCATCTGTAAAAAGGCTCAGCAAATTTGTCCTGTCTCCACAGCACTCACGAGCGATGGGAGAACGCAGCGAGGAGAGCGCCGGAGACAAATGGTTTATGACACCCGGGTTACCTTTGCTGGGCGAGGTGGGCGTGAAATTTTTTATGGTGAGACAAAAAAGATGATGGGCAATTAACTACAAACTCATGCAGCAGGTTTATCATATGCTCAGCTCATCCATCTGTGTCTCAGTCTCCAGCAGACTCAGGAGTTTCATCAAGAAAACCATTTTCAAACCGGCAGAGCAAAACAGATCGTTTTCGCCTCCGAGCCCCACTGAGGCTTTGCAGTGCTTTTATCTTGTGTTTATGGTTTACATGGAGGAGAAAAGAGGGATCTAAATGCTTTTCCTCTTGCAGGATACGTGTTTGAAAAGATTTCTCATTCAGGGACCAGTCCTGCAGATACTTGTGTGCGTGTGAACAGCTTTATTCAGCTTAATTTAATGAAATCCTCTGGGTGAGATGGTAAACATGGTGCACCTGCATGACTCTGGGAGGGTGGTTCAGAGAATTAGGAGGGGAAGGATGAGCTCATGGAGGAAAGCACTGAATTGGTCCAGAAAATATTGGTGCTGTTTTTGCCTCTTCCCGTGTGTGTGACCTTGGAAGAATCCCTTGGTCTTGTTGAAACTCAGTTGTGGCCTCTCCATCTTTCTTGTAGGCTCCCTTCAGGTCAGGATAATTGTTGGGTTTTATCTGGTTTTGCCAAATCAGTTAATATTTACCTATTTCCCTTCACAATATTATGCTAATGAATAGCTTATTGAAGACATTTAAGTACTAATTTTATATAAATAATATGTTCCTTAACTAATTATTTTGGTGCAGCACTGCCAGATTCGGTGAAAAAAAGAAACAGATTTTCAGCATCAAAGGTAATTATTTTTATCCTCTGAGTCTTCAAGGGCTCTTTTGAGCCTCTAAATACAACTGCTCCACAAAGAGCCCACAGTTCTTCCCTGGAGACCACACTGGGGACGAATCAATAAAGTTGGAGCCCTGGGACTAATCAGTTAAACTGCCACAAAGACCTGGGATGTGTTTCTCCCTTTCACTCTGGATTAGGGGAGGCTGCTGAATGAGGTCACATGGGAATGATTCTAATTAGTTTTATAGAAAATGAAGCAAAGCAGGTCCCTGGGTCTGCCGTGGGCTCACTGGCCCTGGTGGACAAGCACCTTGCCAGCAGAAAGATGCACTTCCAGATGTAATTTTCCGTGCCGTGAGCATCACTTGAACAAAGCAGCATCTTAATGTTTCATTAATTTGCCCCGTACGTGTCCATTTTTTATGGCTTTCGAATAGCACTGTTGGTGTAACACTGCCAGGCTGAGCGGGGGAAATGCTGCCTTTAAATCCCCTCCCTCGCCACTCGCCGCCGCTGAAGGAAGTCAACTCCTGAAGAAAGATATTGGCCTTGTGGACCTTCCTGACAGTCCATAAATCGGGGTTTTGTCAGCCCAGAGAGGTGCCATAAAGAGAGCAGATTAAAAGAGATTAGTTCTGCCAAGTGGCCTGAAGAGGGAATTTATGTCTCCCCTCGCCCGCCCGGCAGAGCCGCAGGAAACGTGGGCTCGGAGGTCGGGGAGAATCCTCCTGCTCCTTCTCAGGGCTTCACTGCCCAGCCAGAATGGAGTTTGAATTTCCCCTGCAGATTGTTTGCCTCTAGAGGAACTAGTCTAGAGAGAACAAGTTCATCTAAAAGTGTATATTTTACTCCATAGGACATTTGCTCACTCCAGAGATTGAACGTTCTGCCTCCACTTGATTCACTGAAGAAAATGAAATGCAAAATAAGCCGGGAGAGAAGAGCTGTAGCGGTAAGATATATGATACATTTGTTAATGTGCATCATGCACATGTTCCAGAGCTTTCAAATGGGCCCTAAAATGTATCTCACTGCTGAAGTCAATGCTCCTTCATTCATGAGCAATATCACGTGCAAAGCCAGGGACACAGAATAAGACATGCAGGTTAACTCCCTCCACGAAGGTCTGTCTGCAAACACACAGCCTGGCGTTCCAGTGCCCAGTCAGTGGTGCGGGGCTGGTATTTCATTTGCACAGCACACTGCACATGGTCGCTGCTGTGACCCTGCATTTCTCAGTAAAACTGGGAAGAGAGATTTTTATCTTGACCCAAGGAAGGGCCGCGTGCCCTTCCTGAGGAACTGGTGTCTGCAAAAGGGTTGGCTGGAGCTGCCTCACGCTGCTTCAAAGCATTATTCTTTGCTTAATATTCAAAATCAGCAGTCAACCCGTTCTCAAGTGGTCAAGAGAATATATTTTCAAGTAATTAATTGCTGGTTAATTGCCTTGCACGTTACTATCCTGTATGATAACATTCCTGGAAATTTTGCTTGCTGTAATGAGCTAATGAATTTTTGTCAGTGTTTGTGTTAGGACTAACAATCCTCAGACTGCTGCACGGCTCCTGCCTCGTGTACAAATCTCAAAGAGGTGCTCATCAATTTTTTAAAAGCGTGAGCTGGCACTGGTTCAGTGAAAGAATTGAATTTAATGAAAATCATGAAATGAGTCTTTGGGAAGTTTAATTAAAATAACTGCTGATGCAAAGTGCTAAGGGATAAGACCTGTACAAAATAACAATAATAATAGTAATAAAAAAGTTAGAAGTCTGTAAACCAAACTTGTTCTTTGAAGCAGTTGTCTCTAAAAATTGAGGCTTGCCCATCAAAATCCTGAATTTTAAAATGTGAATGGCACAGTACATATTTTGGCTATGTAAAATATTTTACTGTGATCCCAAGTTCTCAGTAGGATTCTGTGTGCTACTCATGGAAAGCAAAATATTATATATTGGTTGAAAAATAAATTGTGGGATTGACCAGGTCTCCAGGAGTAAAATGACTTCAATAACTGAGTGATCCAACCACTCTGAGCCTGTTTGAGAGGCCACCAGTTACATCCTGCTCAAATTTCCATGTGGAGTTATGTGTATCAGGTGCTCAGGAGTCACATCTCTGGGGATACTCCTGTTCTATCCTAAGGTTATTTATCACACTGCAGTCAATGTTAAATGGACTGGGAGCTGGGGGAATTCTGGTGGTGTTGGATGGACTCCGAACTCCAGATATTAGGATGTTGTTTGGACGATGGTCTCAGGCTCATATGGGGGTTGTTGGGGTGTCCTGGGCAGGGCCAGGAGTTGGACTCATGATCCTTGTGGGTTCCTTCCAGCTCAGGAGATCCTGTGATTCCATGACTCAGCCTCCCTGTGTCCAGCAGCGTTCCCACTCCAGCCCTGCCTCCTGAGCCAGACTGGCAGGGGCTGCCCGTGCTGCTCACACCATCTGCAGTGCTCCTACCTGCCGGCCCCTGCCTTCTCCATGGCAACTCCAGCTCTGCAAATACGGCCCTGAGGATTTTGGCTCTGTTAGGCAGCCTGGAATAACTCTAAAAAAGCCTTTTCCGAGATGTGGCAAACCCCACGGTTTTTCAAACTTCTCCCGAAGCCAGGAGCTGCTTCCCAGGAAAAACTGCTGACATCTGAGGAGCTTCTGGATGGAGGACACCACAATCCACACCACAGCCTGTGCCAGAGGGCATGGCTGGGTGGGAGTCCTGGCACCAGCACGGGTAGAACTGAGCTGTTGCTCTGGTGGTGGAGCACTGGCCATATGGAGGACCCATGGTCTGCCTGCAGGAGGGAGAGAAAAGGGAGTGCAGACGTTTGAAAGCCAGTTCTGGTTGCTTTTCAGATCTGAGCTGTGCTTTTGTACATACTTGGATATTTTAAAAGCCTAAGTTAGTATTCAGAGAGCTGTTGGCAATTTTGGGGCCAGAGTTTGCTCTTATTTGCCTTTGTGCAGAACAGGAATGTGTAAGCAGAAATTGGCACCGCACACAGGACAGATTTGAGCTTGTTTAAACCGAGTTTCTAGAATTGCTTTGCTCTTCTTCAGGCTGTGTGAGCTTCCAAATTGGAGCTTCATTTGGGGGAGTCATGGATCCTCTGGGCACTGCACTCAGAGCATCCCAGCCTGGCTTTCATTATTTCCATGGTGAAATCCCCACTCCACTCTCACTTAAGTCCAGTCCTGCTTTGCTTCCACTGAACTGGTGTTTTGTCCTGCCCTCATTTGTGCCAGCTGGGATGGATTCAAGGTATTTCTGTGCATCCTGCCAGCTTTCCAAGCAGTTGCTGCCTGTCCAGCAGCATCCCTTGGATGAGCTGGTACAAGGCAGTGCTGGCAGCCACATGGCCCTGCTGTGTGTCCATCCGTCCCTGGGCTGATTTTCCGGTGTGGTTTTGGTCATTCTGTGTTTGGACTTGGAACAAGAGAGACCTTTTATAAGCAGAACTAAATCCCTGCAGTAGAAAGGAAATGGTGGGAGTTGACAGCACCTCCATCCCTGGAAGCATCCAAGGCCAGGTTGGACAGGGCTTGGAGCAACCTGGGATACTGGGAGTGTGTCCCTGCCCATGGCAGGGGGTGGGATGGGATGAGCTTTAAGCTCTCTTCCAATCCAAACCATTCCACAGTTCTGTACAATCAAAAGGTGCAGGTTAATGAGCTTTTGGCAGCCTCCTTTGTGTCTTCTCCTTTCACACTTTGCTGCAGGTGGGAAAGGGAGGGAGCAGAATTGCAGATGTTCCTTTGCTGGGGTCGGTGTGGAAGGGATGTGTGTGAGCTTGGTTGGCTCCAGGGAGGTTGTCACTGCAGGTAGTTGAATTATTTTGGAAAATGTTCATGCTATAAAACCCAAACCTGACAGACTCAAAGCCTGTAGGACGTGGAATGGATCTGCAGACCCACAGGTCTGTGGGCAGTGTCACCACTCCCTACACTGCTTGCAGGGAACAACAAGAAAGGCTTTGCTTCTGTTTCCTGGTCATAAATTAGAAACATCTTTCCTTTATAAGGTGATTTCCATTGTTCACAAGAAAGGGGTTTAATTTGGAGTTAATTATCATTAATATTCATCCAACCTGGTTTTAAAAATACACACATAGAAGCAAAGTGTGACTAAGAAAGTTTATGTTCAGGTATGAATTCTTTCTATTAATGGAAGGGAAAAAAGAAGTGAAAATATTTCAAAATTTATTTTATTTTGGACACCCAAAGAAATATTGCTTGAGTTGCATTTTCTGATGGATTTAACAAGTTGAAGCACTTCTCCATACTGTAACACGTTAAGAATCCTCCCATATTAACTCTTGCAAATCTCAGTAAGATTGGGCTGTGTATAACAAATTTATCAGAAGATTCTGGGGTCAATTTTTATTCTGATTTTCCTTCTCACTCTGCAGCTTTCAGAAGATGACAGAAATTTGCCCAGACTCCAGCTAACAGGAGCAGAAGGCACAGCCATCCTGTTTGATGTCCGTGACAAAAGGCCTGGGATGAAGGACAAAACGATCAAAAATCAATACTTCAAAATCTCTGCCTTTCAGAAAAAGATTTGAAACCAGCCTCCCCCTGCCTCTTCCTTTGAGGTTCTGCTGAAAGGCTTTGTTTTAAGGGATGCCATTTTCAAAGAGGAGCAGGAGAGAGCTGGGGAAAAAAAGTTTAAATTATTTCTCCGGTTCAGTCATTCCATAGAGGAGCATTATGAGGGAAAACCAGCTTCCAAGGCCAGGGGAAAGCAGGAGAAATAAAAGCATTTCTTTCTCCATATAAAGGCAGCTGACTCCTCTTGGTGAAAACACTGTCATATTTTGTTTAAATTTGTGTATTTCTTTGGAACTTTGGGATTGCAGGCAAGGGTTTAACTCCCTGACTTAGCCCAGGAGGTGCAGTAACTGGAGCTCTGCCTCTAATTTGTGTCATGTTTAATTAAGAGTAATGAATGGAGGAATTTCTTTGCCCTCTCAAGTCAGTTTGTCCTACATTTGCAGCTTTTTTTTTCCCTAATAACTGCCCATCTTGCCAAAAAACAGACAGAGACATGTCATTGCAATGGGAATAAATGGTAGATGATGGCATTAAAATGTCACCTCCCATTAACTACTTATGATGTAACCAGACCTGAGACTTTTCAAATGAGTGGTTTAAAACTAATGACTTGCACCAGAAAATAAAAACAGAAAAATGCATCAGAGGAGAAAATGTAGTTGCTGGAATTTAACTGAGCAGAGAGACCTTCCATGAGAGAGAAATATTAGAGCTGGATAGTGAGAAATCAGCCACGCTGGATGTGAAAAGAGGTGGAGTTCCCTTGTAACTTTTTGGTAAAACCAGTGTTTTCTTCCCAAGTGACTCCCATGTGAAGGCCACCTGTTCAGCAGGAACTGTAAATATTATATTGTGGCTACAGGAGCTACTTCTATAAACTGCTGGCGACCTGATATAACTCAGAAATATCAGGGCAACAACCAGCACCCCAAGAGACTTACAAAAAGGTCAGTAACTGTGAATTGGGATAATGAATTCACAAACGGTCCACGTGGTCCTGCCCTCATGCAAAAAGATTCTGGGGGAGATTTCTTTTAATCATCACCTTTGACGGCCACTCTGCTTCCTGTCTCCTCTCCCAGCTGCATCTCCAGAAATCAGCAAGGTGAAGCAGATTCCTCACGTGCAATGGGAGGTGCAGAAGGCTCCTCCAGAGCCTGCTTGGAGATGAAACCATCTGATTTCACAAGCAGCAGTGAGTTCTCGTTGTCCCTCATCTCCTCTTCCATCTCTGAGCTCCAAGGTCTGCTGAGAAAGCCCAGGTTGGACGGGTCTGGTGGAAGGTGTCCCTGCCCATGGCAGGGGGTGGGATTGGGTGGGCTTTGAGGTCCCTCACATATAAATGTGCAGTATTTTGAAGGGGGTTTAGTCAAAAGAGCTCATCTCTGAGCAACTGAAGAAAGATTTTCGTTGATTTAGCAGGTAAAAGATGGTTTTTATGTGAATGTTGTTGTGTACAGTTTGGTTTGAAGCCCAGGATCTCTCCAAAGTACATTGTAAAACAAATCAAGCCCTCAGCTGTGGCACTGGGAGTTTAACTGCAGGAAAACCTAGGATTCCCTGAGTGAGAAATAAACAATACACCCTCATAAATAAGAAAATATCTTTGTTTCATATTAAAACAACGATAGCAAAGGATTTCTAACAAGATGGCCACAGAAATCGGCATGAGCTGTGCCAAATATTTCTAAATTTATCTTTGTTTAAGAAAGGCCTCAGCAGGAGGTATTTTTCCATGCAAACAGAAAAATCAAATGACATTGAGGAAATTTAATTTCCTCCAATTCCTCAGAATTTCCATGGGTTTTAAAGGAAATGGCACTATTCTGTGGTCACTCCTGAATCTTCACCTCCGGATTCCCCAGCTGCCCTTTGGTATCCAGCCAAAAATCAAGGAGCAGGCTAAACCACGGTGTGAAACACAAACTGCCTCCCAAATTACATCTATTTGTCTTCCATAATCTTTGTGCCGTGATCCAGAAGACTGATGATAATCCAGGAATAAATGTGTACCTTTTACAGAACATTAACTTACTTTCTTCCAGCTTGTCAAACAGCTTTGGGATTTATTATGTGTTTATCGTCTGCCTCACCAGCTTCTTTCCAACCAGGGCACTGCATATTTATTTTTACCTTCCTCCTTTGAGCACTGGGCTTGGCTTAGTGGAGCAGGTTTGCTACTGGACTTTACAAAAAAACTCCTTTTGTGCTCTGTTTGGAGTGAAGGGACATGAGGAACCGGGGGTGGAAATGCAAAGGGGACAAAAAACTGCTGCTCAAAGAAAGAGGAAGTTTTCCACTTAACAAGGATTAATATAATTTCCCAGCATAATTAGAGTAGGGCTGTGAGAGTGAAGTTCCAAGTGTCTGATACTTGCTCACCAGAGTTCTCAATCTCAAATATTTATCTAAAATTTGGGCTGTATACTTGAAGATAACTCTTTTCTCACGTTTTCTTTTCTCAGTGGTTTCATGAGATATTAGACTGAAGGTATCCCAAAGGTTGAAGTTATATTAATCAGTAGTTATAGAATAATTGATTTTTATGAGCTGTTCACTTTGCAGGTGCTTGGATTGTTCCTTAATCCTTGCTATTTCCCAGCTAATTTTGCCCATTGAACACGATGTGCCTGGAAATGGAACAGTTTCCATCTCAGCTCTGTAGTGCTGCTAATGGCTCTTTAAGTAAAATCTGTACAATTTTTATTTAAATGATTCCTGAATGGACACAGCTGGATTCCCCCTCACTGCATTGATATTCCTGCAGCTGATTAGGTGCCCACTGTTAATCCTGTGATTAGGGATATTCTGCATCAGCCTTGCAAGTGCCAGCTCTCCTGTGAGTTGTGGCTAAGAAGAATTCTGGGCATTTTTGGATGGATAAAAACTGTATTAGAGAAGTCTGGGCTGTCCAGGACTAATGACAATCCAAGCACAACCTTGAATGACGATTCAACTCCCAGAAAACCTGCTGTTTCCTAAGGTGAGACATCAGCAATAAATCCCCACAAATAAGAAAATTCCTTTGTTTCATATTAAAATAACAATAACGATTGTTAATTGAGAATAAATTGTCATTCAGAGTTGGGCTTTGATTAGTGTCACAGTGGGCTGGGCAAAAATAAACTGAAAAGGCATTTATGCTTTTAGTGATTTCTTTGTCTCACTGGGCACATCTGAGCCATCAAACTCAGATTTTTTTGTGACTGGAACAAAATTTTACTATGTCTCTTTAGGTCCTTTTTGAACCAGTCACGTCCCAAGAAATCGGAAATATGGGGACACCTGGACCTGTTTGTGCCCGTGGTTTGCATGCCCTAGGAAATGAATATTGCTAATTATCTTTCCATTTGGCAGGTTGTCCCCCCACCTGGCCAGACCCTGCTGGACTTGTGTTACCTTGGGCACTTTTAGCAGATTGGAGGTGGTTTAATTGCAAATAGGCATGGGTGGGATCCCCTTGGATGCTGTGCTGTGCTCCCAGCCCATTTATCTGCACTGCCACTCAAACTCCTTTCTCCTGGAAAGTCTGGGTGTCAGGTCACGCAGATCCACAGGGAGCAGGATGTACCTGAGGACTAACAAAAAAGGAGCAGATGTGATTGCTGGCAAAATCACTGAGTCCTGACAAGGTTAGGAATCATTTTAATTTCTCAGTTATCAACACGTGCAACAACAGATTTCTCTGACAATGGAAAAAAAAGTCTTAGAACAGATTCACAGGATTGTTATGATTGGCAAAGCCCTCTAAGACCATCCATTAGCTATAAAGAAAGAAGAAACTGCAGACCCTCAGGGGGTTTTATTTGTCTTCTTTTAGCCCTTTATGGTGCTCTGTCCTTGCAAGCCAGGGTTAAATATTGTCTGAGAGCTGTGTAGGTTCCTCAAGTAATTCAGAGAAATCGTGTAATAAATGTATCATTCTTCTTTTTAATGGTAATACACAGGGAGCTAAAGATTTTGGCTCCTTTATGGGTTGTTCATAAAGTGCAGTGATTGAGTTATACTGTTTCCTATCACTTTTTCTTTAATTAATTCTGGATCAAGTTCTGGTATGTTTGTCAATTGTAGCAGCTTTCACTGAAAGTAGGAAGTTTGGGGATATATTATTGTTAAGGCAATTTTGGATTAAGATGAGATTAATAACTTTCAGGAGAGGAGAATAATATGTTTATTTTTTGCATTTGTCATTCCTTTGGACTCTGTGCAGCCTGCTTTGCTTTCCTCACGGGTTTTGTGGGATGAAATGCCACAATATCTATTATGATAAATGCTCTGGAGGAACTTAATGGTTATGGAATTAGTGCATGTTTGAAGGTTCTGACATGGCAGATAATTTTCCCTGCTTCCCATGCCCCGGGAATACAAGATTTAGACTTGCTGATGCTCTTTATGAGATGTCCCAGCCCTGGCTGTGGAGCTGAGGTGATGGTGGGGATAAGCTTCAATCACCTCTCGGGCCGTGGGCAGCTTATCTAAGTAAAAACCCAACTCACAAGCCCCTTGGAATCTCTCCCATCACTCCTCCAAAAGCCCATATTTAAAAAAGAAAATGAAATGTTTGAGTTTTCAATTTGAAGTGGGTGCAGGTATTTCAGTAAAAAAAAAAAAAAAGATGGTAGATTGTTAAAAAATGCTTTAGTGTCCAAAAATGGCATACTGCAAAATTCCACTTTTTACTCAAAGTAAACAAAGTCAATCAAGGCCCTTTGTAGAATATTCTGCACTGGAAGGGGGTCACTGAGTTTAAGTCCTGGCCCTCCACAGAACACCCCAAGAGCTCCACTGTGGACCCCTCTGGTGGAAAATGGTGGAATACCAAGACAGATCACAGAATCCCAGAATGTGCTGAGCTGGAAGGACCCACAAGGATCATCCATCCAACCCTCAGCCCTGCACAGGCCCAGCCCCAAGAGTCACCCCCTGTGCCCCAGAGGATCATCCCAACCCTCCTGCAGCTCTGGCAG